>JAFIDM010000003.1:51572665-51583169 GCA_023159025.1 Thereuonema tuberculata
GAAACAGATGACGGCGCTTGAAAATCAATCCTTTCGCCTGGGACTCGTTACGAGACTCGTTAGTCGAAACGGTCAAATGAATCATACGATAATGTTTTATTACATTTACAGTTATGAAATATGCGCAGTGTTTGAGATTTTATCTTGGGAAAACGATTCGATGGTATGTGAGCGAGTCACTGAACCTAATGAAAGGGCAATTAAAAATTTAGACAGCAGATAGCCTGATTTGTTCAAAGGAAACAAAAGGCTTTAAAACAAAAGTGATAGAAGAAGTGATGTAGGAACGATAAAATGTGGAGTTTTTTCTTTCTTTCTTTCTTTTTTCTTTCTCAGAATCTAAATTAAAATTTTTACACTTCCCTTTTTACGTGCGTTGAACATAATATAATTAGCAAAAATGTAGCCAATGCACCTGTTTATGATAATAAATGTTATAAATGCTAATTATAGCTAAATTAAAATTATTCAGTTACCGGTATAATCTGAAAACTTCAGCTTGAAATTAACTTTCTTTAATTTGCCGCAAATCTTTTTTTTTTTTGCAATAAATGAAATAGTTACTTAGCTATTTGATTCTTGATATTTTTTTTAGTTGAATAAGAAATATCAATAGTTAGCCGACAGTGACTTTTTTTGCTTCACGATTAAATTCTTCAATCATCTGCTGAATAAGTATTTCAGCATGTTTCTTCATTCATGTTTCTGTGATTTATCCCAAACCGTAACATGTAAGTCGGAGCAACTGTCGTTGCAGTTGATCAGATGTAATTCGTTTGCTTTGGGCTAGGTTAGAGAAACATAAAGCATTGCTTTCAAAGCTCTTTGAAGGAATTTGTAGGCAGTTCTATGTCATTCAAGAAAAATTTTTTTGAACTTTCTACAAGTCCTGTATGTGAAGTTGGAAACAGAATATCACGTTAGTTTACTTTTGAAACCTTTGAAGATAATCTGCAGAAAATTTAGTGAGATAGGTGGCCCGATCTATGGAATCAAACCTGCAAATTTAATCATCTGCAAAATGTTGTTGTCACGGTTGTCTGCACTGTATGGCAAGCTGTCTCGTCCTGCTGAAACCTCTTTTCGATCTTCTGGAAGCTATGAGCTAAATTGAGATTTCTGGATGGGATGTTCTTTTGTCACAGCATGTCCTTCCAAAAAAAAAAAAAGTTTATAACAGTCAGATATGCCTTTTGATTACTATATACCCTTACATTTTACGTCCATGAAAGAATATTTATGTCTTCCTAGACAATCAAACGATGCAAGGTTATAAAAATTTACGTTTACATTATTGGAGTATTCTCATTCTATTTTCTTTATTCCAGATATAAATAATACACTTTGTGACTGAATGCCAAAAAAGTTGAGACATTTATGCATTCATACTCTCCAAACTTGGATAATAGTTGATTTAGCTGAATAATTTGGAGCTTGAGTAAGAGAGAATTGTCTTATTGATTTCAAATGTGCGTAATACCTATCTTAAAAGTTTAATATTACATCTAGAAATTCCAATGCTATTGAAGATTACTTCTTTTTTTGGCAGGTGTGAAAGTGTTATTAGTTATTTTTAGAGAGACGCTTTCATCATTATCTTCATTATCTTCAGCTACTGCTGCATTACATAGACTCAAATATTATTTTAATTCGGAGACCAACTCACTTTTCCGAAAAGAAATTCCAAATGTTTCTGATGTTGCCTCAGGTCACGTCTGAAAAACAAATATACGAATTATTAAATGTACGAATAAAAACAAAGTAATCATCATGTAACAAAATGAATATGACAGATTTAACGTTGACTTTTAAGGTACAGGCTGACATACATAGTACATTTCCAGCCAATAAACTAGTTGAGGCATAAATAGAATCAACCGTTATACCCTAAAAAAAATTGTACTCATTGGATATATGTTATTCACTTCACAGGCAATGATGTAAATAGCAGCCGACCTGTTTTAAAGTGTAAATCACTTTCTTTCTTTATTTTATTTTGAATTATCGACAAGTATGTAGATGAAGTTGCTTAATCATAGTAAATGCATAATTATGATAAAAGCATTTGTCTTCACTTTTCTCCCCAAAATAGAATCCTATTTTTTTTTAATATTAACTGTAGGAGGTGTTAACAGCCATTGGCTTTGACTGCTAGATAGCGAATTCCATCTATGGATCATTCTCTTCTTATTGGGGTTTCCTTACTTCTTTTCTGCTTTTAATTAAGTGAATGAGCTACTCTCTGTTCCGGTGAGTGGAGGGATCTCTTTGTGCTGCATCATTCCAACATCTCTTCTTGAACCAAAGGAGCAACCGTTGGCTTCGTCTGAGATTGACGCCGCTAATTCAAAGGACAAAAGGACCAAGTACACTATTGTGACCTAAGGAAAAACCAATAGACAAGCATCATACGTTCCGTAGGAACCCATTTAGCAGCTCCTCCCCCACCCCCTTTCCCTTCTCCTCCTTCAATTGTTGATCCTTTTGCAGTTTGTCAAACCACTCCTTCGTTCGTTCGTTCATTGGAAAGCATCTTTTCTCTAAAAATCGATCGGAACAAGGAGTTATGGGTCTTATTGATATATTAACTGCTTAACATCTGAAGGGAATAAAATAAAAACAGATTTTTTTTCTTTGTTTTGTTTTTGAATTCAATATTTCTTAGATTTCTATTAGATTATAGTTTCTATCGTCATGTTTTCATTGACTGTGTTATGGTGATCAATATTATTATGTGCTGTGATCCTTTGAAAAAACTTCGACAAATGATTCAAATGAAACTAATCTTGAACTCGAATATCTCTAATCCATTATTATGTAGGGAGATTATATGTGTTCTTCAACAGACTGGTAGGAAATATAAAATATAAACACACAACAACGAATTCATAATATTCTTTGATTGTTACCTTTTCTGTTTGAGTTTTTAGAAATTGAAATTGTTAGTGAAGAAATGCAAAGAAGCGATTAAGAATCTTCTACTTTTAAATAATATCTTAATTTCTATTTATATTTATCTCATTCCTTTAGCTTAAACAGCTAAACAGAGTTATATTATAATAGAATTTGTATGAAGAATGTTGAAATATTTATCTATTATTTTAAAATTAACTTTGCAATTGGATGGTAGAGAATGTCATGTATAAAAAATCTATTTTTTTAGAAAGTTGCTGCAAATGAAAGACTTATTTCATTTCCACTGATCTAATCAAAAAGCAAAACATTTAAACAAAGTTACTGTAAAAATAGGCAAAAATGGATAGAGCGAAAGCGTACTTCAGGTGGTCAAGATCCAAGATGATCTTCGAGAAAGTAGTCCATTTCACATTACATTTTGAAACTTATTGTCTAAATTAATAAAAAAAAGTCTTATTGCAATTGATGAAAGAAAGAGTACTTTTATGAACTGTGATTCAATCTTTGCTTTAGAAGATTTGTTAACTCTAAAGTGTCTCTTTCACTGAATACGTAAACCCGTCCTGTTGTCATAGTAGGCTCTATCTTTGCCAAAACAGTTCACACCGGAATGTCGTGAATGTCCGGATCGAGATATCGGTGGTTGATAGTTAAGGCCTTTTGTGATGCAGGAAGTGAATTTTCAGTTTGATTTCCGTATTCAGTGTTGAAAGTGAAGAATGTTGTAAATAAAAATCAACTTGTATTAATACGGGCAGTGATGGTTGCATACAAGGCTTCAATATTGGATTAAGCAATTTGGTGTAATTTCAGAAGAGTTTTATTTTAATACTGAATATATTCCTTCTTTACCTAAATTTTATAACAACTTAAATAGAAAGTATGGTATTTTATATTATTTGTATCAAAACTACAGCTGCACATAGTTTTCTTTAAAATTATAGAATTTTAATTATCACATCTTGAAACTTTGAGAAACTACTACGAAAATAACCATGTTTTACGTAGCCTGTAGTTTTCCGAGAAAAATTGAAAATGATCTTTTTTGAAATTTTCAAAAGCGAAAATTTTGGAAAGTGTTGAAAACATTTTTTCTTTCCTAAGTATCTAATGTGGCATATTAAATAATAACCCTTTAAGGGCTTTAAAATAACACCTGGTTCAGCTCTCTAGGTGTTGCTGAGTAATAACAATGTGTACAAATATGAATTCGCTCACAATTTTCATTTTTCGCCATTCTGAAATTTCAATTAAAAAAAAAATCTACTTGTCAAAAATGCCTTTGAAAATTTGGCCTTTTCTTGCTTTCCTTACAGTATGTATACAAAAAGTCATGACAATCTGAAACACTGAAGGTTCACAATAAATTTTGTTCATGTTTATTTAAAATGGAACGACCCTGATGTAGTTTTGCATTTTCATAATTAATTTAATGAATCCTTTAGTAAAGTTGTTTTTATTTTTAAATGTTACTTGGAAACAATTGGAAACAAATTTTTCAATTTTCAACAATTGAATAAACAATAGAATGATGTAAATTAAAATAAAATATTTTAAAATAGAATGGCCATCGACGAAAAACAAACAAAGAAGCTGAAAAGCCTACGACGCGATGACCAATAAATGGAATACTACTAATAAAAAGATCTTTTCTTTTTACGTAATGTTAATGATTAATGAAACACTTTCCAGTTTTACTAATATTTACAGGCTACAACAATTTTTTATCATTATTGTTAGTATTGTTATCTAAATTTGGGATGATATGCTACTTCCTTGTAGACATAACAAAAATTCAGGATTTTGATAGCTCTACCCCGCACTGTCATCTACCTTGTGCTAGCGTCACATAGTAGTAACATTACTCATGTGACGAGATGGAGTAAATTTTTTTTTTTTTTTGAGACTTTAAGGCAGTTATGATCTAGAATTCCTTTCCTACAGACCATTTAAGAATCCTATTAGTTTATTTAACGTTTTTACTTAACTTTAGTTAAATGATAATATTAGCTATTCATTCAAAAATTAATCATTATCTTGTAATTCTCAGTCAAAAGACTGCCGTAACGTAAATAATAAGTGTGCACCAAACTTACATTAGAACTGAGAGTTGTTCAAATCTCTCCTTAACGTAGATTTTCTGTACATAACATTCATCAGTTGCTAAATCGATGTTGAATCATCAAAATTTAGCTGCCCAATTTCCTTCTGTTAAATCATTCCTCAATTAGGAAACTCCCGTCAGCCCCCACGCTGCTCACCTTTTTCAAGATGGTTGTTATCGACGTCTATGATTTTGACGATGAATTAAATATTCCCAAAATAATGCTAGATAGGGTTACTTCATTTAAAGATTCTTATCTTCAAGAAAAAAAGCGGCCCCTCACACTTTTTTTTTTCTTCTCCATGAAAGCTGTCAGTTTGAAAAGTACTGACCTGCGAAAAATGATCCAAAATGTCTTTAAATATTAATAACAAATCATAGCCACTCTTAGAAATACAATATGTTATCAACGATTCATCAAATATAATTTTTATTTGAAGAAATGTAGAGCCTCGATTACTAAAGGCGATTTACCAACTGACAACCACTTTGGCAGAGTATTTGTGCGAACAGCCAAAAAAAAAAAAAAGACCTTGCCTGAAGAGCGCTAAATAACATGAAACAGCTATCGCAGGATATTTCTTGTGAACATGTAACCTAACTTATAATTTTTATTAAAAGCTAAATGCTTCGGCTTCTTTATTATTAACTTACGTCCCTGTTTAATTAATTTCTAACTGCCGTAAAATCTAGCACATAAAGTAATAGCCATAGTTTGACAATGAATTCATTTGATTTTCTTAAATTTGGATATTCCAAATCTAAACGATTATCATAATTCAAAAGAAATCATTGCAATAAACAAATGCTTAGGAAATTTTAAAAACATGGAATTTTAGGACTAAGCAGTGTATATATATGTGTTGTAGAAAGTTGACCGAACAGGCCTTTTAATCGTGTTACAGATCCTGCAAATAGCATTCTCAATTACAGATCCTTTTGGTCTACAGACAATTTAAGCGCATTCGTATCTAGTGAAAGACCCTTGTAAATAAGCCTAATCTTCTTTTCATCCTTAACGCTATTCGTTCTGTAAACAACCTTCAGTTCCAATGACCCTTTCCATTAAATCACTTATCTTCTTTATTTAATTATTCCGTTGAATTCCTCATGAAAATGCCACCTCGCCAATGTTCCACATTATAATCTCATTTTATTTCGTTAGACCGGAAATTAGACGCGATTAATTCTTTTACCTAACCTTTAAAATTGCTATTTTTATAAATGTCATGACGGCATTAAAAAAGCAAAAAAAAAATATTCCTTGCTAAACTAAATTTCACTTATTTTAATTTTCGTAAAAACAAAATCCTTCTTCTACATAATCAATTCTATTTTCAAAATATGTAGATGTTACTGTTTAAATTAGTAACGTCCAGTATCTGGTATTAAAAACTGCGGAAACCAAGAAAGGAAAATGTAATAACTCAGCCAGATAACGTTTGTTAATAATGTTTTGATTCCAGCGATTTTTGAAAAATTTTGTTTTAACTAAAATAACAAATGAGAAGTATTTTATTGCAAGTTGAAAGTGAATTTTGGTTGGGATATGTTTAATATTAAAAGATCGCTTTGTGGCAGCTGCCTCAGGGCAAACTTTAGATAATTGATTTTCTTGGAGGGCATCATACCTCAACTTACCTAACGTACAGCTAATCGACAGACTCGATTCACTCGGGCGCTATTGGCGCTTAAATATTTTTCCCTCTTATTTCACGACAGCTGAGTGGAAAAATATTTAACTTACAAGGAGAGGTCATACCCTTTATAGCGCCAAAATCAACGCCATTTTGTAGCATGAAAGTATACACGAGCACTTCAAAAATATATATGGGTTGTGGGGCCAACCCTCAAGCGTTTTCGAGATATTTGAGATTGTGTTCATCGTTTTTTTTGAGTATTAGCTTATTAACTTCCTGTTCAACAAGTATTGCTGTGTTCTGGTGCTTAAGTTCTCCGCCTGACAATCTCAGGATCTGAGGTTTGATTTTGATGAGGGGAAACCTCAAAAATAAGGGAAATTTTTTTTTAACTTCTTTTTCTTTTCTTTTTTTTTTTTCCATCTTTCTGATGGTTAATAATGAAGATAACATAGGTTTGGTTTTTTTTCCCCTCCAGTTATATTTTGAACATTACGCAGAAACAGAATATAATGTTAGAAATAATAAGTAAATAATACTATTCAATATTTATTCCGTACTTCAATAGTAGTAGTTTTGAAGTAAAAAGGAAATGCAAGAAATATAACATTGATTTACTATTTGAATATAAGAACAAAATAAAAAATATTTTATGTTATAAATTAAATAAAAGTGAATTAAGAAATAATAACGGAATCATTTATAAAATTGAATGTTTAAATTGTGGTAATTTTTATGTGGGAGAACGATAAGAGAGAGAGAATTTTAGAACATGTTAACTGTATAAATAAAAAGCAAAGTGAGAAATCTGAACTAGTAGAACATTAGAGTAATGTGGGGTATTCCGTTTGAAATGATGGAAAATTATTATACAAGGAAAAAGACATTAAATTAAGGAAAATAATAGAGAGCAGGTCAACATCGCTGGAGTCTGAACTTGATGTTTCTGTCACATAATCTTCGTCAGAAAGACCCAGTGCATCATCGCGTCCGATCATCCCGCCATCTTATTTGAGTTGAACTAATATACACTCAGCGTTAAGGCGTTTTTTGTTGCATGGTGCAAGTTGGTGCTGCCCCTTGTGCGGCCAAAACTTTAAGTTGGACGTGGTCCGTTATGATACAGAATAAACAGACCATGCCGTATCGGATTATACAATTAACTGGAAAAAGACGGAACGTGGACTTGGACCATCATTATTCTAATCGCCTCAGTTAGGATCGACCATTGATTACAGTTTCTAAATCACAGAAAGAAGTCGGCAACTCTTCGTAGGTAAAAACGGCTTTTCCTAACATCTTTTGAGAAGTTCTTTAATAGAACGAATGAGACGATCCCACCATCCTTCCCACCAACTGGCCGTAGCAGAATTAAATTTCCATTCCATTTGTAATTTTCGTATTTCAGTCTTTTTCAGAGCATTTGAAGCACTAACAAAGTTCTTCTCCTTGTCACAATAAATTATGGAGAAATGGCCTCGTCTTGCTATAAAAATCCTCTGAAAGAAAGAATAAATGTTTCAGTTTTGAGCTCTATACCAGTTCTAAATGAATAGCTTTATAAACGGTACATGTGTACCGAGCAATCCATGCTTTGGATCCATCTTTTAGAATTAATGATCCAAATAAGTCAGTTCCAACAATTTCAAAAACGGACGCATCTTTTACATGATCATTCGGTAAAGAAGTGGGCTCAGATTCTGCATTCTTTAAATGATAGTGTTTACAAAGATTATAGTTTAAGATTGACTCTGAATGGCTCTTCTACTCTGTATTATTCAAAATGTCATTAGAAACTGTACACTGGAAGTATATGTTATTCTTTAACTACTTTGTGTTCTCTTTGTGATATATAAAGTCCTTAAGATCACTACGCATCACTATTTTAGTTTAACACGAGTAAGTCGTCTCTGGTAATCTTCATTCCTGTCAGAGTATCGGCTTCAAGTGAAAAGGATTCCATCTGATGTTTTAAAACACACTTTTATTTCTTCTATTTTAATATCTGTATAACTCAAAGATCGAGAATAGAACTCTGTTTTGCATTGTTACAAAATCTCAACATCCATGCAAGAATTCTTTCAATTTGTGAATAAATAAAGCTTTTCTTCATTTCAAAAGCCATCATTGTCGTAGATTTATCAGCCGTTTTCTTTTCAGTCATTGATTTTTTTTTCATCCACTACCTCTTCAATATGATTGAAGAGCCATTCTTCCTCAGGAAGTTTAACCATGTAGGTCTTTCCCATCATCTTAAATTCTTCAATTCTGAAGGATAGCAGCCACGTGATATAAGGTCAGCTGGATTGTAGATGTCAGGAATGTGTCTCCAGTCTTGTGGGTTTGTCGATTTTTTCTTATTTCTTGTTCTCGTTTGGCTTAAATAGAGGAAAAACAACCAGGGGAAAAGAATCTCCACTCTGTTCCGAAGATCGAACACTTCAGTAATATTAAAATAAGAGATCTAGAGATTTCTTAAATAATCCAAAAAAAATAACGTAATTTCTTCTTTATTATTTGTACTCTATTGTTATTTCATGTCAGAAGTCTTCGCGTCATTGATATTTCAATACTTTTGTATTAGACGTAATAAAGTGGAAGAATCTGTCGAAAATAATTTCTGCTAATTTTAAATGAAACGACATTAATTAAAGAAAAACAAAAAACAAAGGAGAATTCTTTGAATTTCCTCAGACATTCACGACTGACATTACAGCCCCTATCTAAATATTCTGCCTAGAGCCAATGAAAGAAGTCTATGGAAATGGTTGAGAGCCGTTGTAATTACGTTTTCTCTCTGATGTTTTTGAGCATTAAGTATTAATGTTTTTCAAGGTTCTCCGCAGAAGGAAAAGCTGTTAATTTCTTTTTTGTTGTTGCTGAGTCATTATAAACGTTTCCAGAGCTTCAATTAAGATAAGCAAACAAAACACTTAAGAAACACAGAGTTAAGTATCATTGAATTAAATTATTCATGAGAGTCTCATGTTTACGATTGTTTTAATTTTTTTCCGAAAATATTAAAAAACTAAAACAAAGATATATGAAGACTCTCTTACTGTATAGAAATACTACATAAAAAAAATAAATTCAACTGGTACAGGATTTTTTAAAATTGCAGCAGCTCGGAATTTGAATAAGTCTTTGTTTAAAAAGTCTTTGTTTAAAAAAATATAATGTTCCTTCTTTGAAAGTAAAGTTCTAATTTTTTTTGCTCTGGATTCCAAGAAACGCTTCGTAATCTACTGCTATTTGTAGAAATGCTAATATTCCCATATATAAACTTACAACTTACATTTCGTTATATCAATGCCAGAACAACTAAACCAAATGAAAATCTACCTTAATTTACTTTCGCCTCCGAAATTAGAATTTTGTAAATATAACCTAAACCCAAAGCTTTTTGAATTTACAAAATAGATGAATTCTTACTAGTGTTTAAACTATGAATGAACATTAACCAAAAACTAATGGATTCTTAATTGCTAATGATTCTGGCTTTTTCCTAAGTTAAACTGTTAGTCTATTAGTCACTTTTAATCTTTTCAAAATCGTAATTGCGATTTGTTTAGGGAAATGAATAGATCATTGATTCTTGACATTTTTCTTTGCAGTTCAGTTGTTACTAAAATGAAGAAGCCGTTTACAATTCAAGTGCAAAATCAGGGTAAATTTTAATTATCTTTATCATAAACAAAAAGATTTTTATTTTGTCTAAAAATTGAATTTCTTTTAATTCCACTGAGTTCTACAATGAATGTGAAGATTCGCTACAAACATTTGAACACAAATATCTTAATACATTTAATTACTCCGGTATACTATTTGAATACTAGCAATAGTT
>JAFIDM010000003.1:51612514-51630966 GCA_023159025.1 Thereuonema tuberculata
GCTATTATGCACAACCATAGTTTAGGTCCAATTGTTGCACAACAATACTTTCGTGCCAATTGTTGCCCTACACTATGGGTATAGTTGTCATTGTCGCCGGGCTCCAATTGTTGCATAACAATATTTGTGTGGAATTCACTCCTTTTCAACCCCTTTGGGTGGTGTTTCCAGGTTCTAAGGTAGCCTATCTTTTCCGCAGGGTCCTGAAGAATAATTCTGCAAAGTTTGGTCCAGATAGGTCAAAGGGTCTTGGAGTGTATAAAGGACAATAAAAGAAAGATACATTCATTTTTATATATATAAAGATTAATTCTCATTGGTATTGTAAATAATTATTAAAAAAAACAAGACAAAAAATAGCTTCCCACTCCTATGGGCAGCAGAAACAGGGTTGAATCCTTGGGGGTCGATATTTTCTTCCTATTTTTTTCTTCTTCAGGTGGGTTCTTGGGCTAATCCAACCTCTATCAAATAGATATAGATTTCTTTCCGATGCTTTATTATATAAATAATTAAAAAAAAAAATCGCTTCAAGTCTGTGATCTCGTTGACTTTTAATATTATGTATCGTAAACTTTTAATATTCCTTCAGATAATTGGATATACTCGTCTATGAAGAATTTTCCTACTTGGGGTGTGGTTGACTCAATATTTCGGCTCGATTCCTTGACCCTTCGTCTGGAGATGTTGAATGTTAAATGGAGTTTAGCTTTGTTGTTTCGTCAATGTTTTGGAGAAGCCGATTCCGTGGCCTCTTTCTCCAAAACATTGACGAAACAATAGAGCAAATCCCTTGTAACACTCAACATCTTCAGAAGAAGACTCTAGGAACCGAGCCGAAATAGCGAGTCAATCTCACCCGGAGAGAAAAAATCCCTCATAGACATGTATATCCAATTATCATGACCCACTCCTGCTTCAGATCCAAGTTATCCGTTCAGGATGATTGTAAGATAACTCAAATTACAATATTTTAAAGATTCGATAATTGTTTACAAATTCTCACTACAAATATTCTTGAATCAATCTCCAAACTCAAGTTTCTTATGAATTGATTTTTAGCTTTTGAATCTAACAGCTAAAATATCTTTAACTTAAGAAAATTGTTGATTATTTGAACATTCCCATGTCAACGAATAAGTTACAGAATTATCACAACAGAGGCCTTCAGCTTTGTAGATCAATTTTTATTTTTGTTGGAAGTTCTTCCCAACACTGCCTTTAATAGCAATTAAAAATCATGTCACAGCCATTTAACAACATCATACACCGTAATATTTAAACTCTTTACAATATTACAAACAAATTTGCAAAGGGTCTAAGTTAAAAAAAAATCGATACTGGATGATAACAAAAAAAGAAGATGAAAATGATCCTTTTAAGACCGTTGTTCACGACTATGCAGTTTGCTAGGGGATCTCTAGAAATGCTGATTTATTGCAATTAGAAATCTAATATTGTCTAAATATTTTCTACAATACATTGAATTTTGTAGAAAAAACACAGATTTAGGAAAGCAAAGACATCAAAACAATTACAATGAATGTTTCTGAAAGATATTAATGAGTTAGAAACCCAGAAAAAATTAAAATTATATGAAAAGAAATTAAACCATGAACAAAGATTAACGAACTTAGGTTCGTTTTAAATTTCTATAATCTTTACTTCTTTTATATAAATCTTGTCACATTGCTTAAATTTAACGAAATGATATATGAAAATGTAAAGTTAAGAAAAGAATGATATTAGGTATTGTATCTTCAAAGGGTTAAATGCAGAACAAGTTTAGGGGTCGGCCGGCAATGTTTAGCTACGAAGAGATATTTTTTTCCTAATCAAAATAAATCCAAATTATCATGAGCCTTCGTTAGTACATCCATTTCTCTCTCTCAAAATAAAAATCGAGCAGCTAACTAAAAAACGAGGTTATGAATACCGTAGATCATCCCTTAAAGAGTAGTTGCCAACTCTTTGTCTAAAAGATTTCTGAAAGAATGTGTGAACTAATCTTTACTAAGCGTAAACTTGAATGAACATTTTCTGTTAGAAAATCTAGAATCAAATTTATTCAATTTCAATTGTGTCCTTCGGAATTTCGAAATACAGCTGAGATCAACACAAGGTACGAAGGAATACGAAGATTAGCTCAAAAGAATGATGGAGAATGCACAAAAATAAAAGAACAGCATAAAAAACAAAGTAACAATCATAATAGATGGTATTTTTAATATCCTGAAAATTTAAGAACTCGGCATCAATATGAACAGTAAGAGTAACAAAGAATACTGAAGGGAAGTAATATTCTATGTTTTTAACGTTACTTTTTTTTTGGTTGGAAGGCATGACCTCCGCTCAGTTTTTTTTGGTTGGTTGATAGTGGCGCGCAGTTGATCACAACTTACTGGTTGAAAACTGAATTACTATTCTACCGGATAACTTTTTATTAAGTGACTAGCTATCCGGTAACTGGCATTCTGCTGTAGAACCCGTACAGCATTACTACACAGATTTCCCTTACCTTATCTTGGATGCATCTGAGAGGAACATGTGATGATAGAACGGGATGAGAAATGTTATCTTCACACGAAAAGGAAAAATAAGAGGATGAGAGCGAGTGCTGTTGTGTTGTTCCCGTGAGTCGTCATCCGTCTCCTCACTAGGCAGCTCTGGTGACTTGTTTGTGGGAAAGAAAAAGAACACTTGCCACTGGAAATTGTTTACGAGTTCGCTTCCTTTATGAACACCAATTATGTCGTTGGGATGGAAGTCGGTAAAACATAAGAGACGAAAAAGACGGCCTTATTATATTTTAAGGATACAAATTTTATCTCCATTTACAAAGAGACACTAAATTGTTAATAGAGTATTTTAAAACTACAGAAATACGGAGGGTTTTACATGAGAAAAGGAAATTTAAGTCATTAATGAAAAAATTGATTGTTAAGTAAAATAAAACTGTTTAGAAGACTTCAACTTTCAAAAACGCCACTTTATAGTAAAGTTATTTATTTTTTTACGTAATTTCCATAATTTTTTTAATAATAAGTCTTGGCAACTTATTTTACATGAAATGTTTTGGATGGGATTTCATTTCTTTTTGTAAGATGAGATCTGATAACTTTTTAACAGTTAAGACGTTATGAGCATGTGAGTCTTGGCAACTTATTTTACATGAAACGTTTTGGATGGGATATACGGTACCGGTACCTATCAGAAATTGTTATGTAATAAAGAACCGGAACCTCCTTTATGAGGGGTTGGAGGGTGAAAGTTACATATTTCTTAATTTTGTTGTTGTTTGTATGCTAAACCTAGCCTGCATACCAAATGTCAGCTTTCTAGGACTTCAGGAAGTACCCTAGAGGTTTTGATGATCATGAGTCAGTCAGTCAGTCAGTCAGTCAGTCAGTGAGTTAGTGACGGAAACGACGTATTTTAGGTATTAATAAAATCCAAAGTATAAAAGCTAAATAAATGAAACTTAGCGTATTTCATTAGTCTGGTAACTGCATCATATCTTGAAAATTTGAGCTCTCTAGTATTATCCAGGCCGAAGCTATGAGGGTTCGAAAATACGACGAAACACTTCCAGAAAAGGTACGTAGTGCCTGTCCTTCCTGCCTTCGGCTCGTCTTGGCGGTGGCACTACCGTGCCCCCAGATATTCTGTAAAATAAAAATTAATAAAAATTCTGTAAAAGCAAGTTGCCTAAGAATGGAAAATGGCCCTCATTCTTGTTAACTTGCTATTACAGAATTTTATTATTATTATTATTTTTTACAGAATATTATTTAATGATTTATTTATAATATTAAATTAATTCTATGTGTAATTATTAATATAGGCCTAATCTTTTTCTTTTGTTATTTATCTTTTTTATATCGATTTGGGCCAAATAAGGACTACGGACACTAGTCCGTATGACGACCGTCATGATGGAGTTGTAAAGTTCGAGAACGGAGACAAGATTCATATCAAGTCCAGAATAACACTGAGATAGTAACTCAGGTAGAAACGGAGGAAACATAGAAGAAGAAAGAAACAGCCATGCCGATGCCGGGATTCGAATCCAAGTTCCAACACAACGACCGCAAGGCAGACCGCCGTCTAGACCGCTCAGCCATGCCGGAAGGGCTCTTATGTTATTTCCTTTCATCGACTTTGGCCAACTATGGACCACGGGCTAGCCCTACTTGACAACGTAAGGGTGAGGCTAGGAAATTCCAGAAGGGGAACGAGATTCACATCCCGTCCAGAAATAACCCTGAGATAGTAAGTCCCAGGGGAGAAAAGGACGACACATAGAAGAAAAAAGATGAAACATCCATGCTCTCGAACGGGATTTGAACCCGGGTACCGGCACACAGGCCGTACGGCAGACCGACGCCTGAGACCGCACGACCACGCCGGCACGGCTCTTATGTTATTTATTATATAAAGATTTTTTTTTCTATTTTACATTTAAATTCTTTAAATTTTCTTTTTTAAATAGAAGGTTATTAAACACACAAAAAACAAAATCCAATGGGCCTTTGACAACTATCTTATGAGTAGTAGCCTAGAAAATATTTTTCCATCTTCTTCTTCTCTAGTTTTTTTTTAATTAACATTAACGTTCTTTCTAAATAATCCGCCTCAAATTCTATTGTAAATAACATTATTATTTAACAGTAATGTTATTTAAAATAGAATGAAAATGCAAAGTATTACAAAGCGTTACCAGAATTTAATATTTAGTATTGTTTAGTAAAAATTTAGTATTTTTTGATCTTTATACGGAAGTAAAATTTCTTTTTGTTTACAGGGTGTTTCAAAACTCTATACTGATTTTAATGGCAGATCGCAAACACCAAGACAAACTGTTTTTGTTAATGAAGGAATGTTCACTGACATAATATTTAAGCGCTAGGGGGCATTTACAGAGATGGTGGTGGAGCCCGGACAGAAATGAATAGACACCATTTTAAACAATATGTTCAGTCACAAAAGGTGTTCAAAGTGGCGACTAGCAATGCCATTGCATGCATGACGTCGTCGAAACATGGATTGTCGTACATGCTTAAAGATTCCCGGCATTTCCCGGACATTTTTGCATCGATGATAGCATTTCTTGCGACGAGATCTTCTTGAGACTCAATTGGAGTCTCATAAACGATTTCATTAAGTATCCCTCAGAAGAAGAAATCGAGGCTTGTTAAGTCGGGTGATTTCAGTGGCCAGGCGACGGGTCCACCCTCGCCTATCTATCGATCCCAAATGTGTCAATAAGATAATCCCTCACATCACGGCTGAAATGTTCAGGCGCTCTGTCGTGTTGAAACCACATGTTTCTCCGAACAGCCAAAGGAACATCGTCGAGCAGTTCCGGCAACGTTTCTTCAAGGAACACTCGGTAAATCTGTTCGTTGAGTCGGAGCGGCAACACATATGGTCCAATCAACATATCGTGGATGACACCAGCACAAACATTGACGGCGAACCGTTGCTGATGGCAACACACACTTGTGGCGTAGGGATTTTCTTCCGCCGAAACGTGTGACAGAGGCCTCATCTGTGAAGAGCACGTAGGTTGGAAAACGAAAGGTTGCAGGCTGCACAACGGTCTGTCGCAGAAACCAGCGTTCTAACTCCACACGACGAGTAAAATCCGCAGGTTGTAATTCCTAAACCCCCTGTCGATGGAATGGATGGAAATGCTGATCGTTCAACCTCTCCAAACAAGTGCGTGATTCACAGTGAGAATATGTTGCAACACATCGCGTGCTTGTGCCTGGATTTTCCTCTATCCGCCGGAGGATATCAACTTCCATGTCAGAATTACGCACAATTCTGCCCGACCATGCATGTTTGCACGGAATGTTTCAGTTTCACGCAGTTGCCGGCTCAAAAGCACGAATATTTGGTAATTTGACAGAAATCTGTTAGGGAAGCGCTGTTGGTAGAGCCTTACAGTCTCTCAGCTAGTCTTCCTTATCCATTGGCAGCCCCATACATCAGATGATTCAGCTTTTGTGAAACGTTCCATGTTACATTCTGTTTTACGGAATTTTTACGTTTCTGATTGTAGAATGCTGATGTTCTTTTTCGTTTCCACCTGAAGGAGACACACACAAACTACTATGTGACCGCGCGAAGAATCGTCGCCTGCCGTCTTGGAACGTATTATTAACTTATCGCATGCATGTATTGGTGTGATTTCATCATGAAACACTGTGACTACAGTCGTTTGTTCGCTGGGGCACACAGTAAAAATATAATGTCTCTAGATAACACAGTATATATATCTCAACTGGAAACTCCCCCTAGCGCTAAAATATGTCGTCAGCCGACATACATTCATTAACAAAAAAAAGTTTGTTATCGGAACACCGATATACCATTAAAATCTAATTTCTGAAAGAGCTGTGAAACGGAGTTTAAAGTGATCAACTTCTTTCGTTTTGTAAATTTCTATTATTATCCTTTCATTTTCTGGCGGATGAAAAGTTATTCTTTTGCATATTCCCGTAATCCTGACGTAAAGTCACTACGGAAAAAGTTGCTGAATAAATCGAGCAAATAGCACTACCCTATTGAATTTTCATTACCCTATTGAATGAAAGCACATTCCCGAATCCAAAGGGTTTTTTAAAAATTACTAGACCAACAATTGATATGTATTGTTTTTATATATTTCTTATTGTTTTCTTTATTTCTTATTGTATTTAACCATTGCATTTCATTTATTCCTTTCCTAACTTCTGAATTGTTAGTTTTTAACTGTTCCTCAGAGGAACAGGTTCTTCATCAAAACTTCCAGTTATTTGTGATCAACAAATCATAAATTTCACTAAGGTCCGACGTCTCTACAATAAAAGTGATTTAGTATTTTGTCTCAATTAATCTTAATAGCATATTTTATCATCATTATCTTGTGATGCTTTAGAAGAGGCTTTAAAAAACATAAAAGAGATCAGTTTTAATTATGGCCTTGCTTTGAGTTATCGTTATCTATGATGAATTATCCTGAATCAGAGCAAAAGCACGAAAAAGCCTTTCAATGATGAAGATGTAGCAGCGACAGTGAAAAAGCATCTCAATTAACATAAAATGAAAAACAACTCAGGAGTTTGTTAAAGACTTATTACGAATAAAAGACAACAACGTTAGTTTTAATTTAATAATTAACTAACTAAAATAAATAAAAAATAAAATGGTATAGGATTAAGCTTAATCTATATTAACATCTTTTACATAAGTTTACAGAGTAATTTGTTTAGTTAATACATTTCCTATATTATTTATTTATATTTTTGTTTGTACAATGCAGAAAGAGTTGTCGTAATCCTAACTAATATATAAAATGGAAAAGTGAAAGTTTGTTTATCATTCAATCACGCCTCAACGGCGCAACGGGTCGGAATCAGATTTTGCATACAGATAGTCTATGACACGGAGAAGGATATAAGCTACTTTTCATCTTGGTCCATCAAGTAGTTCATGTGGAATGAATAAAAAAACGTCCCAAGACTGCCAAAAATGAAAAACTTCCCAAAGTTGTCGATAGATGGCGCCAACTCAGTTTTAAATCGAGTGCGTGTAAGGACATTCTTTGCAGACGCAGAACCCGATTAACTCACGAGTTACCTGATAATTCTGTTACTTTTTAAAATTTAAACTATAATTTAGAATATAACATTAATTGGTGATGTTCATGTGATTTTTTTACCAACTAGAAAAGGTTTCAAGTGATAGGGGTGTGGAGAAGGTCATAAAGGACTGGGAAGTCATATATTCGCCGATTTCGATATTAATTTGCTATTATTAAATCAATATTCGATATTATTAAATCAATAAAGCTATTTTTTTACGTTATGTAGGCAAGGCATCTGGAACGAAGCGACGGTAGCCGGTTAGTATAAAAATAAATTCGGATACTTTTGTTAAATTTTTAATAACTTTCAAAGAAAGTTAGCTATAGACATATCCCTCTATTACGATATGCTAGGCAGTTGTAAGGCGGAACCGTCAGATTGCGAATAGAACCTCTTTTTTTTTGACTTACCGATACTGCACTGCAACTCATATTCGTGCAGTGAAAAAAAATGAAAGAATCGGACAGAGGTCGACATAGCATCGCAGAGGGTTGTTAATTTTTATGTTTAAACAAAAGAAAAAAAAAAGAGAGAGTGAAAGTTATATAAATAGTTTAATATTCACTTAATTATAAACTAACACAAAGAGATACAATGCGTATGATGTTTGTAAACAAACTGACATTCGACGTCGAACAGATAGTATCATGTTACAAATGTACCAAAATGTCCAACCAGCTGTCGCCAAATCGGGGAATGTTCGTAGAAAACTGTCGTAGGAGAGAAGCGTCGCAAAGCAAATTGTGGCAAAACAGGATACGACTGTCATGAGAATTCTTAATGAATTACCTTCAAATTTGGGATCTTCATGCAATAATAGCAATTTCATTAATGGACTTTCTTCACTTTTTCATTTCGTATAAACTTTTCAACAAGATGTAGAAAAAAATGAAACCGAAGACTGCACGTAAATAAACAAATCATGCCTTTGAGTTTGTCAACAGAGGGAATCGGGAACGGCCGTTTCGTCCTTATTAGAGACTCATTAGCCCAATCCACCCTCTTTGCTAACAAACCCAGAAAGGCGTGAAAAAGAAACGGATGTCACCTTCGCTCCCGAAAATTCTTGCAATTACATTGCCTCTTAGGTTTGAATTTTCTTAGTAATTAAACGCTTTTTGAACCCTAACGATCGTTAGGCTACAGGTTTTTCTTGTACACTTTTGCACTTAAAAATAATTGTTGTTTATTTTGTTCGGGAGTCACTTTCGGGCGCGAAAGTGATTTCCATTTCTTTTTCACGCATTTCTGGGTTTGTCAAGAAGGAGGATGGATCAGGCTGATTAGTCTCTAATAAGTACGAAACGGCCATTCCCGATTCCCTCTGTTGACAAACTTAAAGGCGTGATTTGTTTGTTTATGTGCAGTCTTTGGTTTTTCATTTCTTAATAATTTTCTTATATCCTGCCATAGCGCGGGACTAACGCTAGGAAGAAGAATAATTTTCCTATATGTTAAATTTGTTTCTTGTAAGATATAGAAGAGTTTAGAGGTTCAGTAAAAGCGGCTGAGAGTTGTTGTAATACGAGTGATAAATCTTAACTAAATTGTGTTCCAAAACGTGGAAGTGAGAAAGTTATATGGAGTCAAGTGGTTGACGTGTGATATGTAAATCTACTCAATGTGATTTAGATATTGTAAAGAGCAGGAATGTGAGATTCTCATTGAAATGCCTACATGGAAATGGAAATGCCGAAATGGAATGGATGGTAAGTATAAACAGGAAAACAAAATGGATGAATATTTTTCTTTTTCTTTCTATTTTTTTTTTACTTTCTATTGCCGCTCACTCTTTTTAACAAGAATGCATACACGATGACTATGTTGTTGCCTAAGTGTTTAATGAACTCTTTAAATTCTTACATTTTGAAAATTGCTATAAATGTTTTAAAGTTTACAAGGAAATTTTTGATTTAGTGCAAACAAGAGGTTTAGCTCATTTACAAATTTTAAATATTTCAATATCTATAGATTTCGGACTTTTTGCTTATTAGTAATATTAATATTCTAATTTCAAATAAGAAATAACAATGAAAAACTAAACAAAATAAATTCCGACAAAATAAAACTCATTTAACAGCATACAATGAAAACCGTATCTCCAAAATATGATCCGTGAAGAGCAAATTACGCTGCATTGTTAATAAGAGGAGTTACCACTTTGTTAACACACTTTAATTAATTTTCAGTAATTAAAGTGTGTAATGAAAAAAATCTTGAAAATTGCTGATTTTTTTGTTTTAATCGTTGTTTTCGAACAACCAACAACATAATTTTTTCCATTCAATTTAACTAATTAGGCAGTTAGGTTTAGCCTATTTTCCTAAGGTTCTCAAGAGATCTGAGTACGAATATGTTAAAATATACTAACAAGTTTTGAGTTAATCAGGATCTTCTTGAAATTTGGCGTGCATTGATTAATTTATCACATGTGTAAAAGAATTAAAAACGGAAATTAAAACAAAAGATAACTTGGTGATGTGACGCCAACAATTAAAGTAATAGATGCTAAAGAGTATAACACGAGAATTTCTTGTTAGTGCAGATCAGAACGAAGAAAGTTATTGATCGAAGTGTGCTCCAAAGAGGTGAAGTACAAGACCTATATCAAGATTTAGCCATAAATGTTAATTAATAAATGTAACGATAACTGTGTGTAATGAATTTGTCGTTATGAATCGAGTGAAAGTGACACATCTTGAAACCAATGCTTCGATAGTATTAATGATTATCAAGCGAGAATAATCATTTAGTTACATGAAGAGGCTTATAAAGTATGTGCCAGAAATAAGCCAAACAGTTGGTAACGAGTGATGGACTATTCAGTGTACGAGAGCGACAATTCATAAACAACTCATTGGATAAAAAACTCAGGTAAACAAATCATTGGTCAAGCACAGGTTATGTTTATGTTTTACGGGGGATTTGTTCCTGAATTTAAAGAAGAAAGAATACAACGATGTTTGCTGTAAAGTTATGAATTCACGAACTGCTGCAGATAATTCTGCTATGTATGTTCCATAGAATACGATAGATGATTTGACAATATCTGTATGATATCTGTCCATGTATATAAAGCTTAGGGACTTATATAAGCTTAGGGGCTGTCCATAAACTTTTGTTATTTTCGACCCCCCCCCTCCCACTTGTCACACTGTCACAATCTTGTGAACTCCCCCTTCCCTAATATTACATCACAATATCACGCACTCCCTCTCCCTAAATTAAATTAAAAACTAACTATTTTTAACTGTAAGTACGTATTTATAACATTCAGTTCAGAACACCTGTTTAATAAGTCGTTTAACAGTCGTACAATTAATAGAGAACCTTTTCCTTTAATTTTGAATTTTGCCTTTTGGTGCAAATTCCTCACATTCAAGCATATTTTCGTTTGAAATCTAAAGTTTAGATAATTGAGGGAGTTTTAATGAATTTTAATGAATTTCTTCGTAGGTATTTTTGATTTTAAAAAATGTGCAATGCAATGTGACCTCACACATTAACTGATGCCTCCCCCTCCCTTGTCACACTTTGTCACGCTAAGCATAACCCCCCCCCCCCCTCCTAACATGCGTACGTAGTTTATGGACAGCCCCTAGTTATTTGAATCCGCTGTTCTATTTATGTAACTGGGCTAATACATTAATTCCTTTAAGCTTTAATATTCGATTGCAGACGTGAACTTTTTACACTTTAGAATCCAAACAATTAATTCACTCACTTAAAACAGTTAATTTCTTCAAAATCAAAGAATGCAAATTATTCATCTTGTAATCCATTTTGAATTTACACAAGAATTGCTACGATTAAAGTTAAATAAATACAGGCGACCATTTAAAAAAAAATATTTGCGAATTTATATAATTCAACAAATGAAAAATTTCAATTAAGTTCCAGTATAATTCCACAATGCTTTTCCTTTGTATTGATTTCAAAAATAAAAAAACAAATAAAAATAAACAACTCAATATTTTAAAGGAAAGTATATTTTAAGTTCTTGTGGACTTCCTATTAAACTTCTTTAACTTGCGCCCACATTAATTGCACAATGGTATTACAAATAAATATCATTATAAAAATAATAAGAAATTACATTTTTTTTTCCAAAATAAAAGTTTCAAAAAATTATTGAAATGGGCTTTAATTCGCAGCGAAACCTCGTCGAGGCAACAGCGAGTCGAAGTACTTTTATTGATTCGCAACAAAAATTCATCTTTGAAAGAGGAAAGGTTCTGAATTTCTTCCACAACACTTATTTTTCAACTTAGGATTTATGAGATGGAAATAGAAGAGTTAATATTCTCAATTTTTATATTTTCTTTCTTTCTCAGGAGATCGATCGTAGTGAGTTAAGCCCAATGGAAACGAAAACATCCAAAACCCAATTCGAAAAGCAAACTTCAAATTGTAAAACAGATCAAATATTCATGACTTCAATTCTTCACTTATTTTGTTAAAAAGATTTATTTTTGCTTTCGTTAACAACATTTCAAATTCAATAAAAATTGGGAGGAGGAAAGAGTTTCATCTCCTGTAAATGCATTTAATCTTTATGTTTATTCATATAGGAAACTCATTAAACCCAATGAAATTTCACGATTTTTTTGGACAGTCAGCTTAAAAGACAGATATTTTAATGCAGTGATTCCAAATTTCAAATAACTAAAACACATTTATTTTTATTAATATTATTACCGTATATGCTCCAATAGAGGCCCCCGGCGTTTATTTGCAAAATTAGCCTCGGCTCCCGGCGCTTAATAGAGACCGGCTGCTATTAGAGGCCGGCCATTATTAACAAAAACCTTCAGAACGCAATATTTTTACACATAAATACCGGCTAACATTACAAACAGCTACAGTAGAGTTCCGATTATCCGAGTTAATGTGGACCAAGACTAACTCGGATAACCGAAAAACTCGGTTAAACCGAAAATTGTAAATAAAATAAATCGTCTAGGTTTAAATGTATATTTTAACAAATACAAAAGTTATACAGATACACCACATACAATTCATATTGAAAGAGTTCTTTTACTTAAAAAAGTCCTTAATTGTTTTTTGTTTTACGTTACTTTGGCGTTTTTCTGCAGCAATGTTTCGGCATTTTTATAAGGAAACCCAGATTGTTGGTGTCGAAACCATTCCCCGATTCCAGGTAGGGGGTCATATGACTAGACTTTAATTTGCAAAAAAAAAATCCTAGAAATATTTAGTAGCTCGGTTAAAGCGGAAACTCGGATAATAGGGCTCGGATAATCGAGGTTTTACTGTACTTTATTTGAATTTCACTTGCTACATAAGACTGTTAAAGATAAATAAATAAAGAAAGGCAATGCCTTTCTGTATCTTTCGCTGCTATTCGTCCGAATCGACGGACCGTCCGCAATGACGGGCGGCCGCCTCACCGGAAGTTTCTTTCGCGTATTCCATCGCTCGAATCTTAAAGGCAATGTCAAATGACCATTTCGGAAGTATTTTGTAAGGTATTGTATCGTAAGGTATTATGTACGACTATAAAGATACGGACGCTTACACAAGTACCGGTGGGCAAATATCAAAGACCCGGCTACTGTTAGAGACCGGCTACTATTAGGCCGTATCCCCTCTTCAGCCCGGCGCTTATTAGAGACCGGCGACAATAAGAGCCTCGGCGTTTATTGGAGTATATACGGTATCTTACTTTTATCCCTGGATGGTTAGATAGGAGAATACTGTAACTTAAACCTCTAAAAGGGATTTCAGGATATGTGCAGTCAACCCTGATGGAATAAAGGACACAACACAGAAAAACGAAAGAGTGACATTTACCGGAATTTTACCTTTGACCCAATACTGTCAGACGAAACGACAGCATTATAACTTTCGCCAATGACGAAGTTATGTAAATAACATTTAAGATGTAAATTTGTAGAATCTAATTGAAAGATACTTAATTTTTTTTTACAATTATGATGAATTTTCATCGCCGTCACAAATGGACTACTACTGAATTGCCTTTCTCGTGCTTTGCAAGCAAAATGGACCAATGTAGCATCAAATAATTAAAAATTCAAAAATGTTACTACTTCTCCACATCTTCTGTTTGTTTCTTAAAACTTAATAATGGTTCGTTAAATTCGCATTGAAATGAGTAAAGTGAGTAAAAATCTTGAAACTTTTCATCTTTTCTCAAGTGTAAGGATTAGATAAGTTCAATTACTAAATGGCCAAATGTTTCATTGAAAAAAATTACATATTGATTTTCCCCCATCCCCTCACACCCATACACATAATAGACTAATATCTTCATAAGAGCTCACAGATTTTTCTTTTGATATTTCTTAGTACAATATACATTGTATAAGATTTTAAAAATTTCGAAAAAGAATTCAAAATCAGTGTATTGAAGCTAAACACAGACTTAGTTGAAATGCCTACATGCTATTAAATCTTTTTTTTTTTAATGATTTGGGAATTTCTGAAGTCTTCCCTAAGTACCCATATTGATGCTTTTAATTTGTGAATGATGACTCTTAACTACTGGAAATAAATTGTAATACAGTAGACACTCGCTAATCCGGCACGTTCGGGACTTCGGCAGTGCCGGATTACCGAAAATGCCGGATTACTGAGCGTCGTCTAAAAATAGCCGTTATTGCGAGGATAGCGGAAATACCGCTAAAATAGAGAGTCAAAAGGGCTATTAATAGGTATCAGGCCATTTTTCCATGTTCTATTGTGATTTCTCTGATTTCGGTAGTGATGCCCGATTGCCCGCGAACTCGGCTGAACGGCGCCCGAACTCTGCCGAAATCGCCCGGAAGGCTTATTCAGTATAAAAAAAAAAACCCTTAGACCGATTCCGGATTATTGAATGTGCCGGATTATCGGATGCCGGATTAGCGGGGTTTTACTGTATATTACTTGTGTTTAGTATGTTGTGTGCTCAAAGTGTGCATGGACTTTCATTAGGGTCACAATGATTGCCGAAAAATTGTACGAAGATAGACCCAAGTGATTATTAATACAAGAGTTATTTACTAGCCTAAATATATAATTAAATGCGATCTAAGTAAGCAGTATTAGTAGTCAATGCAGTCAATTTCCGTACATAAGGTTAAAGTATTCTTTGAAAATAATCATTTGAAAAATCCTTTACTCAGGAGTCACGTTCTTTGTGATTCTAACAATCCCTCAAAACCTTCTTCAAACAGTAACGAAAATCTCTCTGGGCCTCTGACCTTCTCCATCATGCACGTTTCCATCAATAAAACAAAAGAAAAAGAATTAAAGAAAAGCATTCTTTGTTATTTTTCCCGTTGCATTTCAGTTTGGTTCCCCAGGAGCTTTTACTTGGTTCCAAAACAGCAAAGTCAGGTTTAACAGCTTACAAACTGATAGCCTTCAATAGACCTATTGTTAGACCAGTGCCACGTTATTCGTTGAGCTCTGCTTACTCCCTGAGGCAATTTCCTGATTGAATTAAAAAAAAAGAAGAAGGAAGGCCAGTCTTTCTTCTGTCCTAAACTGCTTCCACTGTTATTTGATTTCGATTTCCGTTGCTTCGACGTTTATGCAAACTAATGAACTCCATCGATCCGCTTTCTACCATTAAGCCACCAAATACCTCTTCGCCAACTTTCGATTTCTTGGTAGTTTTGATCTTATATGCAATCCTGATTGTCAATAGTGAAGAAGATTAAAAAAGCAAAATATATTAATGTAGATCCTTCCTCGAATAATTGCTAAAAAATTCCTTTGTTTAGAAAATTAAAAATATTAAGTAAATTGAGTTAAAACAAGGTAGGGATAGTGATTAGTAAACCAATCACAATGCTTCGCAACGGCTTCTGATACGTAATTTATGTTGAATTATTGCTTTAATTTCCTTATTAAATGTGATTGCTGCGAATGCAAAAGGCGCAATTGTTGCGATTGTTGTGATTGTTGTGCTTAATGATAATTTAATGAGATTTTAATGATACTTGTCCACAGACGGACGAACAAACCGGGAATATAAGGCGTCTGATACTTGTATCAGAAGCCTAACAAATCAATTTCTTTCATATAATTATTGCATATTCTTTTTGAAACGGTTTTAGTATTTTAATTTGTAAATTTTTTAAATTATCCAAGATCTATAATATTAGTATTGGCCCAAATATTAACCAGTAATTTATAACAGAATCAAATAAAGCATAGTAAATAAGGACAGTGTATTCACGCAGTTCCTGAAGATTTGATGGAGGTGTAGGCCTGGAGCGAACAGTCCCTACCGGCTTGAAGAGTTGTTGTGAGACACGACGGGTCCAGACATTCATGCGCACGGCAGGGGTGTACCTAATAAAGTGGTCGGAAATTGTATATTTATTAATATATATTTTGTTTCGGTTAAACCTCCGCCTGGGCCCCCTTGACGGCCGGGCCCGGTGTTGAGTGTGCTGAGGGACCAATTTACACCCTCCTTGTGAGGCCGCTGGCTTTTGGCACTGCTACCTTTGGCCACGACAAGGGGCGAGAATTCTGAGCTGTTAGCCGAAGAATCATTGTCCAGGGTAAGCCTTAGGAGGCAGCTCACGCCCATGCCGACTCCGGGATTCGAATCCAGGTTTCGACACTTCTGCCTCAATAAAGGTCATCGTTTTAACCACAAGCCTATGCCGGAACGACTTGCCATACATGGCATGTAGCAGACATGGGCAAATGCGGCTCCGAGAGCCCCATGTGGCTCTTCGTTGGGTTAAGTGCGGCTCCCAATATCTCTTGATAAAAATATAGGTATTTTCTTTCCCCATTATACTTGTATTTTCGCGAGTTTTCCTTTCTATTTTCTTATAGACTATATGTATTTTTTATAAAGCAATTAGAATTTGTGTAGAAATGTAATTAAATTTGAATTTGTATATTTAATACTACGGAACATGACTATGGTGTGGCTCTTTAAGTCTTTATGTATATGAAAATCCAGAATGTGGCTCTCGTTGACCTCATGTAAGCCTATACTTGGCATATAGAGTTACAGAAAATTCAAGAAAAGTCTTAAAATGCATAAATGACTATTCAACGAAAGATCCTAGGGGAGCAATATTCTGTTAATTATAAGAAAAATGACCAAGCCTTCTGAATGGCAGCACCACAACCAAAAGAATTTTGAAGAAGTTAGAAAACCTGATTTGGCATTAAAGGGAATTGGCGAAAAAAATTTAAAATACAACGTTTATCTTGTTTATAAACGTTGATTATAAACTGTCTTGTTTGATTTGGTTAATGTGATTCTCAAATAAGGATTTTAATATAGTAGTTCCCATTGGACAGCAACTAAACATTAATTTTCAATAATTCCTATATAGTATAACTCACTCGTACGAGCAGATTAGGCTTTAGACACTTATTTCGAAAAGAATAGTGGAACACAGCCTTTTTTTTCTCCATTTGCAAATGCATATAAAAGCCTTATAATAAGTCATATATTAAGTGTCATTAGAGTAAGTTAAAAATACGAAACACTTCGAAAGTTTGCGATATTGCCAGAATACAGACAGCACAAATGTCTAATAAAGAAATCTTACGTAAAATCTTACTAATAAAATAGTGTACGTAAAAAAAAAAAGAAGCCGATATTGGGCTTTGGCACCGGACATAAACAACAGGGATATAACTGTAAGCAGAACACTAAGAAGCGGGTCTCTACTGAAATGTAAAGATGCATTTTTATCTTGAAAAAAAAAAAAAAAAAAAAAAAAAAAAAAAAAACGTTTTGAAACATTTTTAAAAAAAATGCATTTTTAATAAAAAAAAAAAAAAAAAAAAAAAAAAACTGAAAATCTCTTTCGAATCCTTTTTAGATGGCATGCATATTTATAATGCAATAAAACATTTCAGATAAAACATCCAAAGTCTGAAAATATTGATGTATACTCAACTCCGTAGTTGTAAATGAATTCAATTTAAAATTGAAGCAGTTAAAATTCTAAGCAGTTAAAATTGAGTTACCACTGAGAATGCCCTATCTCAATTTGGTAATTACAAATATTTTATAGGAAATATTAATATTGATATATTTAAATTACATTGTATTTGATCCAGCGAATAAAGGCCATCATTTCTCTTACAATTCTGTACTTTAATAACATGCCGTTTAACATCATTAACAAATATTGAATGCATGAATATGCTAAACTAAAACGCTAATTCAAAACAACGTATATTTTTTTCAACCGTCATAAATGAAAACCAAGCGATTACAAAAATTTTAAACCAATTTCAAAAATCAATCACTTTATCCCCGAGTTCCTGTTTTAATATTACTAGTACAATATTCTAATGTAAAAAAAAATATTATTACCGAATGATATGAATAAGAATTTCTGTGTTAATATATTTGAAGGTAATTTTTTCAACATTGTTCATTCAAATTTACAATAAGAACTTTTAATTTCATAATATGAATATTTAAAATGTTGTAATAATAGATAACTAATAAAAAACAAACAAACATTAAATAATGTAATCTTTCAAATTTATTATCAGAAAATCTACTTACCTTTATGGTGCTTTTAATTGGTCTGATCTTAATCGGGTCCTTTATAAACTTCATAGCTTAGAATGCAAACTTAAAATGATAACTTTTCCATTTCTTGTTTGTTCCTCTGAAAAATAAAAAAAAAAGAACTTTATTTCTTTGCTTCACATCCATCAGTTACCAATTAAAATCTTTTTTTTTTTTTTTGTGTTAACTTTTAAATAAATCCCATAAAAATTAATTGGTATTTAAATATTAACTTTTCAATAGAAAGCAAGTTTAACGTCCGTAATCATTCATAAATGGAGAGA
>JAFIDM010000003.1:51631636-51645109 GCA_023159025.1 Thereuonema tuberculata
ATAAATAAATAAATAAATAAATAAATAAATAAATAAATAAATAAATAAATAAATTATTTATTTTAACACAAATTTATTTTATTTATTTTAATATTTATTAATAAACAGTTTCTTTAACAATGAGGGGCTTCAATCTTCTTAATCCCATTTAATTTCGTTTCACACGAAAAATACATGAAAACAATACAAAAATCTGTTTTAGATATTCATTCTTTGAGCTTTTCTAACTTCATTATTACTTTTTTAATTAGCGCATGATTTCTTCGTAATCCTTTCATGAAACTTAGAAAAAGAATATTATGAAGTAAAATTTTATAAAAATAATTTCTTTTCCAAAATTGGCAAAATGAGCTCCACCATTTAGATGTGGTTCTTTCAGTCCCACAATGCTTTGCGTAACAAAAAATGGCTGCGCGCAGTGAAACAACTTCGCTGGGTTTACTTTCTGAGTACTACGCTAGTTCAAGTGAAAACGAAAGCGAAGATGAAACAAATGAATGCAAGGGAATAAAAAGAAGACATTCTAATGATGAATGCCCTTTGAAAAGATCGAAGACTAGTGATCAAAATAAAACACAAGTAGACGATGTCTTATCGACCATCAAGACTGGATCTCCAACGTTGGTTGTTCGTTCGGAGGGACAAGAAGCCTCAAAATCCAAGTAATAAATTAATTCTAAAATTAAGATTTTCATCTTCGCAAATTTCCTATAATATATGGGCAATTCAAAAATAAGTAAATCAGGAATTTCTCTCTTCCTATTGCAAGGATCTGATAAGTGTCTTTAATGATAGGGTGATAAATTATCTTTTTAGTCAAAATAATTCAGGATTTTAAATATTAAATATCATCTTATTCGTAATTATGATAACATATAAAAGAAAATTGTAAAAGAGTATTGTAAAAATTGTAAAAAAAAAAAAAAAAATTAACTATATTAATGCATTTGAACTCACGAAATTCAGTTTTGAAATGTCCATTATTTGCTTTTATTTTGTTTATTTACTTTGAAACGCTTACTAGTGAACTGAAAATCATAGCTTTTCTTCAAATTTATACGAAAGATATTGTCATAAATTTAAAATAATAAATTAAAAAAAATTAGAGGGATTATCAGTAGAAGTTTAGGACAGCTGTATATAAATAAGCATCATCAATTAAGAGATAACCAAAAGTGAAAATATAATGAAAGAACAGATTGAATTGTTTAAAATGAGAAATAAAATTGAAATTCCCTTATAAAGATGACATTTGAAGTGAATTTATGAGTCGTCATTTCCATCTCAGTTGTTGCTAAGAGTTCTTTTTTTTTTTTGCTCCTCAATAACATATTCTTTGGAAATAATAATTCTGATACTAAAGCGGCTAAATTCGTCAGAGCAATTCAGTGCTGTTAAAAGTTCACTGACTTCATCTGGGAGATCGGAAAACATAGAGACTGCTCTCTGGTTGTACCCCAACAACAATGATTATTAAAAATGTAATTTTATACCAGATCTTCATCTTCCGCTTCAGTTTGGAGTGTTTGACTCCAGTCAAGTTGGAGCCTGTTACAAGAAGGCTAAAAAGATCAAAAGCAAATGTAAATATAGATCAGAACATTTTTCGAGAATTTACAAAGTGAGCAGTTTATATTTTTTTTCGTTTTTAATGAGAAAAGAATATTACTGCATAAGTTAATTGTTGTCTAAAATCCAAGAAAATTAATATTTGTATTTAAAAAAAATGCAGTTACATGCCAACTTCCGAATAATCGCTTGGAGTTGTATTTTAAAAAACAAAAACAAAACAATTGAAGTCTGTACAAGTTTTAATTATATTCTTTTTTTCCTCATTGTTGAACTGTCAAAATGTAAATGCCAGCATTGCGAAGCTATACAATGAGCTGCTGAATAGATTGCTTGAATTTTTGCCAGGGACTGTAACCATTTGTAATCATCTATCAAAGACGACAAATATTTTACTGAATATTGTCTTGTAGAATTCCATAAAAATGTTCCCCACCAGTATTTCTTCTTAAGTTAGCTTCAAAGGATACCATCATGTTTTACGAACTATACGAAATCGTACAGAATTCTTGGCTGTCCCTCAAAGAAAAGAGCCTTCTGATAGTACCTTCCCTAATTCTACAGAAGTATAATGTTCATAGTTTTCCTTATGTTTCAGAAGAACCTTTTACTTGAATTACTAGATAATTATTTTTTAATTATATTGAATTAAAAAAAAAAGTGCAATCGAAGTTTTGTACAGCTTACATCGTTGTAATGTACAGGGTGTACCTGAAATGTTCTGCCAAACTTAAAGATTGTATTCAATCATGCAAAACAACGAATAAATGTCATATAAACATGGGTCTGGAAATAAGTTATTTCCAAGATATGAACGATGCAACAATACAAAGGTGTTGGCTGTACAATCGCTCAGTTTCACAGAAAGTGCTCTAAATGTCCCCCACCGGCCGCAATGCCGAACACGGTCGAAGATGCTAGGTGCACGTCGAATTGCGTTGCACTCATCCACTATGCGATCATGCAGTGCGTGGGCGTCAGGAGCCGGTGTGGTGTACAATAATGCTTTAAGATAACCCCATACGAAAAAGTCCAGAGGGTTTAAATCAGGGGAACGAGCAGGCCATGCTGATGGTCCCCCTCTTCCAGTCCAACGGTCAGGATAACGTTGGTTCAGAAGTCGTTGTCCACTTTTGGTGGGGGAGGTTATTGAATATTACATGTCACGATTACTGAGGAGCAATTTAATGACTCTACGATACGACGGAAAGGCCAACACTTCTGTATCGTTTCATCGTTCATATGAATCTTGGAAATAACACATTTCCAGACCCATGTTTATATGACATTTAATCGGGGTTTTGCGCGATTGAATACAACCTTTAAGTATGGCAGCACATTTCAGGTATACCCTGGTATGTCTAGAACAGCGATATTTCTAATACACTCTTGTTAAATTTATGTAAATTGCCCTCGATAATACAAGATATCTATAATATAAGAATCCTTGATACAGAAATACCATTCTTGGCAAAACTCATCGATAAAACGACGGCGCAACGCTAAAGGAAGGAATTTCATTTCAAAGAATTCATTTTTGAAACTGTTACGAATCTGTGATTTATGAACGTCAACTCAGTACAATCCGGCGAAATTAATCAATGTTAAACTGTGATGTTAGATCATTTAATATAGAAACAAAAGCAGGTTTCTACATTTTAAACGGAAAAAGAAAAAAAAATGTATAATCAGTTTTTCGCTACTTAAGAAAACGAAAGATACTGAAAATGAAATCTTCAGCGATAAGTTCCACCATTGCTCGGAAAAAGATCGAAAATACTTTTTCCAATGACATTTACATAATGAAGCTGAAATAGATTTCATGAAATTCGACCCTATTTTAAATCAAGGATCTGTCAATTTATGGAGATTAGTTTTTGTACTGGATATCACGTGATCTACTTTTATCTGTTCAGGTTGTTTTTTTTCTTGTTTTTTTTTCTTGATAATAAGTACGCGGTTACAGATTCGAAGGTTGCAGTCGTTAAGATTTTGAAATCAATTCTTTGTTCTTGTCTTAGCTACAATAAAAATGTGCCTAATTCGAGCGTAAATAATCTTAAGAGAAAATTATCGTTGAAGGAAATTGTAATGTTTTTGTTTTGAATTTTTTTTTGCAACTCCTAAACAATATTTCTATTTTCCCGTAAAATTTCACTATTACAGTAATATGTAAAGCAGTAAAAGCCATCAAGTCCTTAATGTTCTATTTAGTTTCGACTTTACTTCCAAAAAAAGTGGCCATTGAATAATATCAGCGTTAGTTTTACCCTTATCTGAAATCTACTCTTTGAAGTCAAACCCTTCAGAGGGAAAAGGCTGTTGGTGAAAGCTTATGATCCCTTAAGTGTTTTGGTTTAAAATTTTTCCAAGAAAACTTTTCCATATCTCTGAAAATTTGTAAATTTGCCGCCTTGCAAGATAGCTAAGAACTTCCCAGCCATCGTGTGGCCTTTGTTTACATGGGATTTGGTTTACATGATCATGTAGTCTCCCTTTTTTTTTTCCTATGAATCCAGCAAGACTTTTTTTTTTTTTTTTTTTTTATTCAAATGAATTAAAAAAAAGATCTGAATTTATTTAAAAACTGTATGATAAAATATTTCAATTCAATTATTAGGTATAATTTATCGTTTATCATATTTTTAAAGTTTGGCTGAAGAAAAATTAATTCTACTCAATAATAAACCCTTAAAAGTGGAAAGCAACTTAATCTCAGGTTAAAGATACCGTAAGATTGCCTAAATATCAATAGGTTTTCTCTAATGCTGGGCGAACACATACCAATATGCGGCAATATTGGTGGACAATATTGGTCATTATTGATATTGGCGGTTGGTATTGTCCGCGAACACACAGGTTTTCCTTTACAAGTATTGGCCTGGTTACAGCGTTGCTCACTAGGGAGAGCTAGAGAGAGCGTATACAGAATTGCTGTAGTATTAAACGCCGTCCCTCTGTAGAAATCAATTAAGATTCTTTCATTATCAATTGACAAAATGTTGTTGTTTAAATTATCTGTTTTGGGCCGACCCATTTTGCTGATTTTAAGCCATGGTTCTCAAACAAAATGGCCGGCGTGAGTGAATGATTTTCCGATTTTCAAAGTCCCGCCTTCCTTCGACGTCACCATTGTCACGTGATTTCATCCGTTCATGTGATTCGCTCGCTCACCAGCAATATTTCTCGCCAACTGAAATTGGTACTTTTTTTCCGACAATCGCCAATGGGCAATATTGTTCCTTTTTATTGCTGGAAACGGTTGGTACCAATCAAAAGTACCAATATTGTCTACCAATATTGCCGCATATTGGTATGTGTTCGCCCAGCATAAAGGACTAAAACTTCATTCTTGTCCTTTTGACCAAAGCTGTTGATACTCGTATTTAACCAATCTTACGGCGTGAATAGCATAGGAGTTGTTTTAATGTTATTGATGTAAATTAATTGTAATTATACTTCTTTGCTAGGTATAAATTTTCATGAATATCATTTCTCCTTCCTTGGAGATTCAACATTATCTGTATTCTTCTTTTTTTTCACCACGGACAGAAATTCATTAACTCTTAAACCTAGTACAGCTGTCCTGTAAAGAAATACAGCCATTCCTCGACTTACGTCCGCTTCAAGATACGTCCCAGATCCCGTAAGTGTATAAACATTTTCGACCATATTTTCGAACAGACGCAGTGAGCGTAAAGTAAAAAGATTTCTATTTAACAACAATGTATCATGCGCAGTGACAACAGCGCATTCAGCGGCAACTTCCCCAAGCAATCGGCACGGGTCTTCAACAGTTCTTCTGTTGATTTTGTGTTTTGAGAAATAGGCTATTTGTGTATTTATCATTAAATATTTCGCGATATTTTGTGCAACATGGCCCCTATACGCCTAATCAATAAACCTAGTGAAAAATTACAGAAAAGAGGCGAGCAATTGATCTTGAAACGAAGTTGCGAATTATAAAGCAACATGAAGCTGATAAGCCCGTCAATGTGATCGCACATGACGTCGATGATCTCATTCTACAGTGACGATCATTTTGAAAAATAAGATAAAATCGTAGAGGCTGTGAAAGGATCTGCTTCCATTAAATCGACGATAGTGACGAAGCAACGACAAGGTCCTTTTCTAATCTAAAGCTTAAAGTTCAGCAAAGTCTTGGTGAATATTATGGTCTCCTCTTATCTCTTTCATCATTACTACTGTTGTTGTTTTTTATCAATAATAATCATTAACAATCCAGTATTAGTGAAATATACAGTGTTTGGGTCAATATATTAATTACAATTAAGTCCCATAACTCCTATAACTCTGTTGATGTAATGTATCGACTTACATTCGTTCGACTTGCGTCCTGCCGGATGGAACGAAACCCCGAAGTAAATCAGTTTTGCATCAGTAGATTCGCTTTTAGTATGAGGATATGCCTTGTTAAAATAGGATCTCGATTTATAAGATTTAAAGGTTTCATTCTAATATCTCTAACCAATTGGCCGCTACAGAGTGTGACATACAGTGTGACAGACAGACAACACAAAAGCAATAGTGGTTCCCTATGTTAACTGTAACGTGGGATAGCTAATAAAAGGCTGGAGAGAATAAAACAAAAAGACGTATGACCTTACTGGTAACGATTTGTTTTGATTGCAAAGGAATGAAATGTCTTGGCAATTACAGCAGTTTCTATTGAAATCTAACTACTGTATATAAAAAGACAAGATCTGACTCACTCACTCATTCACTGACTCATCAACGCCCAGCCCAAACCGTTGGACCTAAAAAGCTGAAATTTTGAACAGAGGTTCCCTTATGTTGTAGACAAGGAATAAGGCCGGATTTTGCGAAATTCCCACGGGTTCGGGAATGACGAGGGTTTATTGTCTATTTAAAGGTTTCTTATTTCCGTAACTATAATTAGTAGAGACTTCAAATTTGGCATGTAAGTAGGTAATTAGAATCACTAAAACCATTTTCAGGATTTTTCGAAATTCCACGGGATAAGATAAAAAGCGTTGCTTTAAGTTATAAAGCTGAAAGTTTGCTTCCGTTACTATTGTTAGGTTTTAGGAGTTGTTATCGTGACAATGAGAACTACACAAATATTGTTATGCAACACTTTAGAGCTAAACTATTGTTCTGCACAATACCGCTACATATGCACCGACAATGGGAACTATACAAATAGTGTTGTGCAACAATTGGAACTAAAATATTGTTGTACATAATAGCGACGGGGTTTTCGGGTTAGATATAGATTTGTAATGATCAGATGATCCTTTACGAACTAGAAAAGGTTTGACGTGATAGGGTTATGACATTACAAAATTCGAATTAGGGGTGTGCACTGGGAGGACGGTGAGTGGATGGGCAAAGATAGTTCAAAGATACTTCTACGAGGTTTTCGGGATAGATAAAGATTTGTAATGAGATCAGACCTTTTGAGTTGTTGTTGTTTTTTTTGTTTTGTTTTTTTGTACCAACCGGGAAAGTTCCAAATGATCTCGCAATTGCAATTTCTTTATCATCCACATTAGGACATTTGCTTTTTTGTAACCCGAGCGAAGAACGGGTCTTTGCCTATTATATCAGAGTATATTTGAAGTATTTGCAGTATAATAATACTCTGTCGGATAACACTGCGCTCTTCATGCATGCCTAAACTGCATGAAATATGAATAAGAAAGATCTGATTTTTATTTCCTTTGATTATACGAAATAGAATACGTAATATTTAAAATTGATTAAAATTCATCTTTAAATTACTTGATTACTCGTGAAAGTTCGTTGGTCCGAGAAAGGGAACCAATTGGTAGGAGATCTCTTCATTTTCGTCTTGTGCATTCCTTTCAATTGTTGATTCCATTAGGTTCTAATGAATCGATGTCTTGTATTTCCAAATGAAAATTGGATCTCCTTTTTCTCTCTCTGGAATTTGATTTTTATTTTACGAGTAGGGTTTTTGCTGCCGTCGTTTTCTTGGTCGTCCGCTGTCGAAAACATCCGTTCAGACGACCGGTGTTTTAAACTAACGCCCCACTTGGCTGCGCGCGAGAATTTTAATTTGCAGCCAGTAATGAGGCGTCTGAGTCCAGATATGCGCCCCCGCGCTCTCTACAAGTAGTCCTCCGCTGGCACAAACACATAACAGAGTGGGGGGAAAAAAAAAAGAGGAACCACTTCAGTATTATTATTATTATTATTATCAACATCATTAAAGCACTGATTAAAAATTGATTTAAAAAAAGGTATTTTTTAGTAAACCTCTTTTAAAGAAGAAAAAATATTAATAAATAAAAATTATGAAGTTTAAAACGAAGTAAATTTTGATAGGCTCTATACATTCTTTATAAAATTTGACAATTACGTTAACTTTGAATTAATTATTAATAATTATAATTGTTATATGAAAAATTTAATAACTCTCTAATATATAAAAACCTCACGATGACGAAAATTATAAAAACAAATTAAAAGTTTGTAAATAACTAATGCTTTTGGTGATGAAAACTTTCTAAAGAGGTTCAGGAAGAATTATTTCAATTAAATACAAATTCTGGGGATGTAGTTTGGTTAAAAAGTTTATATTTTCCCCTTATTAAATAAGTTTCTTAATTAAGATATTGACAAAAATTGATGTAATGATAAAATTATATTATTTTCTGAAAGGGAATAGTAAACAAATTAAATGTTATTGGTAAAAATATTTTGATGGAGTTAATTAAAAAATCGTTGGGTGTTTATTTAACTATCAGCAATAAAAATAACAGAATCTGTTCCAAACGACTTAGGTTATCCTATTTTCTTTTTTAATTTGATACATAAGTAATTTCACTGAGATGTATCTTAAACTCCTTTTTTTAGCGGCCCCAAGGTTACAGCTTGCCTGTAAAACCGCTAGGGGACCGCTCTTGGTTTTATCCTGTCTGGATGGCACACACTGTAGCGGCCAAACGGTTAGAGATATTCGAAGGAAACCTTCACCATTGTGTTCAGCATCAAAAAGTAGGTGACAACGTACAAAAAATTAGACCTGTAGGACCACTTCCTGACCCCCCCCCCCCAAGGCGTTTTCTGTCTTTTAAAGGCGTTTTTCAAAGAAAGACTACTTGGGGGGGGGGGGTCATGGAGTCGTATAGACGTCTGATTTTGTACACGTGGTCACCTACTTTTTGATGCTGAATGCAATGGTAAAGGTTTCATTCGCATATCTCTAACCGTTCGGCCGCTACATAAGTGTTCCATCCAGACAGGATAAAAGCAAGAGCTGTCCTCTAGCGGTTTTACAGGCAAGCTGTAATGAGTGTTTTGCTAATAATGGGTTGCTAAAAACCAAGAAACCTGATATTGTTTTAAATTTAAATGAATGTGAATGTTGCTAATGCAAAAGGCGCAATTGTTGCGTGTAGTGTCATGATTGTGATGGTTGTAGAGCTGTTTTATAAATGTGATTGTGGCGACGTGCGGAAAAACGAAATGCTGATGCAAAGCGAGAAGCTTCACGCTTGCGTAAAGAACGGTCTCGCTCAAAATTGTGTTTATAAAATTGTGCATATTTGGACACTGTCTAAAGCATTGGTTACCTTGTATTTCATAGCGTTTTTCTCTCCCTTTCTTTTTTTAACTTCCACCTCCTACTAATGCGTCGTAATTTACCATTTTATTCTTTCATATTAAAGCTTTGTAATTAGCTTATTCTTTTTTATGCTCTAATTCTGATTGAGGTAATCCTAACTTACTGCTTTCAATATTCATTGATTATTGACTTTAATATTTCATTACATAAAGTTTGAAGAAAATAAACGAATAAAAATTAATAATTTATTTGTATTTCAATATCGTCGCAAAGTTATTGTTTTTTTTTTTTTGTTTTTTTCAATATGGAGGAAGCAATGTCTTTCTGACCTCTTGTGACTTGATTTGCTCAAAGCCTTTCTTAACCTTTGCATTGGCTGCTCTTCTGTGTTTCGTTCGAGTAAACACTTGTTCTCTGCTCCTTCTTGAAACGGATCTGTACCTCATCGAAATCTCTTTTTCCAGCTGAAGAATGGGTGACAAGGAGCTTCTCGGTCACCAGCCTCTCTTTCATTATGCACGAGAAAATAATGCATCTCAAATCCTTCGGTCGAAACAGGATGCTTTTGTCATAGAAGCAAATACTAAGCTCTTTGTTAAGGATTGCTTTGATCTCAGCAAACAAAGTAATTCCATTTTCTCTTAAGCTTCGATAAAAAGGACTTTCCAAGAATGTTCTGTGATAGAGCCAAAGGTAAAAAGAATATTGGAAATGGAATTAAAGACCAGGGTTTAAAATGCTTTGCTGTAATTATTGATTTATAACGAAATAAAAAGCACCCGAATCATAAATCTTAAGTAGTTTCTTGAAAAAGACGAGGAAAAACAAATCTCTCTAATTACCCGAACACTTTTTTGCCCCCCCCCCCTCTTTTTTTCCCAGTTTTCCTTGCAAACATCATTATTGTTTTTGATTTACCGGAATTCAAAATTAACTAATTTGCTTTGATAGCTTTGGGATTGTGTTTAGGAGATTTTTTGTTACTTCGTATCCGAGACTGGTCCTAGGGCTCACTCAGCCTTATGTCATTTTTTTTCTTTCCGTTGAGGCATGCAAGACTGATTTGCCCACTGACCTTATCTTCTCCTTATTCAGCTGATAATCGCCGAAATCTCTATGTTTAACCTTATCTTTAATACGACTAACTTATATATAAATGTTATTTTTAATTTACGTTTTATACGTTATTTGTTGATAAGCATTGTCGAGCTGCAATGGTGGGATTGATTGATGATTGTGGTGAATGTGCGTGGCAGGGACCAGTAGGTCTATTGTACTCTCCCACAGAAATGGGGACAGACGGAGAGAAAGACTGAGAAAGTATGGTGGGAGAAGTGCAGGGGAAACGGGAGAACACCGAGAAAACCTGCTCAGCGCGGATCGTTCCACCATCACGAAACCCACATGAGAACCGGTTCCCGGTACTTAGAGATGAGAGGCCAATGTCTTAGTGACAACACCAATCGCGCGGCTTGTAGTGGTGATAAGTTTTATATGAAGAAAACAGGTTTTCCTGAAAATGAGATTGTATCCGAATATGATCTCTCACCATCAGTTCCTTTTCCATTATCTGGAGTTTCCAATCATTGAAAACGGGTATCTTTTTTTATTTTTCCTTTCAGCTTTAAAACAACTGACAATCTGAGTTACACATTTTCATCTCGTCACAAAAGCACAAAAACCCTTTGGGTAAATCCCACGGTAGTTAGCTTAAAACAGAAATCACAAGACCGTAAGACTTAATCGAAGAGAAAGAATTTCGTAGGGATCCAACTATTTCAAAAATGTTTCTTTGGAACATTCAACGACTTAAAAGTTCCGGGGAATGAGGAGTTAGGAGGAAAAAATGAGGAAGATTTGAACTTGGCCAAGTTGCACTCACCAGATAATGATGTTTGCAACTCGTGTGAATTCCTTCCATTCGCAAGGGATGGGATTTAACTCAAAAGTGCTTCCCTAGTGGAAAAGGAAGGGAAAATCAACTGAAGGAAGATAGCAATTGAAAAGTCCCCCAAAATGAAAGAGGCTTCAACGTAGTTAACAGCGAAGTTCCCAATCTTTTGGAAACAAAACAAAAAAAAACTGATAACATTAGTAACATTTCAGGAAAATTTTATGATATTTAATAAAAAAATGTATATTGCGTTTTACTGACATAGGGTAAGGATTTTGATGTTTTTTTTATTAATCATCTGACTGCTGAAGTTTATGAAATGAAGAATTTTGAAAAAAAGGAATTGGGATAATAAATTCCTTGAAAATGGTGTTGGTGAATGTTGTTAAGTCAAACTCTTCATGAACAATAAAAGAAACAGATAAAAAACTGCTTAATTGAAAGTCTATTTTCCTATAGGCTTATAAAATCAGAATGTCTGTTTAAGCGCATTTTCTTATAATCTTCTAACGAGTGAACGCTCCTAAAATCTTATATATATAAGAAATATCCATATATAAATACTTAGACTGCGCCCACTCGGTCCATGTAACTTCTCCCCTCCTCACTTTTGTTTCACTCTGTCAACCCGCGTTGATTGCTTGTGAATACTGTGATAAATACCGTATTTCAATTAATAGTGATAAAAGTTCTTTAAAATAAACGTGCCCGTTTCTGGGAAAATTAAATCTATTAGTGCAACCCCCGATGTTTAAAAAAAAAAAAAAAAAAAAAAAAACCCACGCTGTTCCGTATCGTTGGAAGAGAAAATGGAAGTGATTCGTTGAATGGAAGGTGGTGAGGGTCGCCCAAGGGTTTGTAGGGTTATGAATTTGCCACTGTATGCATTAATAATTAAGTTATTATTTTATGTTAATTTAATAGGTCTATGAAAGTACATAAATATTTTACATAAATTTTATTCGTATATTTTTCGATGTGTTTACATTATATAATAGACTCGTTTTACGTCGATTCGTTTTACGACGCCATTGTAGGAACACAACACTGGCGTAAAACGAGGGCTGTCCGTATTTAAGGACAGGATGCGAGTTACGTTTTAATATATTCCGGTAAAGAAATTTGCGCGTTTTAAAAAGTAAAAAAATATCATAAAAAGGCTTAAGAAATGAAACAGTGAACTGTCACCGACATCAAAGAATAAATTTATATCGAAATCCAACAACGCACCGTAATCTTCAGCCACTGTCAGATTTCTTTGCTCCGTTAATAAGTGCCTAACAATGACATGAATAGCTGCTGTTATTCTAATAAGTCACCGCAACAATGATTAGTGAGAATTAAAATTCATTGTTGTGATGCTGAAAGATCATCAAGATCATTGTTATCTACCACACGCATCTCAAATGGACTTTTTTAAGTTTTACATATATTTATTTACATATAGTTGGATTTTTTTTAACATAAATATTTGCACAATTAATCATTTTTCAATAAATGAAAATTTGAAGTTTTAGATTGTTTTCGGCAGGAATGGTAATAAGAACTTTTTTTATTATTATTTATATTGACTTTGAGGTTGTTGTTGTTTCAGGAAATTCTTGTTTTATTTGTTTTCATTTCAATATCAAAATGAAATTAAAAAAAAAAAACTATGTCTTTTGAGGGATCTAAGATAAAATTCACAAAATATTTATGTATTTTTCTATACTGTTCACTTCCTCCATTCAAGAGAAGATCTGTATTACTATCGTCACTTGATATCCATATCGAAAACACGAATATCCAGAAATGAGTTACAAGGTTATAAATAAGAATAATTGAACAGAGCGAAGAACATTTAAGGACTATACGTCGTCCAAAATTTCGTGGACGCTGAGCCTCCTCGCCCCCTCCGCCCCCACGACCGCCCACAGGACCCCCTATCCCACCCCTACAACCGCCCACACCACCCCTACCCAACCTTCTTCTTCTTTTTTATATACTGGGGATTTTTAAAAAAACGTAGTTTTTTTAAACTGTTAACTTTACTTAATTTTTATTGCATTTATTAAATTCTACAAATTAATTACTCTCGAAAAAGTCCAAACACGATGTAATTCTGATTAGTCTAAGCATTTTAATGGTCAGTGGATTAAAAAATATAAACGATACCGTACTATATAATTAGATAAATAAATATAGTTTAATAAATTAGATACAATATAACAAAGAGCGTTTACTAAGAGTAAAATAAAAGGTAATTGTATAAGGTAGTCATTTTGCAGGGTCATTTGGTTTATAACATAAACATTTATTGAATCCTAAAACAGAAATTGAGTGTAACTTTTAAATATAGTGTAACAATGTAAAAAGTTTAGTAAGTTTTACTAATAAATCTATAAAAGAATAATAATAATAATAATAATAATAATAATAATAATAATAATAATAA
>JAFIDM010000003.1:51656316-51682649 GCA_023159025.1 Thereuonema tuberculata
ATAAAAAATAAGAACGGAATTACCAGTGCAGCGAAGGGTGGTTGCAAACGTAAAAAAGTAAAGTGTGGAAAATATTAAGATGCCGAGGAAATTCTAATTGAATGGATTCAACAGTCCCGTGATGCATCAGTGCCATTAAGTGGCCCAATCATTCAAGAAAAGAAAATTTTTTTAATAGGAAATAAGCTCACATTTTCACTATATCTATTGCAGAATCAAGTATCTTTCCTGTAAAAGGGCGTCTAAATGTTTCCCCATCTCATAAATCATTTCCCGTCTATAGCGCTATCCCGTTTATTACGCTTGTATGTCATGGTCCCTTGACGAGCGTAATAACGGGGTTTTACTGTATATATATTTTCCAGTTGTTATATATATTATATGTATCCATCTTTTTATTTCAGCTTTTTTATTCAGATGGTAACAGTTGAATTCTATGTCAATGAAGAAAAAACAAGGTAATAAAATCTGCAATTTTAAAAATTCTTAACTAAAAAAAAATTCTGACAAGTGAGAATAAATAAAAATGTGATAAATTCATTTTCAATAAAAAAACAACCTATTAAGATTTAAAATAAAATGGAAATAATTATCTTCCTCCCTTCATATAATGCTATTTTTTTCTTACTATCTAGGTCATTTATTGGTCTTAAAGTTCATACAGGCGTTGATCATCTATTAAAAGTTGTAGCTGCAGTTGATGAATGTTTTTCTGAATTCCGACTAAAACCATTTCACAAGGTAGAATAGCTTGTACTAAATTTTCCGATTTATATTAATATCTCATACAAGGGCTCAGTTCTGTACGGACGTGGTGTCAATAGATTTCCTATTTTCTAAAATAAATTATATACTTTGGATGAAAACTATCACGTGTACTAGCCTAGAAGTTGACCATGATTTTTCAGATAGAAGTTTTGACAGAGATTCTCTGTAAAGGTGCTCAGAAAAAATTTCATTTCAAAAAAATACTAAAAGAATTATTTTTTTATGCAAACACAGGATTTAACTTCTGGAGAATATAGTCAGTAGATGATAGTTAGGTGTTGTCACCACAAATGAAATGTGCATATAAAAATTTAACTATTACAAGGAAAAATATTAGCTTAAATCTTGTAAAACAAATGCCATAATCTGTAAGTAACAAATCGTCATAAGATATACAATAGACTACCTCTTAACCGGACTTCGTTTAATTGAATCTCTTGCTTTAAATGGCCGAATTTTTTTCATCTTTAAAATGCAAAAAATAGCTAAAAATAAAATAAAAATAGCGTGTTTCGTTATTTAGTATCAGTTTCGCATATATTTCAGATACATTGTATCCAATACAGTTGCAAGAGGTGGAAAGAAAGGTGATTTTGAATGAGTGAGAAATCATTTAAATCATTGTTTGTTCTCGGCTGCAACAAAAAAAAAAGATTACTCATTTTTTTAATGGTATGTAACTTATGCATCATTTTATTCAATATATTAAAGTATTATATTTTAATTGTGTATTTATTTGTAAGACAAATACATCCGAACTTTAATTTATTTCACTACTCAAGTTTAACCAGATTTTTGCTTAACCGACTTAACCTCGGTCCCATTTAAGCCGGTTAAGAGAGAGTCTACTGTACTTTTAATTACTAAGTTTGGAAGTTCAATCTATTTTATAAATGTAGAAGTTTAATGATAATTTACATACATCTCAGTTTACATTTGGTATGTTAATCTTTAAAAAAAGTTATATTTATTTCTAAATAAAGATTTCAAGTTACTTAAATTACAGCTACTTCAACATTGGAGGAAAACAGTTCTGAATCTATGCACATAAGATACATGGGTTCCTTGCAAAATATATTGTGCAGCAATATTATTTAATTACTGCTGCTGGCTTGCCATTTCTCTGCTACATTTTTTAGTCGGAAGAGAAACAAACATCCAAGGTTCTGACACATCCGCCTCGTGAAAGGCCACCATTTAGAACACTAGGCTATGTAGGAACAACCTGTTTCTTATAAAAATCATGAAATGTCATCTTTAAAAAAAGATGTTTGTTTTTTTAATATTGATTTATTTGTACCTTTTCAATTTTTTTTTTTTTTTATTGTGAAGATTATATTGGGTGAGTGCAAAAGTTCTAGCCGTTTTTGGATATGAAAATTTGCAATGTAATTGCCCTCACACATGACATTGTAATGACCAAAATCGTCTGCCAATCAAACGTGTGGATGCCTCACATATAAATGCATCGTGTCTCACAAAGTTAATCATCTCAAAAAAAAGTATCAGAGGGTGTAACATGGAATGCGAGAAGGAGCATGTAAGACATTGTTTGTTATACGAGTTTGATAAAAAGAGTATGGCAGCCGCAGCATGTCACAACGTTTGTCAAGTTTGTAGGGAGGATGCAATAGACGAAAGCACATGCCGTCGATGATTTCGTAAATTTAGGGAAGGAGACAGAAGCTGCCAAAATCAGGCTAGGAGTGGACGGCCATCACACGTTGGAGAGGACGATATTGACCAAGCCATAAGGAACAGCCCGAACACAACCGTGCAAGAATTAGCGGAGACCTTTAACGTACACCGGACAACGGTCGAGAGACGGCTGGTTAAGTTGGGTTTTACGAGAAAGTTGGATCATTGGGTTCCACATAACCTGACAGCTAAGCAACGGGATGACCGAATCGCCACCTGTGTTTCTTTTCTTTCCCGGTACAAAAATGACCCATTCTTGACACGAATTGTGACAGGAGATGAGAAGTGGGTTACGTACCGTAACATAAAGCATCGTAGGACTGTGTGTTGCCCTTCTGATCCACCTGCATCGACTTCGAAAGCTGAACTTCATCCCAAGAAGGTGTTATTGAGTGTGTGTGGGATGTGCAGGGAATAATTCACTGGGAAGTCCTGTCACTCAACCAAACCATCAATGCTGCCTTCTACTGTCTACAGTTAGACAGGCTGTATTCAAATTTGGTAGCAAAGCGGCCAGGTCTCATCAATTGTCGCGGTGTTATCCTTCATCACGATAACGCCAGGCCACAGCTGCTATCATCACTCGCCAAAAGTTACTAGGCTTTGGTTGGAGGTTTTACCCCACCCTCCCTATTTTCCTGACTTGGCACCAACTGACTATCTCCTATTTCGTGCGTTGAACAATTCCTTCAGTCAGAAAATCTTTGATGATCTTGATGCTGTGAAAACTGCCATCCAAGACTTTTTTTACTCGAAACCGCCAGAATTTTACCGCCATGGGATTCATCTCCTACCAGAAAGATGGCAAGAGGTCCTAGATAGCAATAGGGATTATGCACAATAATAGGTACTCAGGGTACTACAGAATCAGGGAAAACCGGGAATTAACAGGGAATTTTGTTATTCTGGAAAAAATCAGGAAATTATCAGGGAATTTTGCAATTATTCCTTAAAATCAGGGAATTTTTTTGGTTGAGCAGATAGGTTTGGAGTTTTTTTTTTTTGGTTGAACAGAAGGGTGTGGAGATTTTTTTTTTTTTTGGTTGAACAGATCAGGGAATTATAAAAGAAATTGTTCATGAAATCAGGGAAAAATCAGGGAATTTTTTTATTCAGATTTTGTAGACACCCTGGGTGCTGTTTATTTTGCGTTTATTTGCTCTTCTTTATGGGTAATTAAAAACGGGTAGAACTTTTGCACTCACCCGATATATCATGTTTGTTATTGGGAAAAACATAAAAGTTGTTAATTAACTTTATTAAATAAATAAAAAAAAGAAGAGCTGTTTTCTCTAACCAAGTTAGAAATCCATTCTGAATAAGTTTTCAAAAGATATCTTGTTAATTACACAGTACTAGCATATTTAGATATTTAAGTATGTAATTGTATTTGTAAACAAAAGCTTTTTTTGTGCTTATATCATTTGTAAAGAACTGGAAGGCTTGAAACAACAAATATTTAATCACCAATACCATTAATAGATGTATAGAGATAAAGGTAATCCTTTCCGATATAGGAATCTTGAAACATTGCGTGGCTAATTAGAAGCTAGTTTGAAATTTTTACTTTTTAGTACAACAAATATAAATTTGACAAAAGTATGATTCACAATTGTAATCGGAAGATCTTCATTACATATTTTTAGATGACAGGATTTGGCTTTCAGATCGGGGGAGGGGATATCTATTTGTTATTTCAGTTTATTATTATTATTAAAAGAGTAAACTAAAGCGACACAAAATTACAAATATCTGAGCCATAATTGGTGAGAGTCTGGGACAGCCGTTTCACCCTCATGGACTCATCAGCCAAACCAACTCCCCAACAATTACTGTAGGAAGTGCAAAGGTACCCGACAGTGGAATCCCTCCAGAACAAAACAACAACAAAGCTTCAATTTCTGGCTTGAAACCTTCAGGTGCAAAGGAAATTAAGAAAGCAAAAACCGACCGTGTTGAACGAAACAAGGATTAACATGCCACCAAATGAAATAAAAATAATATAATTAAAAAGCACAAAATTAAAAATATTTGATATATTCTTTTATGTTCATTTAGTGGCATGTTAATACTTTTCATTTCACTTGTTTATTGTTCTGATTGTGTTTTCTTTTGAGATATCATTGTTAGGTGAGAGTGGTTTCCACATTTTGCACTTTCTGAGCTAATCGTCAGTGAATTGGTCTGGCTGATGAGTCCACGACAAGGACAAAACAGCTGTCCCAGACTCTCACCGATAATGGCTCAGATATTTTTAATTTTGTACCTCTTTAGTTTATTCTTATATTGTTTACAATGTAGCTAGCCATGGTTCTTGATTTTCTTTCACCAAATTAAATAAGCCTCTAGAGTAATGGAAACAAAATGTTTTTATTTATGAAAATAATTATTGCTGTTATAATCTAGAAATCGCTCAAACCAAACTTAGTTATGTTAAGGTTCAAAAAGTTTTTTTTGCAATCAGTATCTATTATCCAATATTAATGGGAATTAAGTTCTGTAGTCTTAATTATTAAGTAGAGTAGCACAGTCCATATCTTTTCAAAAAATATTGAAGATTTGTGAATGAAAATTTCAAAACAATAATAAACTGTAAGGTTTTAATATAACAAACTTTATTGTACAATCAAGAGCCAGATTCCTACCTTACAAAGGCGAAATTAATCCTATTTTAATTAATGTCAATAAATGACACATTTATACTGATATAAGTACTATTACTTAATAAACTTTCTTTACTGTGTTTAGACATTTTTAGACGCTTTTTTTTTTGTTTACATGCGCATAAGAAAATCATTGAGGCTGACAGAGTCCAGCACATGAATTCCCTTTTTCTTTATTTTTATGTTTTTAGTTTATATTCATGGAGGTTCCATTTCTTCTCCCACTAAACTTTCTTTATATTTTATTTATTTATTTATTTATTTATTTTGTAGAATCCATCATTCCATATGAGTATTTGTTGGTGCAATGGTGATAAAAGTAACTATTTAAATTCCATCATTGACAGACTACAGGTATGTATTATTAGAAAAAAAAAATCCTAAATATTGAGCTGATCAGCATCAAACTTTTAATTCTGAGTGTAGCCTTAATATCTAGCCCTGATTAGATGTTTTTAAGACTTATATGAGCCACTTAAGTCTCTTTTCTTAATTTAAGAAAAATTGACATCCTTAATTCAAAGAATAACAAACTAGCTTAAATTTGGCATTGCGAATTTACTTTAAACATTGGTACGGTAAATTATATTATTATTAATATCTCATTAGATTTAAAGGTTTCAAGACCCAGTTTGTTGGCCGTTTTTAGGCATAGATCAAACTACTGTAAGTCTGAAGATGAATCATCTGTGTTTCCTTTAATGATGAGATAATCATATGTTAAATAAAATTCCCTCGTCTACACTATTGACTTAGTTCTAATATTTATCCTAAATTTAAAAATTAAATTCACATTTAGTATAATCATAGTTGAATTTAATATATGTCCACATCCAATTAGATTTTGAAGTTTATAATCTTTGTGGTTCATATTACAAGATATCCAAAGCATTGTGTCATCGGGTAATTTAATACACTTCAAATTTCAAGCTTAACAACATCATTTGTTGTCTAGACCCAAAGATGTTTTGATATTTCTAGACCCATTGTAAGGTCAAGAAGTTATCTATGAAGTTTTGGGTAATGCACTGACCAACATCTTCTTTCTATTTAATAGTTAAATCTTATCTCATAAATCTGTTTGGATGTTGCTATTTGTCTACTCTTTTATGGTTAAAAATACTATGAACATCAGTAACTTAAAAAGCAATAATCATTATCGGAATTGATGTACACTGTCCGGCCACTTTATTAGATATACCCCTGCTGTGAGCACAAATGCTGTGTCTCACAACAACTCTTCAAGCCGGTGGGGGCAGTGTCATGGTGTGGGGGATGTTTTCCTGGCCTATGTTGGGTCCATTCATACCTCTAGAGACATGTCAGGATCTAGAGCGTACTTAAACATTGTAGCTGACCAAGTGCAACCGTACAGTTTATCCTCATGAAGATGGCTACTTTCAGCAGGATCATGCACCAGTGCACAAAGCCCGCATCACTATGGAATGGTTTGAGGAATATGACGATGACTTTTCCTTATTGCAGTAGCCCGCTCAGTCCCCGATTGAAAATTTGTGGGACGAGCTGGAACGGGCTGTTCGCTCCAGGTCTTCACCTATATCAAATCACTCATATTGACACACTCATGTCTGCATGGTACACAATACCTCAACAACGAATTCAGGCTGTTTTGAGGGCTAAAGGAGGCCCAACACGCTAAAAGGTAGGTCTACCTAATAAAGTGGCCGGACAGTGTACATCAAATGATTGTAAAGTTTAGTTATATTATTATTGATATTTCACTATATTTTGGTGGTATTGAAAGTTTAAAGTGGTTTTGTTATTAGAGAGAATAACGAAACACTACAAAACTACGGAAAGATTTATAATTTCACCTATTAAGAAAATCGTTCATCATTTTTCATTACATTACATTTTAAATATTTTTTAAATTTAATATATAAATAAACCTGATCCATAATTGGAATAATTTTAATGTTCTGTTTTATGTTAAATCTTCCAGGTGATTTTTGCAGAAATTGTTCAGCAGACCAACAAGAAATGGATATTCCCTGTAACAAAACTAGCATTTAAGACAGGACACAAAATTTTCACTATACCATTACAACAAGAGTCTTCAGTGCAGCTTAATTAAAATTTATATTAACAAAAATCTGTTTTAATTAACTGAGATTAAAATAAAATTACAAATAATTTAATATTTCATAGTGACATTTAACTTAAATTTTTGAATAAAATATACAGTCAAGAATTAGAGATCAAGTTTTCATTTATCATTTCTTCATTAAAAATTCTTATGTTTGTTTTTATGCAGTTTTATTACATTGCGTAATAAACACAACTTATTATGTTCAAACCTTCATCAAACTCAAAATATCGAGATGTATTGTGGGTCTGCAGGAGGCCAGGTGGTCATTCCAGAGAGTCGCTCAACACATTGGACGTGGAGTGTCCACTGTAATGTATTGCTACTGGTGGTCCAAAGAAGATGTAGATGCTCGTCAGCCTGGTTCCAGACAGCAGCAGCACATCAGATACTGGCCAGAAATGCCGCATGGTACGAGTTGCCATCACCGATTGTACTGCGACCACAGTATAGATTATGACCAGTATCGCACCGGGATTTCAGCCAGGACTATCTACAACCGTTTGCTGGAAGCTGGACTACAATCACAGGTGCTACTTTCCAGACTTCCTCTCATGCCTCCCATCGTGCAGGCTGCCAGTAGTGGTGTCGTGAAAGCACCTGGGATGAATGGTGCAGCGTTGTGTTTAGCGATGAGAGCAGGTTCTGCCTTGATGCTAGTGATGGTTGTTTGCGCATGCTGCATCAACTAGGTGAGCGGTACCTGCCACAGTGTATACAGCAGCGACGCATAGCACTTACGCCTGGCATCTTGATGTGGGGAGCCATAGCCTACAATGACTGTTTGTCTCTGATTGTCCTAAGGAAACATTGAGAAGTGTAGCATACATCTAGACCATCTCCAACCCATTCTGTTGCCATTTCTGCAACATCAGGGAGATGTGCTCTTACAATGGGACAATACTCGCCCACACAGTGTTCATGCAGCCCAACAAGCTCTTCAGGGCATTTGTCAACTCCCCTGGTCAGCACGATCACCAGACCTGTTCCCAATTGAGCATGTGTTGGACTCGATTGGACAGCGTCTGGCCCGGTCAACAAAACGGCATCAAACCTTCACCAATTGCACCACCAGGTGGAAAGTATACGGACCTCCATTCCTCAGGATGACATTCGACACCTCTACAATCGTCTCTATGCGAGAGTGCAAGCCTGCATTGCTGCACACTGTAGCCTCTGTATAGAGGCATATTACCCCATACACATGATCATGTATAGTGTACGACCTGTAGAATGTTTGAATAAAATTTAATTCTTCTGGGACCATGGCTTCAGGGTGCTCATTTTCCACCAGTGTATTATGATATTCCAATTTAGATCAACCCTTGAAAATTTCTGCCTAAACCAACTCGCAAACGGAAATTTACACTCGCTAGCTAATTAACGGGGGGGGGAGGGCAAAATTATATATATGATATACTAGCAGCGGAACCCGCCCGATTGGTAGGTGTATAAAATTTGGCCGAACTAAAAATAGAACTGGGGTTGGGATTGGCGGTTGCCAATTGGTGAAGGGTAAAGAAAACTTCCATCCATCATGAAATACCCCTCACGGGAGTTCACATCCAGGTGAATCTGAATAGATGGTAGCCGGTAAATTTGAATTGGCACAGCAGCCAAGGTTTTGAATTTAGGAAAAAACCGATTTGCGAGGTAATTTTTTCCACTCGCAAGCGCCTAATTTCTACTTGCAAATTGCGAGTGTGCTAGTGAGATTTTCGAGGGTTGATTCAGATATTTAAAAAATAAACATTATGTGAAAATAAAAAGAAAACGAAATTGTAACATTCAATATAAAACCATATCTAGTTAAACACTGTCAAAGAATGATGGCCTTTCATTCCAACATCCCCTGTAATGTTGGAATGAAGCTCCAACTCACTTCACTAACAGATCAGGACAAGACATTACTTGTATAAATCTCCTTAAAATTTCTTACAGAATCATGAATGAAATTAATTAAAAATTTAATGAAATTAAATACAATAAAACCTCTGTATCTGCTGTTTTCAGTTACTGCAGCCTGAAAAATTAAAAAGAAAATTTCAGAATAGTCAACATTCATAATTTAAATTGTGTGTTGTGGTGAAATCTCGTGCAGTCCCCCACGAGACATTAATCATCCAAATTTATCCAGCATCAAGACCCCATACACCTATCTTCCATTTCACAGCATTCGATCATACAGTACAATAAATGTTTTAGAGAAAGAGAGACCTCATTCAATAATTTTTATTATAATTGTTCTATTTTATTACGAATATCAGTAGGGAAGGCTTAACTACTGTAAAAGCACTTATTTTCGCGAGGCTTTAATTTTCGCGAATTTCGCGAGCCCGTTGTAATCGCGAAAATTTAGGCCTCGCGAATTACTTTTTTTTGGTTGAATTTGGTTCTTTTCATAAAATATGCAAAAATTACGGCTCGCGAAAATAAGTGCTTTTACAGTATTTTCAAAAATAGACTTAATGGATGACATCATACACTACCCTACAGTAATGGACCGGACACCTGCATATTTACATAAAATCAGACGAGATCGTCAAAGTGCATGTGTGCACGTGATCAGTGAGTTTCAACAGGCATCAGGAGTTACATTGCGGAATACATCACAATCACAATACATTGCGGAAGGAATTGAACGCCCTTAAAATCCACAAACCACACATCTCACCATTCAACAGAACCGCCAGACTCAAGTGGTATTTGCAAAGTCGCAACTGAACTATAAAGCAGTGGAAAACAATTTTATGGAGTGTAACGTGCCTCATCACCTTACACTCTCTTCCAGTCGGATGGACATGTTTGAGTGTGGCGAATGCCAGGCGAACGTCTTTAAAGTAAAAACTATAAAAATTGAAAATTTTTCAGGAAAAGAACTGTAAAAGATGTGGTCATGGTCTTGTTCCAGAATGCATAAAAGTTCTAGAAATGGAATGATGTTCCTTTCAACACATTCCTTTTAGCACGGACTTAAATCTCTATGTATAGTTCTTATTATTATTCTACTCTTCATAGTGTCTTTTGATCTTACTTGTTATTTTAATTTCTTTACATTATAAATTCAAGATAAGTTATTAATTGCTTTCTTTATTTCAAAAAAGACATAAAAAGGAATATACTCAAATTTATTTGTACATGATGTATACAGAAATCTATAAAGTTATAAATAACCATAAACTAGATAATAAAAATGGGAAAGATGATTTATTTTCAATAACATAAGGAAAATTTATACAAGAATAAAATATTTACAAAATAAAAATTGATCAGTTTATGAAAGAAATATTGCCACAATTAGTGAACAGAAGTCACTTATTTTTATTTTCAGGACAGAGATTAAATGACATTCACTTATAAAATGATGTTGCAGTACTAAAATAGTATAGTAATTATAATATGTTTATTTATTTTCTTTTTTTTTTTAGCCTGCTTTTATTTTCATGTTGTACTGATAATACTTTTTCTTAATTAAAAAGACGAAGTTGTGCACAGTTTTTTTTAAAAAACAATACAAATAAAATATATAATAGTCACTGTATGTTGCAGAAATTTTTTTTCCTCCCCATGTTGGTAGAAAAAAAAAATCTACATTTTAACTTTCCACATTCTAACTTTAAAAAAAAAATAATAATACAATATCCTCAAATAGTTGTAACACTGCAAACATTTAAATTAATATACAAACGTTATGATGAAGTGAATATGTCGCTAACTGTAAAAGTAAACAACAATTTAAGTAAAAGAAGAAAAAAAATATATTTTAATTTGTAAATACATAAGAAATGAATTCATTATTTATAAATAAGAAAATGTAACAAGCACATAATGATAAAGAGAGCACGCACTTATAGCTGAACTTTCAAAATTTGTTGAAAGATGGATAAATTTCAAAATCAAAAGACTATAGCAACAAGTAAAAGTACTTTTTAACTAGTTGGCTTTGAAATTATTGCTATTCAAGACTTTAAAGTGGCTCGTACATTTCATTATACGTGAAAATTAACTATAAAGAAAAAAAAAAAACATACTTTTTAAGTACCCAGCATTAACAGTGACTGGCCGATGGAAATAGTGATCTAGTCCTGTTATCCAATGCTTTTTTAATTTTGCAAAGAGTGATACATCCTTTAACTGAAAGTTGCTGCTACAACAAATACATTCTTATTCTAATTTAACCAGCCAACAAAAAAATAATAAGAAAAGTACACTATTCTACACTAAATATATAACTTAAAAAGCTGTAAATTTAAAAGTACCTGATATGGAAGTAATTTCTGAAGAATTATGTGGACCACATCAAGCTGGTCTCTGAAGATATCCAATTTTTTCTAGTTTATTTTGTACTTCATTATTATTATTCTTACTAGATTTTTTTTTAATTTCAAAAGAAAAGGTTTCATTTATAATTTTATTTGTTAAATAGGAAAGTAATTTTATTTAGGAATCACTGCTTTTATAATAGTGAAAACTATGTGAGTTGTCTGCAACAGGTGCCGATTACCTTTTTTGAATTTACTATTTAGTACAATATACTTTGAGTATAACTTCACCATTATTCTTACAATAGAAAAAGCAAACCTATAGTTATAAAATGAATCTCTTATAAAAATTGTTACATATTACAATAACATATACAAAAATAAAAGCTTTGCAACATATAACAGGTGAAATATCCCATGGTTCAACAGTATTATTTTCCTACAGCCCACCTTCAAGGATTCTCATTTAAGCCTTAACAAACAAAAAACTGAATCCAGAATAAATGTATGAGAAATATATCTTTGCCACAGTAGAAGCTGCCTGAAAGAAAACTTCAAAACAGTGATCTTCAGTGTTTTAAATGAGTAAATAATTACTTATTATCTGACATTCCTGTCTTTTCCTTGCCTTAATAAAATCTTCTTTAATATCTACAATATTTCGTTTTTCTTATCAAAGAACTTCTTCAAGTTACATAAAATTAGGAAAAGAATTCTTCTTCTTTTTCCTCAACAATTTTAGTCGTAATTCAAATCAAACTTATAATATTTCAATGCATGTTATCACATATCATTCAATCGTATTACAATGCAAGCTACAACATTTCATTTTCTTAAGAATCACATTTATATTTTTAATAATGAATCCAAACATTATGAATTTTAATAATTACTATAAAAATCTTTCATTATTTTTTATATATTTTTACAAAGCAAGCATGTACTAAATTTTTATTCTGAACACAGTGTTAAGACTAAAAAAAGCAGTTCTTAAGAATTATTTGAAAAGAATTACGGAAAATATACTTGTAGAAGACAAAAAGTTATATTCATTATTTTATTTTTCCTTGATTTATATATTTGAAATGAATGAATGCCCGAAAAGATTCATTATTAAGGTAATACATGAATTTTTTAAAGACAAAAAAACAAAACAAAGATAGAAAAGAATTTACTAAGGTGATGAAATTACCATTAGATATTCATTTAAATAGATCAGTAAAAGAAGTATGTTTAGATAACAACACTGGATAATATATTATTAAGAAATTTAAAACAGGGAAAAAAATTACAAATAGCATGAATGAAATGGGGGTTGTGTACAAATTAAAATGTAAGGATTGGGGGATAAATTATTTCGCAAGGACAGGTAGAACCCTGAGAGACAGAATCACATTAGAGCATTTAAAAAAAAAAAGTAATAGGGATAAGATTTCAGATTGGGCAGATCACTGTAGAGTCACAGCATGATCCTGACCCTTTAGTGAATATTTTATTTAAAATTGAAGATGGAAGAGAAAGATTAATGATACATGACTTCATGTATGAATAAAGAGAAAATATTAAAGGTCAGTGATTTCGCTTTCAACTGGATTAGGAAATACTTAAAAAAATACCGAAAGATTTTTGTAGTAATTATTAAAATTCGTAACACTGGATTCATTATTAAAAATATAAATGTGATGCTTAAGAAAATGAATTGTTGTAGCATGCATTGTAATATGTTAGATGCTATAGTATGATTGAATGATATGTGATAATATGCATTGAAAGATTGTAAGTTTGAATTGTATTACAACGTATTTTAGTTGAGGAAAAGGAAAAATTATTTTCCTCATTTTATATAACCTGAAGAAGGTCTTCAGTAAAAAAAACGAAATATTGTAGATATTAAAGATGTAAATTTCCTCTGAAGCAATTGAACTGTTGGTTACAATGGTCAAATATTGTTAAAAGAATGTGATGTGATATTAGTTTATGGGGTACCATATGTAACAAATGTTAAGTAGGATGAATCACTATGTGAAGTATTTTCACTGTTTTACTTATTAAAGTAAATGATTGAAAAGAAAATGCTTCTTTAAAAAAATCAAGAGAATGGACTGTATCTATTAAAATGCATTGTTTGTTCATAATAGTGCATCTGTAGCTTAAAATATGTTGCGTTTAGTAAGATATACAGACAGCTTTGATTAACTGAATTACATAAAACAGTACCATAACCATTCCCTTTTTCTTTTTTTGTTATCACCAAAACCATTAAAAAAATTTAACATTCATTTTTATATATGTATCTATTTAAGGATTACATTCATATATTCCATGAAAGCTACATTGTCTAATAAAATGTACGTAAATACTTCTAATTAAAGAAAATATTCTAATTCCTTCCTTCCTTTTAAAATCCAAAAATAATTTTAAAAAAATAAAATAGGCTGTATCAATCTTACTACTCAGCTTATTTTCATTTTTCTATCTTACATTAATTATCTGTTTTTTTGTATCGCCAAGAAAACAGAAATGGAATAAAATTCAGAATCATAATAAAATAGTAATTTAAGCTGCAGATGCAACTGAGTATTAAGTTTATTATTTAGTCATAAAAGTAAGAAAATAAAAATAACTTTTTTCGTTAATGAAAGTCCACGATCATAAGGTCAGCTGTAGTTTAATTAAATGGCTGATTTATAAAGTGTTCATGTACTTTGTTCTTCCAAAACTACAGGACTTTGTTCTTCCGAAACTACAGGACTTTGTTCTTCCAAAACTACAGGAAATAATGAAGCAAAAACCAGAGAGAAAAGCACTCCACTTACTAAAAGAACAAACATGAAAGTTATCCAGTTTCTTCGACTTCTTGGGCCATTTTCACTTTTATCAACGTAATCATTTAAAACATTAGTACGTTCACCATTCTTTATTCTTTCTCTGCTTCTGTGTTCTGCCAAAGCCTACAAAAGAAAATTAATTTAATAATAATATATAATTTATAATTATTAATAATATTAATAATATAAATAATATAATTTAATTTAATAATATAAAAGAAGGAAACTTCACAGAATCATTATAGAAGTATAATAGTCAAACACTACAAGAAAGTATTTCTTCATAAATTGCATCAACGTCAAAGTTTTGACAAAAATTGAAGGGATGTAGAATTTCTAGAGTTTCATATGACTGAGTCTTATTAGAGGTCAGGCAACACATCTAATCTTCCAACCTCTTAATAGTTACAGCATTTCAAATTCATCAGTTGTAGGCATAAAACAAGAACATGCACTGAAATTAAAAGAGATTTACAATACGCTTATACAATGGAATATTTCAAAGCTTTTTAACACATTGAACTTCAACATGAACTCTGCTACCTTAAAAAGGTTCACATTTATAACAAATTACAATATCCTGTTATATGTTTTTGTAAGTTATTTTTAATTTTAACTTCATATCATCTTAGAACTTCTTTTCTGTGCATGTTAATTTGTTATAAAAAATAATTAGGCCACCATGCACACACAATATAAAATAAGGTATATTTACAACTGAAATACGAGCACTTTTGAAACGCTCAATGTTTCTTTGCCGAGTAAGGTATTTACATCATGTTTCGGTTTAAAAACAGAAGAGGCTGAACAGAGTTAACCATGTGACAATGGGCGAATACATTAAGAGAAGGGGGGATTGATGGTTCCACCTCCATGTCTTTGTGATTGAACAAACAACAGGGAATAGAAGTACTGAAATTCCCAGAATATTGATGTGTCGTCAAAATGAGAGAGACAGTCACAGGTTCAGCATAATTACACACACTATTTACAATTTTATTAACAGTTTATATAGAACTTTATACAGGTCAAAGCTATTAAGAATGGATTCTCAAATCCAGGTTAATATAGTTCAAAGAGATATAGATCGGATCCAGGTTAATATTTGGATTCCCAAATTCAGGTCGATCTCAGAGTTTCCTGTGCGGTCCGTCAGGAAGGGCGTGGTCCGTTAGGAAGGGGAGAGACGAACTCGGATTCTGAGAGCTCCCGACTTGGCCAATCACAGCGCGGCATAATTGGCCAATCCGGGACGGCCTTCGACGCTGGCAATTGGGGGTCTCTCCACGGTCCGTCGGTATTACGTCATGGCTCCTCACAGCTCTCGTTGATATTGTATCATAGCTCCCCCTCCAGGGGTCAGCGTCCTCGTTGACTAACGTGTCTCTGAATCTCTGGGGTAGCCTGATGTTCCTCTGTGACCGGCGCAGGGGAAGGTTGTTTTCGCACCGTGGTGCTTCGTCTGGGACGGCTTGGTGAGGTTGGGCCGGGGCAAAGATGGCGTCGTCTAGGCGTCGGCTCTTCGTCTATACTTTGCGTGTCGTCTGCTTGCAGGTAGGTTACCTCCGTCGGTCGGGTGCGTGTTGTTCGTTGGAGTCGGGAGACGTCAGATGATGGTGTACTTATCTCGATTCCAGGAACAGTCTTAATTCCCCGATAATGCTAGATAATCTCTTAAACTATGTCCAGGCATCGTAGCTCCATTTTCAATATCCCGTTGAAAGAACAAACTAATTAAAAATAAAAAAATATGTCTGGAGCGGCTTTGGTCCTGTTGCTCTTTCGGTTCTTTTAGCGGCATCTTCACTCTACCCATTGCAATTTGGGTCGTCAGAGCGGCAAATCGGGTCGTTGTATCGGCAGTTCGGGGCTACGTAACGGCTCTTAGGTTAGGGACAGGGGTGCTCTTAGCATCGTTGGGTTAAAGACGTCCGGTCTGAGAAAGGCTACGACGGGGGGGTTTGTGTGGTCGGTTGAGAGAGCATGTTCATGGCTGAGGGCTAGAATCTCGCAGCGTCGCTGAACCCCGATAGGTCGCCGTCAGGTTGCGTCAAGGTTGGTCGGAACTGCGTTCCTTCGTCTGTAGGATTGTGTTTGGGCTGTTGTGGTGAGGGCGTCGGGCGGGGGCTGCTCCTTTCAATTTCTGGTGGCAGTATTCGTTATGGCGGGTTCAGAGGACGGTCGGTGTTTTGGTCCAAGTCCGCGGCAGTCCAGCCGTTGAGGCGGGCGATGTGCTCGAAGTCCGGAGCAAGGCGAGGGGGTCAGTGGGGCAGCCCGAGAAGAGTGTGGGTTCTCGGCATGTGGTCCTGTTGGTTCGGAAGTCATCGTCTGTGGTCCCGGAGGTTTTGAGGCAAGGTGGCTGGTGTTCTGGCCAATTCTGTGGCGATCGGTATTCATGTGTGGGTGGGAAAGGCATCGTCCGTGCTCCGATGTTCGGAGCCCGGTTCCAGGGCGAACGTCGTCGCTACATCGGGATCCGTGGTTCGGGTCTTAGGCACCAGTGATGTGTGGTCAAAATGAGACAGACAGAGTCAAAGGTTCAGCATAATTACACACACTATTTACAATTTTATTAACAGTTTATGTAGAACTTTATACAGGTCAAAGCTATTAAGAATGGATTATCAAATCCAGGTTAATATAGTTCAAAGACATATAGATCGGATCCAGGTTAATATTTGGATTCCCAAATTCAGGTCGATCTCAGAGTTTCCTGTGCAGTCCGTCAGGAAGGGCATGGTCCGTTAGGAAGGGGAGAGACGAACTCGGATTCTGAGAGCTCCCGGCTTGGCCAATCACAGCGCGGCATAATTGGCCAATCCGGGACGGCCTTCGACGCTGGCAATCGGGGGTCTCTCTTGGAGGTCTCTTCGCGGTCCGTCGGTATTACGTCATGGCTCCTCACAGCTCTCGTTGACATTGTATCAATATACACTGTCCGGTACTTTATTAGGTACACTCCTGCTGTGTCTCACAACAACTCTTCAAGCCGGTAAGGGCATTATCATGGTGTGGGGGATGTTTTCTGGGCACATGTCCATTGATACCTCTGGAGACACATCAGAATGCTAGAGTGTACCTAAACATCATAGCTGACCAAGTGCAACCACACATTAACAGATTATCATCATGCAGATGGCTACTTCCAGCGGGATAATGCACCAATGCGCAAAGCCCGCATCACTATGGGATGGTTTAAGGAACATGAGGATGACTCTCCATTGCTGTAGTGGCCCGCTCAGTCTCCGGGATCTCAGCCTGATTGAAAATTTGTGGGATGAGCTGGAACGGGCTGTTCGCTCCAGGCCTACATCTCCATCAAATCTTCAGGAATTGCATGACACACTCATGTCTGCATGGTACACAATACCTCAACAATGTTTTCAGCATCTTGTGGAATCCATGCCTCGATGAATTCAGGCTGTTTTGCGGGCTAAAGGAGGTGCAACACGCTACTAGGTAGATTACCTAATAAAGTGGTTGGATAGTATACATACAAAAACAAGGATATGTATAAACATCAAATTTCAATTAATTTTCAAGTCAATCATGAAGACATGAAGGAGGCAGAACATCAATTCCCCCTTCTCTTGCCCATGTCGCCCATTGTCACATGGTTAACTCTGTTCAGACCCTTCTGTTTTTAAACCAAAACGTCATGTAAATACCTTACTCGGTAAAGAAACGTTGAGTGTTTCGAAAGTGCTCGTATTTCAATTGTAAATATTGCTAACGAACTTGTTTCCCACGTTCGGTGGCGCTGGGGGATAAAATGCGACAAGAGCAGTTTTAAATAAAAATCAGAGAATTGTAGAGCAAATACGTCAGTTACAGTTCTCAAAAATATCGATATGGTGGCTTCGTTCTGGCTAACAGGCGTAATCCTCCTCGTAGCCTTCTCGTGTCGAGCCGGTCCTGATGTCTTCTCCTCGTAACTGAATTAAGTGGTGCGGCCCAGAGTGTTCTTCCTCGTAGCCTTCTCATGTCGGGACGGTCCTGATGTCTTCTCCTCGTAACTGAATTAAGTGGTGCGGCCCAGAGTGTTCTTCCTCGTAGCCTTCTCGTGTCGGGACGGTCCTGATGTCTTCTCCCGGTAACTGGATTGAGTTGTGCGGCGTAATTCTATCTTCTTCGTACTCTTCGGCCGCCGCCAAAACCAACTCACTCTGCAGCCCTCTGCGCTGCATTACATGCCTGATCTATGCCTCCCTTTCATCCTGGAAGAGTCTACAATCAGAGGGAAGCATGGGTTGGTTGAACCTATTCTACTCCTAAGGGAGTCAGCGTCAGGCAAATCCAACAAAAAAAGATAGGGGGGGGGGGGAATTGGATAGTTCCACAGGTAACAATATACCTTATTTTATATTTTATGTGTGGTGGCCTAATTATGTTTTATATTACAAGATATATATGTTAAAGTTTTCTTTGTTAATTTATTCTTTGCTAGATTGCCATTAGCAGTATGCTTATGTGCGCTTAATAGTTTTTTAACTGCTGCTAAAATTAAAATAACCATTTTGGAATGAAATGGCAAAATGGAGAAAATTTCAATGTCTCCCTAATGGAAGCCAGAAGTTAAATTCCTGAAGTAGATACAATTCATTTTGAATTGCCTATAGTGAAGCCTGACTTTGGTTTACCAGTAGTCAGATAAAAATATTTCATTCAAATTTTTACAATAGCCCTTAGGATGTGAATTCTGTTTTTCCTGGAATATTTCTTAAGGACATGGCTGATTTTTGAATTTTGACAGGCTATAATACGAGGGTGAGTCAAAAAGTAACCTGAATATGGTCATAGAAATTTAAAATCTCGTAGTAGAGGATTCTAATACAGATATGTTATGTCTTGCCACATGAGGAACTTGGGGGCGTATATACTTTGGCCTATGCGGCAACTGTGACATCAGCAAATCAAAGCCAAGATGGCCTCGCAGTTAGAAGGATGCTCAAAAGAGGAGCAGCGTGAAGTTATCTGGTTTTTAGGCACTAAGGGTGAAAAACTGGCCGACATTCATCACAAGTTGCAAAGACAGTACACAGGGATAGTTTGTCGCTTCAGCAAGTTTAAAAGTGGGGGTGGGGGGTCAAGTATGACTGATGCAGCTTGCTCTGGCCTGCGACACACTATGACTGTGGCTGACATTATCGCTGCAGTGGAACGATTGATATGGAAAACCGGCGGATAACAATCTACGAGATGGCTGAAATAATGTTCATTTGTCATGTCTTGGCGTACCACATCATTCATGATATGCTGAAGTACAGTAAAGTCTCCTCTAGGTGGGTACAAAGACAAATTGCCCCCAAAATCAAAGAACTTCTTATGGATGCTTGTGAAACGCTGTGTGTGTGTGGTCGGTGTGTGTGTGTGAAACGCTATTGCAATGTTATGAAGTTAATGGGGATGACTTTTTACGATGTATCGTAATATGTGACGAATGCTGGATCCAATATTACTAGCCAGAGTAAGCGAGCAAGCAAGGAGTGGTGACATTCATCATCGCCGAAACCAAAAACATTCTGCACAATTCCGTCAGCTAGCAAAGTGATGCTCACGCTCTTCTGGGCTGTGAAGGTCCAATCCTGGAACATTACATGACCAAGGAATTTTCTGTGAACAGTGAATCGTGTTGTGATCTGCTTCAGAACCATTTGAAACCCCACAATCAAGTCAAAATGCCGCAGTTTGCTCCGTTCTGGTGCGTTGTTGCAGCGGCATACAGCTCGTGCGATGGTGGAAAAACTAACAGATCTGCATTTCAACTGTCTTCCACATCCTCCATATTCACCAGACCTTGCACCAAGTAATTACCTTGTGTTTGGACCCCTCAAGGAGGCACTAAGTTTCGAATGGATGATGAGATGAAAGAGGTGGTGCATACTCGGCTTCACAGTCAACCAAAAGATTCTTTTCTCATGGAATTCAGATTCTGCTAAAGTGCTGGTGCACCTGTATTGAACGTAATGGGGACTATATTAAAAAGTGATGAAGTGTTTTTGTGTGTATGTGTGTATATTTTGTCAATAAAAAATAATTAAGGTTAGTTTTTGACTCGCTCTCGTAATTTGAACCAGGCTGCCAAAAATTGCTGATATGGTTGTTGGGAAGTTTAGTATTTCATTTAAATTTGTTTACCAAGAATATAGTATATATGTGAGACACACTCGGCTTACTTTTTTAGCCTTGCATCAATACTATAGTTGCATTATCTTAAGGAATACCTTGTGAGATGACCATTATTGATTATTTATTTACTTTCTCCAAGACTTGACATGCTATATTTAAAATTGGCAACAGCCCCAACTATTTTCTTTTAGTTGCTCCTAAACATCTTCTGTGAATTTCCTTTTTTTTTATTAGCTTGGCAGTGGGCCTGAACCAAACTTTTTACATATAGTAGAAGTCCAGCATCTCTCATTCTATGCCAAGAAAGAAACTGATGACAGGATGGATTAGTGTAGGTTTGTTCATGTATTTATGAACACCAGTAACATAATGGTTGTTGATAATAGGAGGCAAAGAAAGATGATGTAGTCTCTGTCATAATAGATATACAAGATAATTAATTACACCTTGCATCCTGTAACATTGATCTTGTATAGAATGTGAAAATAAGAATGTCGCTACTTGTCTTTCTGTTTGAAGATCATATAATGCTAAAGGAAAAATTTTTGCTTGATAATTCCATGGTAGCAAATCGCAACTCACTAACAAACATGAATGCAGTGGCTCAAAGAAGTCAAAATCTGGAATGGATGCAAGGATTAATTTTATCAAGTCAGAAACATACAATGTTTTAATAAGAAGTTATTAAGCAGATTTCAGTTTCTGGATGCTTACCTTAAGTTCATCCATGGTTGGAATATGCTCTCCGTTAAAAATGTTATTTTCCATTTCTAAAGATCTTGGACTCCTCCTCCTCCTCCTCCTAACAGTTATCTGGAATTTAAATGAACAGAATGAATCAATGATAATCAACATTAAAAGGTTCCTGCATTATTTTGCATGCAACTTTACATTTTTATTATAATTCAGCTATATTGATCAGGAAGCTTTAACCTGTTCTCTGCCAGGTTTCCATGGTGGTGGAGTGCTGTGCATGCTTGTCCTAAAGTGTTAAGACTAACATTTCAGGAGAGTCTTTCGTTAGTTAATTTCGATTGTTTTTCACTCAAAATGATTAGTTGTTAGTTATACAGATATATGACAGTATTACGGAACTGTTTGAACTAAGTTTTTGAAGAAAATAGGTCAAATATTAAAATTAATAACAATGTATTAGTTTTTTAGTGGTAATAAAAAAAAATCGAATCACCTTGAAAGAAAAGCCTTTTTTTAAATATAAGGAAATAAATTATAATTCACTGAAATTCAAGCCTTTTTTTTTTTTCCGGAGGCTTTTTTAAATAGACTAACAAACCAGCAGATATTTATGATTTTAAAATACTGGTCATGTTCAAAGAACTAATTTGAAGCACCTTTTAGAAGGTAAAACAACTCATAATACAACTAGCAATATCATTTTTCCAAGAAAACTATTAGCATGATCTGTTAGGAAATATTCGTCACCTTACAAACACGAGTGACAAACGGGAGTGGCACACAGCGGTCAAGGTCACTGGCCTGAGATAACTCTGGAGTGGCCTGGAATGGGTTGAATGGAGGTCGGGAGGGATAAAAATTAGAAAATTTATGAATTTACCGTTTCATTAACTGCTTCCTGGACATTCTGTTTTAACGGAGTGCTTGCTCTAGGATAGTTAGTTGAACGGCCTCTACTCCTGCTTCGGCTTCTTCCTCTTGTTCTCTAAGAAATAAAACCACAGAATTATTTTAGTAAATTAAATCTTACTAGGAATTATTGCTGTTATTTATTATCCTGTGGATTTTCTCATATCGAAAAAGGAAAAAAAAAAAAAAGCATCTTTATACAGGTTGTCCCAGAAGTACAGGATAATATTCTTGGAAGTCACAGTATCAGTCATTCTAAGAAAAATAGTTTATATGAATCCTGCCCTGCATGGTTCCCAAGAAACTCCTTTCTAAATGTACAGGAATCTGAATTCGGCATGCAATATTTCGCCCTTCCCTCCCGTTATAATGCGTTACTATCTGGAGCATGTGAATTGATACGAAGCATCTACTGGCTATTTTGACTTGATAGTGACATTGTGTTGTTAAAAATACTGCACAAACATCAAATATGCCATACATTTACAGCTTTTGTGATGTAGTGCCATTACTGCTGTTGAAGATTATTATTAGTGGTATCCTATGCACAGAATTCCACATTATAGTGTTTTTTTTCAAGGTTTTCAATACATTGTGAGAATCAGGTTTGCTTCCCAGAACTCGTGCTTCATCTGAATAGATGTCAACAAAATGCAAAGAAACAGGAAAACAGTTTTGAAATATACAGAAAACTGAATTTGAAAAGACAAAACATATCTTGGTGTCTCATAAACATGAGTAGAGAGAACACTGAATCATGAAGGCTTCTACCTGTTTCACCCGAATATGCAAATCTTCCTCCAGTGCTATGTGTCTAGAATTTTGTCACTGGTTACATACTAATTCACTGATATGCATTTTTTACCTTTCAGTCTGCTTCATGAGAAAAAAAAACAACCGATTTTAGTAAACTCAACTATCCTGAATCCAAATCTGTATTCAGAATTTTGTATCAGGTCTAGTTTTTTTTTGTAATTTGTTACATTAAACTCAAAAATTAAGAAATTTGGCAAACTTCATAATTAAAATAAAAACTAATTAATGGGATAATCTGAGTTATGAAAGTGTCAAGACAAGTGAAAAACCTTACCTAAAGTGCTCGCGCTAAGAGTTGAAACTCCCAGAATGCAAAGCAGATTATAGATTATCCTTTCCTAGCCGTTCGCTAACATTCAAATAGAAGAGGTTGCTTCTCTTCTATTTGAATGTTAGCGAACGGCCAGGAAAGGACAATCTATAATCTGCTTTGAATTCTGGGCGTTTCAACTCTCAGTGCGAGCACTTTAACTAGTATAAAAAACTTACATTGATTCTGCTGATATGAGATTGGTTAGTTGTCTCTCGAAATCTTTCGCTGTTTTGATGCTCTGAGATGACTCTCAGAAGACTCCATTTTCATGCACCAACAACAATCCGCCAACATAGATTCATTCCACTTGCCCTGATATCTCGTTTCCAATGTTTTGGAAACCTTTCATCCTGCTCCTCACTCATAGCACCAAGATTTTCAGGGAAATAATTGATGTGGCTTTGTAGAAAATGAAGTTTAGCACTCATTTTGGAACCCAAACTTCAAAACAGAAGTTTGTTAACATTTCATCAACAAGTTTTTCGTAATTTTCAGCTTTTTTGTTTCCTATGAATTTTTCAGTCTCGCACTTAAAAGACAACCATGCAGATTTTTCTGTTTCATTCATGATGGTGGTGAAATTTGAATCTTTCAACAGATCGCGTATCTGTGGTCCTTCGAATATACCAGCCTTTATTTTTGCCTCGGTCTTTCTAGGAAATTTCCGTTTTAGATATGAAATTATGTTGCTTTCATTGCCAAGACTGGTACCAAATTGCTACATGATTCCAGTTTAATATGAAGTGGGGTAAAAGGACTTTTTCTCTAGGAACATATATTAAATATTAAAAATATATTATTTTTACATGTTTTGGGTACTAAGTACAAAAAAGGCAGATGCAATTGTATGAATTGTAAATTTTATATTTTATTATAATATTTTATAGTTCAGTAATGCCAAAAATTATAATTGTAGTTTAATTATATATGTATATATGTAGGGAATTTTGTCATTAATAAGCATTTCAAGAAATTCCGTAAAATCATAATTTCTCAAAACTTGACCTAATGAAACAAAACTAAATATGACTTTTGTGTTTACCCATAGTGTGAACTGAAAAATGTAGTTTCTCTGAAGCAAAATGGTTGCATATCAGTGTTATCAATACTGTTCACAGATTAGGATTTTCTCACTTATAACAGAATCAACAATACATTATCTCATCGATGGTCTTATGAAAATCTACATGAAAGTACTGTGGAAACAAATTTTCGACTTCATTTCTCTCATCTGTGGTGTGGTAGGATTAAGGACAAGTTGAATGTCTCTGTTACTTTAAGATCATATGACACGACAAATTTCTTAGAAATTTCTGCAAAATGGATTACCAGAACTAGAGGATACTCCTTTAGCTACAAAAGACTGCTACGTATTTTCAGCATGATGAAGCCTCTGCACATTATACTGTCTGGCGATGCAACATTTCAATGACATTTTCTCTAATTGGTGGATCAGTAGTGGTAGTACCATTAAGTGGCCTGCAAAATATGGCATTGCCTAATCACATTAGATTTTTGTTTTTTGGTTGGATGAAAAGTGAAGGATGAGTTGGATGAAATGACTTGCAAAGTTGTATTTGCTTATAGCAAATTTATGCAAAACTCCAGAATGGGGTTCAATTACTATTATCAAAATATCTTGAGTTTATATGTTATAACATAATATAAAGAACTAGCAACTACCCATGCTTCACTCAGGTTAAAAAAAGAGTTGTCCTGATGTGGAAAAGGAAGAAACTGTAATTGTGAGATCACTTCGAACCTATTCCAGTTGATAAAAAAATCACGTGAAAATTACTGAAAATGTTATATTCCTTTTTGTAACCCCAAAACCCCATAGATAACAAATTTCATTGAGATCGAAAAACATAAGACTTATGGCCCCTTTCTGCCATTCTCCGCCCCTCCTTAGAGAAAAAAATTTGTCAACCCTGAGAAAATGTTTAACCCAATTCTAAACGGAACCTTAAAATGTAAACTTTATATTGTAACTGCTTGAAGTGTTTCATAGAAACCACAGAAGTCTTTACTAAATACAATATAGGAAATTTGGGGCAAATGGATAATAACTAAAATTTTACTAGAAAAGAAATTGAAACTACTTAATAAATAACAATATTTAATAAGAGAAAACTAATAAAAATTTGTAACTAATTACAATAATTTACATTATTCAAAAAACATACTTTCCCTTTCAGCCTTCAAGTCTTTCTCAAGTGTTCATAATTCTTACAATAAAGTCTTCTTACCTTCTATTTATTAAGAGATTATATAAAATAAATACACTAAAACCCCGGTTAACCGACCTCGGGTCAACCGAAACCCAGGTTATCCGAAATGCCTCCAAAAATCCAAAATCCAAACAATAATACTGTACTGCGCAGAAATATGGCGGGACATCGCTGCTGGAAAACATTGGAAGGGACGCAAGAAACAAACAAAAATTACTGAGTTTTTTAAATGAGTAATTCATTTGCTACAAACTATTATGTACAGAATACTGTATATTGATGTAGCATTCTGTAATCCTAAAAATGAATTTTAACTTTAATAAAGAACATAAGTGTAGCAAACAAAGAGATTTTTGAATTCGTTTGACCTTCAAAACCTTTCAAAAATGTGTACTGTAATTACAACACAAAATACTGCAGCTGTATTAGATGTTCATGGCTTAACCAAAAAAATTGTTATCCGAAACTGCTTCAGTTTCGTTTTGATCAGTTTTTCATGAAAAAGGAAGGACGATGTTTTCCTTCCGAAAATTTGTATATACAGTAGAGCGTCGATAATCCGGACTAACTGAGGTTTGACCTAGTCCGGATTATCGACTCATCCAGATTTTCGAATCCCACAGCGAACCTGATATCTACAGTTCTGTAAATTTCAATATAAAAATATCAGTATAGTTTACAATAATATGTAATAACATATAGTTTACAATAACATTGAAAAATTAAAACAAAAGAAAAAACTACTGCAAGAACCTACAAAATATGCCAGCAGTACTGTATTTTAAACGAAAGAATTAAATTCTCGATCCATAAACTTTTATTTTTTTTTTGGTTAGGCAATCCGGATTTTCGACAATCCGAATTACCGATGCTCTACTGTATTTATTTTATATAATCTCTTAATAAATAGAAG
>JAFIDM010000003.1:51707341-51775289 GCA_023159025.1 Thereuonema tuberculata
TTTCTGGCTGAAATCAAGTGTAGGTTATCTGTTTGTGGATGGTTACTCTTATATTTTTACTTCATAGTTATCAGAGTTTTCATACTACATTCAGCATAATAAAATACTAGGCTCAAATGAGAATTCAACCGGAAAGTTTATAGGATATTAATAACATTAATAACATAATAAATTTAAGAAATGAATAGCAAATAACAGAAAATAAAATAGTCCATTCTTATGATATTTAAGCAATTTAAAAGCGAATGCATAAAGAAAAAATTAAGTATTCAAATCATTTTAAGGAATTGGTTTTATTGTTTTAAAATTTAAAGTATGTAGATAAGTATGTAGATCTCAATTTTCAACATGTGCGATTTAAATTAATAAACAAATAAAATAAATAAATAAATAAATAAATAAATATCACTGAATTTTTGATTAAGCAAATTTATTAAGCTGACGATTACCGTCGTTGTCAATGCTCGTAGTTTTTACTTTTTTTTATTATTATTATTTAAATACTGTGGTATTTATTTATTTGCACATAAGAGAGATTCTTTATAATGGATTTCCAACAACAAATTTATTATATAATTGTAAAAGATTCATTGTTCACTTATACGATTTAGATCTTGATCTTTCTCTCCATTTTTTTTTTTCCAAATCTTTTTCTTTTAAAAAAGTAGTTAATTAAAGAAGTCTTTGTATTTCCCCACTCAGATCTACGAGCTTTGACGAATGCATTGCGCAAGTTCGGTTTACAAAAAAAAAATGAATTGTGCAATTACAAATTTCATAACGAAACGTAAGTTTGTTTTCAAAATGCTTATAAACATGCGATTTTTATGAAGATTAAAAGTAATGCATGACACACTCAATCGCTTGCGTTGAAATTTACTTTTCATTTTAACATCTCAAAGCAGGCACAAAAAATGTTTGGTTTACGCCCTGAACCATCATCATTTAACCTTGAAAAATCCCCTATTTTCTGGGCCGCAGTCCTTGCTCGAACAAGGAAAGCAATTTATCTGATTTAGATTCATAAAATGCTTCTAAAAACATTAATTAAAATATCGTCAAACTGGCTCATATTTAAAAGCAATCTAATAAAATATTACATTTTATTTTTACAATGTTAAGAGGTTATGAATCAGAGAAATCATCGAATTTATCCTTATCTCTTTCCGTTGCAAAGAATAATCTTACTAACGGTCACTAACTCTTCAAAATAGATGATTGTTAGGTTAATTGTGGCATATACAGTTACTGAACGTTTAGTCGATTGAAATTCGATAGTAATCAGAATTGTGCAGTTAGGTTTATGGCACCGTTATTATATAAAACACATCAATAAAAATATGATATTGTATTGTATTAAAAATCAAGTTACATTATATAGAGAGGAAAGAAACCGAATGTAACTAATCTGCTAATACCTTATCGGTTTAAAATACATCTTACACTCTTTTAATTTGTTGATGAATAAAGGGATGGTTAGACCTGACAGTTATTAGAATTGTTTGTAATTTGTTTGGGGGGGGGGGGGGGGGGGGGAGAATTGCATTCATTGATAACTCATTTCAGGTACAATTCAACGTTAAATCTTGCATTGGTTATTCACATTTAACATTTTATACATTGTAATCATACTATTAATTTTTTAATTTTAAAAATACACTAACAAATGTCTTTTTGAAAAGAAAAATTGGTTGATTTAATGTTGGTGCGTTTTTCAATATTTACTTAAAATTTTATACAAACAAAAAAAAAAATAAAAAAAAATCTTTAATTATTTTAAAATCAATCCAAAAATTTTAATTCAAAAACAAGTAAAAAAAAAGAATACTTAGAATAAACAAATTATTATAAACTTTTGCATCTACTGTTCGTTTTCAAAAGCGAGACCAGCCAGTCGCGAACGATTCTACTCCGCAGAGGGATGATACGCTGAGATGGGCACTTTCCTAAGACCTGTCTTTTTTTAAGAAAAAAATAACGGTGGAGCATTTTTGCAATAGTATTTATTCTTTCCATAATTCTTTCCCGAAAAGCGCAAATAGAACACAGCTACTAGTAAACTAACACTGATAAAAAGTAAAGGTTAAATTTGCGAATCTGGCACAGTTGTGGAACGACCTTTTTTTCGGAAGTTGTGATGTCACCGTTGGTTTCGCACTACATTGAAGATGGCGGACATGTTTTAGAGTTGAAATTTGAATGGATGAAAATGGAGGGGTTATTTACCAATACATACATCCTGCAGCTGAGCAAACCTAACTTTACCTAACCTACAGTTAATTGTTTTTGGTGCATAATTAAATGGAGAAATAATGCTTACCTTATGTTTCTTCGTCGCTCTCATCAATTTCGACAATCACACCTTTCCCCCCTATGGGGGAACTTTCATTCATCAAAATTCTCGGCAAAAGCTCTTCCAATCAGCGACAGTGTTACTAGCAACATTCATTTCATCCATAATCCATTCACTGCTTGTCTTTTTGACCCATAAATATGTAATCATTAATTAACCTTTGACAAGCATCCATTGTTTGGCAGGCAGAACAAAGAACAATAGAAATCACGTGATAAAAAAGAAAACAAAAATAAGTTATCTCTCCGCACAAATAAACCAATAGAAGATATTAAAAAAAACACGTGGTGTGTTGTTCCGCACCGAATCACAATGTGTGCCGGATTCGCAAGTCTAGCCAAAGTAAACATCCCCTCTTTATTTCTCCTCACCCCTATTTTGATGAAATCGAAGGAGACCTGACGCATGCGAAAAAGCACTGAAGGTTCTCGTAAACAAAAACGAACAGTATCCATTTAGTGAATAATAACAAAAACTGAACTAGAAATAATTCCTACGCCCCTGTAAGGCATTGTGGAGTACTCTCTTACAGGCTCAATTTGGAGGAGCCGATTATTTTAGGGCAGGAGGTTAACTGTTTTCGCCGAAAGTGCCAGAAAAGCATGTTGATATTAAAAAAAAATCAAGAATCGTATAACGATGGTCTTTCGGTCAGCGCTGTGGCGCCATAGTACAAGTTCAGCAAATAAATGTAGGAAGAAAACCAGTATTAGTTAAGGTAAATGTTTAAAAATACATTATTAATTTTAAATTATTTGGAAAAAAATTAATAATTAGTGAATTTTTCCAAATAATTGTTTCGACAAAGTGGGGTTTGTTTGTTCTGGACATAATCAAAAATAGTATTTGTTTTACTTCCGTGAATATTTCACGGGTTGCAACTAGTTTGATATGAACCTTAATATCGGTCCAAAACGATATTGGCTCCCTTCATTTTCATTTTTATTGCAAATGACATTCTAATTTCGGCCGACTACATAGGTTTCATTTGTGACTATATCTTTTCAGATGATAAAAGAAAAGTGAAAAATGGATTCACTGCATAAAGGGTTAGATATACTGAATAGCGCGAACTCTGAATCTTTCTATTTTATTTCGGGGACTCTAGGAAAGCGTTGTTTCGGCATGATTATGTCTCATCAGCTGGAAAAACGCATTGGTCAAAAAATCGGTTTCGAATTTTACAAATAAAGACAGATTTAGAGTTTGTACTTGTGAACTATTCGAGTTTGTATTTGTGAACTATTCCATATTTATTTTATTGTCTAAGTTAGATAGTTATTTTTTTTTTTTTAATAAATAAATGTCGAATATGGTTTGACGGGAACTGAGCTGAGAAAAACCTATGAGAAACATTTACTTGCTGACACTAATTTCAGATTGGACGATTCAATTTTAGTTTCCGTTTTATTAGATAACATTACTACAAGTTATTATGAATAATACTCATCCAATCATTTAATATTTTATAGGAATTAATATAAGGGGACCCATTGAGTCTTCTGGTATCCAACACCGTCTTTTTCAACTTTTTAATAATCTGATATTAACGAAATATTAAATTTATATTTCAAAATTCTGATGGTAAAATGCATTATTTAAAAATATTTTACGTTAAATTTAAGTGGTATTTTTTTCCTTCCATCTCATAATATCTTCTATTTTAAAAAAAGGGGGATTGAGATCTTTTGCTGTTTTTCCAAACCTATAAAATTATACATAAAATCCTTTAAAATTACGAAAACATCAAAGATCTTGTTTAATCACCGATTCATCCGATTTAATAGGTATTTTTCTAAGATTGTTAATATGATCCTACAAAGCAAGAACACATCATCCACAACAAAATCAATCTTCATTTTAGAGATTAAAATAAACTGCAATTAAAAATTTCGATCACGTTTAAATATGTAAATATTTTGATCATAGTTGCGCTGAAATCATAAGATGCAATTTAACTTCTGGAAACGTAATTCGCAAAATCTTAAAGGTTATTACACTCTTCGTAAGATTAAATTCTACTGATAAATAAACAAATAACTTAATTAAAAGATAAACAGCATTGAAAAAGCATCACAAATAAGAAAGTCTGCCCGAATATGATTTGAATAAACAAGCTTTCGTCTGGAGTCAAAGCAGTTTCCGAAGTACTCCAGCAGTTCCTCTCCACAGATCGCGTCTGAGCATTGTTTTCAAAAAAAAAAAAAAAAGGGCAACAACAATATAACGTGTAATATTTAAGCCACAGATGGTTTGAACAAGCAATCTTCTTTATCTTACTCAGATGTGTTGCTGTTGCTCCTCTGGGTTTTATCATTACTGTTTCAAAAGCTCTTGTTTGAACACAGAATTCATAAAACAAAATTAAAAGAAATAGTTCGTCATGTGGTTTTAGTTCGAAGTTCATGTTATTTTCATTATACTCAATTATAAACTGACTATATCGAATATATTCATTCTTCTATATCTAATACGCTTACATGAAATCTAAAGTTAATTCTGTGCTACTCCAAAATGAAGTCTATTTCAGCAAAAAGATTCTACATGTAATTACAAATGTAAACGTAAATTTCTCATGAAGAAATTTCTATTGTGTTATTTTTATTTCACGAAGTTCACTGAGATTAACTAATGCTGCTTCAAACGACAAATTGCCGGGTTAAAATTGCGATGGTGGTTCACCTTGTGAAGGATTTTTTTTTTTTTTTATTAGTGATGTAATCGTTGTTTTAGGACTACATTCAAGATGGCTGAAATCGCGAATCAGACAATTTTAAGGGTTGAAAAATGAAGGGTTATTTTTCAATACATACATCCTGCAGCTGAGCAAACCTTATCTCACCTAACCTACAGTTAATTGTAGTAAACGATTCGTTCCTTCGGAACTCATGAGGATGGAAATTGTTTTTGGTTGAAAATTTACACTTACCCTATGTTTCTATGTCTTCCGTCTGTGGAGGATACATTTTTGTAATTTCCTGAATGAACGCTTGGAACATTTTCTTGAAGTTTCCATCAAATCGTTGACGCCACATGTATTCAAAGTCAATGACATCTTTCTTACATCCATCTCTCAGACGTGCCAGATACACAAAATCACATTTACCTTCAGCTAATCGATCACAACCATCCATATTGTTTGGCAGCAGTTGAAAGAAAAAAAAAAAAAAAAAAAACAAAGAAAAATCACGTGACAAAAAAGAACAAAGAAACCACGTGACAAAACAATAATTAAAAGAAATCATATCAATCCGCACAAACAAACCAATAAAATAAATTATGAAAACCTCGTGATGTATTCCTCCGAACCGAATCACGAGGTGAACCACCAAAGCAATTTTAACCAATTGCCGATTACTGGATAAAAGACGAGGCCATCAGATACCAAACGAACGAACTGTGAAAAACGATGTCCTAAGATGTTTGAACTTACGAAGTTAACTTTTGTAATAATACTGAAATTTAACTTCCAAATTTAAGGCAATAGCAATATAATGTACTGCCTCGGAGGAAAAAAAAAATATTGTCTTTATTTTTGAGAAACTTCTCAAAACAAAATCATAGTCAAGTTAATTTAAATAAACACAGAAAGTATGTTCTGTAGTGAATGTGGGTGGCATAGAAGCCTAGCACTGCGACCGGAGGTCTATTGTACTAACCCACGGAAATAAAGACAGATGAAGAGAAAGACTGAGAAAGTATGGTGGGAGAAGTGCAGGGGAAATGGGAGAACCCCGAGAAATCCTGCACAGCGCGGATTGTCTACCATCACGAAACCCAAATGAGAACCGAACCCCGTACTCAGAGGTGAGAGGCCGATGTCACAGCGACAACGCCAACCGCGCGGTCAATACAGTATCTTCTCGATAGTCTTTCTTTGTAAAAATGTTCAATGTAAAGTCAATGTCAATTAAATTAAATTAAAAGAGTTTCAATGTCAAAAGTAGTGATGATTGAAGATACTACTAACACTTATTAAAAAAAAAAAAAAAAAAAAAATATTTGCTAGCAAAATATATTCTTAACACGAATAGAATAGGCCTATTCAAACTGTCACTTACCGAATTTCTCCATAGTCTACGCTGCACCAAAGGTTTTGTAGCACAAGTTTCGAAGCACTTATCAATGAAAAATGCACTCACAAACACTGGCGATAATAATACAAAAACTCCGCCGAAACGACGCACAAAATGTACTCCGCACTAATCACTCGGTTTACGGACAGCGATGCGGTCAGCTGGGGTTCCTACCCATCGATGACTCGCATATCGCACGCCGTGACTTTGTCTTTCCAAAACAAATTTCTGAATCGCCCGGACACTTCTTCTTGAGGTCGGCATATTGCATGAACCATTTTGGTGACTTCTTTGCAGCGCTAATGAAACGGTGATTCCTGAAACATATTCTTTTTCGTATGCATTCTTTCACGTTGGCTTCGAGTGAAGTTCATTCGGTAGCCAGCGCACAAGCATCTGAATCGTAAACACACTTCAAAACACGATCGGGGTTTAATAAAATACACAAAAATTCACACTTTCGGTAATCCTTAAGTGAATTCAAACACAAAAATTAATATCAAACCAAAATAAAAATGGAGTTAATCAAGACACATTTCACTAAACTCAGCAGCTCAGTGACCCCGATAGCTACTAATTACAAAAATTTAAATCCGGGAAAACAAACGGAAAACTACCCCACGTGACAATGAAAAACCAATGGAGGAATAAGATACAAAATAACGGAAATTAATGATATAAAGTAGAGAAAATGAAAAAACCATGGCAAACGAAAAGATAAGGAAATAAAAAAATAAGAAACAAGGGTTTAAATAAAAGTAAACTAATCAAAAGAAAAGCAAGGGAGAAATACACAAAATTAATAATAAAGCAAAATAATATCGAAATGGCGAAAAATTTAGAGACGGGAAACGAACGGGTAAAATAAACAAAAATGCCAAAATAAACCGTGATAGTACTTCAAGAAAGAAGCATCGCTGTGAAGAAGGACTGTGGTAGCTCTTACAGACGAAAACATATCTCCAGTAAATTAGTTACATAATATAAAATGTTTTATAAATGAATGTTTCAAATCAGTCCATTTTGTATCTGAAAATAATTTTTTCAATTTAATTCAACAGCAACAGCGAAATAATATTCTACAAAAAAAAAAAAAAATGTTATAGCTCACTGTGCTGGAGCAATGGCTACCCGATTCTTACTTTAAAATGACTTACTTCTGGAAAGTCGTATTTTTCTATAAAAAAAAAGTATAAATATTTATTTTCCAAAATTTGTTTCAGAAAACTTATTACTAAAAAGTCAATTAATAAAACCATTAACATACAAATCAGCAGCAGAAGTCCTTAACGCTGCGACTGAATTAAAAAATAAAACAGAATTTTGGGATGTTAAGTTGGAACATAAATGAATAACTGATGTTAATGTAAGTTAAAGTATCGTATTAACTTATGATTCTCTAGATATGGAGGTCGCATGATCAGTCCGCCTTTGACTCTAAAGAAAGGAATCCGGTGAAAACCGGATAGAGTAAACCTCAAGACTCGTCTGAAGGAGAAAGAGAAAAAATCTCCGCCCACCACCAGGGATCGAATCCGACTCCTTCAGCCCGCAGTCAAGGGTTTTACCCACTGGACCCATACATTGTTAATATACAAAAAATAACCCTGATTCTTCAAATATGTCTTCAAAGGGTGGAAATTTTAAATTAGATTTCAACCAAGCAGTCGATGAAATAATCTATTTATTGAATTTATAGTAATAAAAAAACTTTTACTATTAGAATAGCTTGCGTTAATAAGTCAGATATCACGAAGCGCATTTATGGTTTAATTCAAATTTTATTGAACTATTTACTTTGAAAACAGGCAATAAAATTTGAAAGTCAACAATCATTGAGGAAAACTAACCAAGATTACCATGGAAAACTGTGTATTGATTGTTGCCACTGAATTCATTGGAAGTTAATAGCATTGTGAGTTATGTACCCAGACATCAAAATACCTACGGGTACCGGCATCGAGACAAAGATAAGAATATTTTTTGTTCATTTCATTTCAAAATGCGATAAAACTAATAAGAGTCGTTATTTCAGTAAATTATGGAAGTTTCATTTGGAAGAGTCTAAAGTTGTTCGAATTACTGAAACTTCTTCAGTTTCTTAGATGTTATTGTTCAATCCTTTTGTGTATTAGAATTTAAAGTTTAATTCTAGCATACAAAAGTTAAGTTTAAAGTCTAAGTTAATATGGAATGTGAATAATGAAGATTGAGAGTCTTCAATTTGGATTAGTTCATCAAACTGCTTCACAGATGATGGCTTTATCACCATTTGCCATAATGAAAATCAAGAAATAAGTATTGGTTAATCATTAGAAGGAGGTCCGTTATAGTTTTTCACAAAATAATCCAAAATGAAATAATTGATCAATCTTTAGCATTGTCACTACTTAATCAACAAGCCAATAACCTGTCTCAAAATAACGAAATAATATTTAAAATTATAAAGATAAACAAGAACATATTTGATATACTGTATATTATTTTGATGTGTTTGATGTTTATGCTAGTAATTTTTCACTGGTCACTTTTTAAAACTTTCCCCATTCATCATCTTACGTTTTCATAATAGTTTGTTTCACACACACACACACACACACACATAAATATATATATATTTAATTCTGATGGGCAAAACTCAAAGCAACCTCTTCGAGTTTCGCAAAGCAAAGATTTCAATCAATCATTTGCAATTTTGAAATTTAGAAAGTATAGAATATAAGAATATAATTAATTTATATTACTAAACATATTATATTACCAAAGCCGGACAGTGATTTGGGATTCGAAAACGCCAAAATCAAAAAACAAATCACTGTTTCTATGGAGATATAATCTAATTACCTCCACGTCTTCAGCGGCAAAATTTGGAAACAATTTAGAAACCTAAAACGCAATATATTAAGACTTTGCTCTTTTTTAAAAAAATTAAAAACCAACTACTTAAAGTTTAAAATTTAAAATCCGGACGGTGATGTGAAATTTGAAAAACGCCAATCCAAAGATCATATCACTGCTTCTGTGAAGATATGGTCAAATTTATCCTTTTGCCTGTTCAATTACAGATACTCTCTTGTATCTTGGTTTCATACGTACCGAACTTTTTAGTTATTTTTCCTATTGATAATTTTCTATTAATAATTGCAATTACCTTATCCATCATTATCCCTTGGTGTTTTTCAGTCTTTAATTCTTTTATTCTTCCTTAAATATATTGTCTTGATATTTCTCCCCAACATCCTGAGATTTTCATGCTTTGGGTTGCACTATACTGTTTATCTGAACATACAATGCTAACTGCTAAACGTTTTCTAACACTTTTATCTTTCTTCATTTTCTGTTAGTGCTTCGTTCTTCGTAGCTAGTATATATTGCTAAAGTGCTTTATTGATCCACTGTTTATCTCACACCAATTAGCCTGGTTCGTGCTCAATTAATGTATATATTAAGGACATCAGACATGTTTTCTATTTAATGAAAAATTATTGAGTCTTCCTTTCGAAAATATGCCTAATATCATTCTAAAGGATGACCTGCAAGTCTTATGAGAATTTTTTTTATATATTTTTATGTTTCTTTTTCATTTTTTATTTTTAGCAAAGTAATTTTTTTAAAAAATGATAATTAAAAAAAGATCATTTTTAGGAATTACATTTTTAGTAATGCTAATTACTAAACGACTGCGACTCCCTAGTATTTGTGAATCTTAATGTATAAATTTCAAAATCTGTCATTACGTTTTCCCTGTTTCTCCAAATATGTTATTAACAAAAAATGGGCCACAGACAAAAAAATTGGTGTTTATTTCTTTTTAAAAATATATATCCATACTGTATGTATTTGAAGGAAAATATCACGCCGTATGTAATGTTTATTCCAGTGATTTTTCAGTCATATGAAGAAAAATAAGAACTCGGGCATAGCTATTGAAACTGCCTTTCCACTCACTGAGAGAAAGCATAGTAATTGACAAGCTTAAATCTGTTTTACTACAATAGAAGCTATATTTAAGTTAATCTTAGGGAGGTATGAAAAAAATCCAGTGGGAGCAAATATTTTGGGAGATTCTTCTATACAGTCGTCACAATAGATTTGGGTTAAAATATAGTGTTTTATAGGAATTCCACGTACATAAAACCATGATAAAAAAGTTCAAATTATCTGTGGCATTCCCGAATATTTATATCAAGAATAGTTAGGAACAGATCTGCTCCGGAAAATTTCCGAAGAAAATTCTAGCTACGCCACTGACTACGATCAACGCCAACATATACAGAAATAGGCACAAGCTACGTGGAGCGATCCTTCTCAATTAAGAACAACCTCAGACTGATGGATGCAATGCACAGTTCATATAAATGAAGGTATTGGACATCTGCAGTAGGCGAAACGGGAAAAGCTCCCTCATCCCACTACGCATTCTTAGTTTCCAGCTATTTTAAAGAAGAAAAACTTCCCCGTGAACTTCTTGGAAGTCGGCATAAATTAAATACAGAAAATAAAAGCGGAGAACCGAAATGAAGGAATGAGTTAAATATCGGTTTTCGGTTTCGGTTCAGCTCCATTCCAACCTAAAACAGCGGTTCCGGTTTTCGGTTCCGGTTTTCTGTTCAGTTACGGTCAGACGGCCTGAGTTAGACAGAGTTTGGATAACCATCGGGACCTTCTGGAGAAGAAATAACCACGAAAAAAATTCCTGATAACAACCGGGATTTCTTCCAGTCTATAGCCTTATTAATTAAGTTAGCAAACCTTGTAGTCTAGAAAAACTGATATATCGATATATATATATATATACATGCACGAGAGGTGATCAGAAACTGAGGTTAGAAGGCCGATATTCCTCGAGTTTCGTCCATGATAGAGAAATTAGTAGTGTGTGGTAATTCTAATACATGCGGTTAGCAACTGTGGAGAGTTTCAGCCACCCGCCAACTACAGCGCGGTAATGGTAGGTAAACACAAATGGCGACTCGTTTGGAAAACTGGTCTCGCGAAGAAATCCGCGCCGTTATTCGATTTCTGTGGGCGAAACAAATAACCGCGGCTGAAATTCCCCGGCAGCTGGTAGAGGTTTAGAGAGAGACTGTAATGTCTCGTCAGCATGTCGCAGAATGGTGTCGAAAGTTTGGGGCCGGTAGAGAAAACGTCACCGACGAGGATCGCAGTGGCAGACCCAGCACGGCAACAACAGATCTGAACACAGCTCGCATGGAGGAGCTGATTCAGGACAACAGGACGATCACGTTACGGCATATGACGGTAGAAATGGGAATGACGTTCGGAAGCGTTCGTCACACTGTTCCCGATATTCTGAAGTACCGGAAAGTTTGTTCCCGATGGGTTCCACGAAATCTGTCCAACTAACACAAGGAGAAGAGCATGGGGGCAAATCTGCAACTTTTGCAACGGTTCTCTACGGAAGGAAACAGTTTTCTTCACCACATTGTCACGGGTGACGAAACATGGATCCAGCGCTACACCCCCAGCAGTAAGCGGTCGTCAATGGAGTGGAAACACCCCTCCTCTCCAAAGACAAAGAAGTTAAGGTGACGCCATCTGCCGGGAAGGTGATGGCCACTGTGTTTTGGGACAGCGCGGGTGTCATACTCGTGGAGCTCTTGGAAAGAGGGCACACAGTGACCACTGACCGATATTGCGTGAAGCAATCAGGAGGAAACGGACAGGACTTTTCACCGAGGGCGTCATCTTCCTTCACGACAACGCCTGATCTCTACAGCCCAGAAGACCACTACGCTGTTGAAGCAGTTTCGCTGGGACATCATCGACCACCCTCCCTAAAGCCCGGAACCTCGCTCCCAGCGACTTTCATCTGTTTCCTCACTTGAAGGAGCACCTAGGAGGCCGACGATTCGCTTCAGACGAGGAGGTGAAACATTTCGCGACAATGTGGCTCGACACGCAAGGACAAGATTTTTACCAGGAGGGAATATTCAAACTCATCCCACGAAGCGACAAGTGACTAAACCGATATGGAGACTAACTTGTAATTCGAAAAATAATCTAATGTATGTATTATGAGTCGGCTTTACTGATTATATGAAATAAAATGTACATGTTTCACTGCAGGCTTTATAACCTTTCTGATCACCCCTCGTATACATATATCCTTGACTTGAATGCATGAATCTGAATTCATTCCCATCATGGAAAGTAGGTTTTTTTTTTTAGCTGAAAAACTTAATCTTAAATTTCAGTCAACCGTAATCTTCAAGAACTTTAAAAACTTTCTTCTGAAAAGTAATAAATCATTGCCAACTTTATTGTAACATTGTAATACTGATGCAATGCGAAAGATTACATTGTTAGGCGTTATCAGCTGCATCCTGCAATGTTTTTCTTTGGTAATTTTTTGATTAATATCTCAATATGAAAGATTTACAACTGGATAAATGCGTGGGTCTCATACACACGCTTTTAAATTCAATGATAATTCCCAGTGGATGGCACAATAGGCATTTAACCATTTATTATCAGAGACATCAACAACAAATCAATATTTGCAGATTTTGATACGAGTCGTGATACTTACCATAAGGTTTTATCTTCACTGATGTTTTTTGTATGTTTTATTTATTAAAAACAAAATCAGCAATAACTGAGAAAAGAAACACAAATAATAATATAACTTTTGGTAACTTACATTAAAAAAAAACTCTTTGAAAGGCATTATCAAAAAGCTTTAATATACTTAAAGAATGAAAATTAAGATAAAAGAAATCTTCTAATCACTAAATAAATATTCAAAAAGTTTTTGCAAAATTATTCATTTTTTATGGCTTCAAAGAAATGCTAAGTAAAATAAATAAAAAAAAAAAAGAAGCTATCAATCTTTATTTTAAAGAGGGGGAAAAAAACAGACTAAATATACAGTAAAGTGTTAATTATATACAACTGAAATAGATTATTTTATATTTTTTCAACAATTCCAAATGAGTTAGTACAGGGGAACTACAGAATATACTAAAAATAGAAACAAAACTTCGGTTATCATATTTCTGTGAATTTTATAAATAATGAATAAAACTTATTTATATTTTAATATTTTTTTAATAATTTTGATAAGCAATCGATTCCATTGATATTGCTTGTAAATCGATTCAAGATAAAATATCCTTTTCTATGCATTCAAACTACTAAACCAGTTACTATCTGATGGTGTTAATATTTTTTCACTGTAATATACTCAAAATACCATCTGAAGAAAAGATTTTTTTTTTTTTTTAAATACGACTTTATCACACTAATAACTAAGGAAAATGGTAGGACGGTATTCACGGTATTTTAATTCTTTGTTAGTGATATTAACAAATAAAAATTAGAATTAATTAATTTATATTAAAACTTCAGTAAAAACGAAGTTTCTGTCTCTGTTTCTTTCTGACAAAATACAAAATAAGTTAAAATAAAATAAAATATATGGAAGAGAAAATATTTGAGAACGACGGAAATTCTATGAAGCTGTTATGACATTCGAATAAAATGTGAGGATAGAATTCTCTGAAGGTGTTATGAAATTTACGAATAAAATGTGTGGAGGAGAAAGGATAGAATTCTCTGAAGCTGTTAAGATCATCATTAATAACCGGTAGTAATTTAACACTTTTAATTAAATGGTTTCAGATTTATAGCTGCTACCAAGATCGGTATCAATAAGCTTAGACTTTGAGAAATCTCAGATATTTTCGTCAAATAAGTTATAAAAAAATATATAAATAGAATTATATTCATATTATATTTTTATGAAAGTTCAAGGCAAGACCTACCGTTAAGAAAGCTGTCTACGCCTAAAACGGCCTCTTGTTTTCGGTGTAACATAACAAGGGAAAGGATATCACTGAAGGCTACATTTGGAACTATAAAATAGATAAAATTCGTACGCTTTCTTAATGGCAATTGTTATTTATTGATTTTTGTAGTTTGTTTTAATGGTGACCTTCCCGAATTCATTACAAAAACTGTTCACATCTTTATACAATGCCGAAGGACGGAGTTGATCCCTATTAACACACATTCTGTTACACAACATCAGTAACTTCCGATAGAAGGTAAATGGTTGTAGAAATACGAATGGCCATGCAAGGTATTTCGAAAGAATAAATAAGTACACAATTAGATAATTGAAGTCATACATGTTGAGATTCCACAAAATTCCTGCATTGGCTAACGTTAACTACATAATACGATATGAAATTTTATTAATTTTAATTGTAATATTAAAAAAAGAAGGCAAACGAAAATGTAATCAACTGAAAATCATTGGGTGTAAGTCAAATTCTGCATTCAATTTTGTTTTCAAAGCTTTTTCAAAAAAAAAAAATCTGCTTTTGGTATATTATTTTCTATAGTAAGTTCTAGCATTTAAAAAGTAAACAGAACTGCTTGAACTTTGAATTAAAAAAAAGTATCGAAATTTCCCTTATTTTCTTTTAAATAAGACAAGTTGTAAGCTTATCTTTTTCTTTTTCTTCAAGAACTCAGTCATACCGTGTATTAGTTATTATCAAATTAAATATTTTTCAATTTATAATTATTGATACTTTTAACAATTTTATGTATTCTACTGTAATACGATAAATATTATTATGTTTTTAATACCGGAAGATTATAAATTAAAATTGACGTTTACTGTCTGTTGCATGATAGTGACAAATTTTTCCCGGAAGACATCGAATAACCAATAAATATATACGTTATTACCTCAGCCAATCAATAGATGAATTTTAATCTTAATATATTTAGTACTTAAAAATTGTGTAAAATCATTTAATTCCGTTTATTATGTGGCGATTAATATATTCAAAGTTCAAAAAAATTAAAACACTAACTTCTGTCAATGATAGAAGGATTCCTTTTAATGTTTCTGGTTAAACTGTAACAAAACTTTATACGCTGAATTAATTAAATGGTTTTAACACCAAAGGGGTTATTTGTAATTGAAGTAATATTTTAAGATTGTATTTCAAGAAAAGCCAAATCAGCATTTTTAGTAAACCAGGTCTTTTCAGGTTTCTTGGGTTTTGCTAGAAATTTGCAGCTTCTCTGTATCATCCAATGTCAAATACCACTTCTACAGGTATAGGTGAATATATAACAATTTACATGTAAATATTTTTGAATATCATTTATTTGTAGAAATTATTTATCTGTATATATATCTGTATTTTATCATTTTAATGTTTACCGTTATTTATTTTAAAGCATTCGTTTTCTATTTTCTAATTATTACTGTTCTGTTTATTTCTAAATTCTTTTCCGTTGCAGTTGTTTAATTAGTTAATTAATTTAAGTTCATTATGTTTCTTGTCCAATCACTATGTATATTTTTAATTAATCTTCCAATGAAATCCAACTTTGTACAATCGATAAAAATCGATGTTTTCCGTTTAATAAATTAATTCAGTTCAGTTTCCAAAACTTGACGCGTTGTATTTCGCTACTAGACTTCCCACTTACACAATACAATATTAGTGGCCAATCAACTGCTCCTTTAAATTTGCAGAGTGGGATTGATCGAAAATTCTAATTGCTGTCAAATCCACGATGAATTAAATTGAACTAAAGATGTGACTGATGATAGAGCAGAACTAAAGAATAAAATTTACTTAACTTTGGCAAGTTGCTAATCATGATAAGTCCATCTCTCTCTCTACATTGGTCTAATTAGTCTTGCTCTATTATCAGTCGAATCTTTAGTTTAATTATATCATCATGGCAAGCCAAGAGATTTGACAACAATTAGAATGTTCGATCAAATTCACTTCCATAAATTATACTAGATAGACAAATATTGCAAACATTAGCAGTCTTATATTTGCCACAAATGTAACATCCTTGATAATCTGTATTTAAATACTCTGCTTTCTTAAGGACGAAATTTGGTTTCCTTCAAAGGAATTAAAGACGGACGGGCGGGCGTTAGATTGACGACCAGACCTCAACTTAAATCTCGTTAGTCAGGAAATGCGAGAGCCTACCTCATGGTCCAATGCGAATGTAGTTACTTTAGCTTCAAAATCAAAAATTATGTTCACTAGCTAATCTAGATTTTCATTCTAATCAATAGTGTGACTTTTTTTAATAACTGGTCAATTAATTCAGATCTCTATAAATCTAGAGATCATAGCTTTGTTATTTTTCAACTAGTTGAGGTCATTTAACTTCTGACGATCAGTGTCAGTATTAATAGATATTGTAAGTTTCTACAAGAAAGTCCTGGAGAGTTATAAAGAACGTTGCTTGAACCAGAGGTCAAAATTATCTGTTGTCCAAAGGTCTTTAAAAATAAATAAAATTATGAAAAATTACGAAATTCTTACAATATGCCAAAGCACAAAACTGTAAAAGAAACTTTGAAAGCATCCCATCGGACAGTTCATCAAAGAAAATTTTCAGTTTCTCAAATCGAAAATTCTCGTTCCACTCACTGCTTTATGTATTTAATGTTTCAAGAGCATAAATATCAATATAAAAAGAATATATGTCTAATAATTTCAGATTCTAATACACAATCGATGGCACACACTGATAAAATAGAATTCTAATATAAGCCTATTCTTAAGTGCACTTGAACTGTTATGATTTCTTCTAAAATGTCTTGGTAACCTTTTGAGACGGGTTTTCATGTACTACTTGCTAAGTATTTATTATTGCAAAAATATATTTATTTTTTACTATGTTATACATGTTTTTTTTAGCAATTCCTTTGTTCCGTAGCTGACATTAGATTTATTAGGTCAGTTATTAAGAATTTGTGAGGATGTCTCATGTTTCTGAACTGAATGCTATTTGTTTACATATCCTCATTCTTTATACTGTAGATTTATTGGAATACATGAAAAATTACATCAATTTTTTGACCTTATGCTTCCTAGTGCCATTAGTGCGTTTAGATTGCTTTTTATTTGGTGAAACTCAATGCACCTAAATATTCCAATGATTCACCCGAGGCAAAAATATATTGGTAGGAAGATGGATAAATATTAATTTTTTTTTAGAAATCATTTAATGCAAGGTTCATAACAGTTGCTTGGGTTATCATTGCACATACATAGTGGACTATCAGCCTCGTGTATCTTTGGCCCTATTCTAAATATAAGGTAGGTTTCCCAAATAAGGCCCGGTTCCAAATAAGGCCCATCCTTCGTTTTATTAATAGAACGTTGACAATTTACCAAGATTAGTTATGTTTCAGACAGGTCCTGGCTTCTAGCGGCTACACCAAAAATTAGGTCCGTTGAAGTGGATAATTTCACCATGTTTGTTTCAGTTAAACAGTAAAAGTCGCCCGAAGCTTTTATCGTTACTATTTCAACTTAATTTGATAAATCGTCTGCATTTTTTGGCAACTTAATATACATAAACATGTTTTATGTCATTTTAAAGTGTGTAATGAGTAGAATAAGATACTGTATTTGATATTTTCCAGTTGACGTGCATTTAAATACATTTTAGTAAAACAATGCATGAAAGCGTGGGTTAACAGTGGGCTCCAAATAAGGCCCTCCAATCTATAACATAAAGTAATTATATATAATGAGAAAAAATATAACAAAAATCATCAAAGCTAGTTTTAAATTCACAATTTTATAAATTAATTACTAGTTAATTATTAATTTGTAGCTTAATATTTAGTCAGAACTAAATGTTGGAAATTGGCTGTTTTCACTGCCAAGCTCTTTCCCTGTGGGCGAGTTTGCCTGTGACTAGTAGTGGGCCTTATTTGGAACAGGGGCTCCTAATAAGGCCCTTCAGTTATATTTTCAAAACTGTGTTATTACAGAAAGAATTTCAAATGCCACTAATTCTAAATTCACTTTTCCATAACAGCACACCTTAAACTACCTTTCAAGACAGTTTTTAGAATTTTCACTCTTGCAGTAGAAATGTAAAAAATCTTTAAACGTTAGGTGGGCCTTATTTGGGCAACCTACCATATTTCTGTTCATCATCCGAATAATGCCATTTTATTAATCAGAGTAGATTTTCTTGGGATACTTGCGACGATCCTTCACGAACCATATATGATAAAAGAAATGTAATTTAAATAGAAATTCGAAGAATTCTGACCAAAATTCTTCGCTAATTTCGACCATCACATTCTGAGAGATATACGGTATATCTTAAATGTTCTTTCTCGTACATTCTCGGCTATTTCGTTTTCTCTTTAAATAGCTAACCGATCTCCTATAGTATCTACTTATCCATGAATTCCATGAATTATTTTTTTTTTATTTCTTTTGTATCATTCATCATCATTATTTTGGGCTAAAGTATCTTTCTTTTACATGTCTCTGCTGTTCATATAAATCATGTCCTAACATCCGAATATGACTTTAAAATAGTTAAATTCGTAGTAACGATTATCCAGTCCTTTCATCTCGGCCCTTTCAAGAACGATTACTTTGAGTTTCTTAACCTAGTATTCTTACATTTTCTTTTCATATTTTTGAACTTCTTTTAACTTTTAGTAATTGTTAAAAAGAAGTTTTATATAAATAAATACATTAGATAAATAAAATAACTTAATTGTGGTTTCCTTTTTAACTTATTACTGATGCCTCTAAAAATATTAATGGCAATTTCTCGCACTTCCAAAAACCGGATATCAGTGCATTCCAGGCTGAGAATTACTATTTTGTGTAAAATTCATTTCAAAGACATAAAACCACTTTTAAAATAAGTTCTCAATTTTGTGAGTTACATAAGAATACTAGGCACAGCTTAAGTGTATTTTTCAATAAAACGGGTAATAAGGGAAACGACTCACATATATGTGTAAGATAGGGGGCCCAAATATCGCCCATCTAAGAAAACCTGCCCATATTCTTGTCATTTATCGTCTCAGTTGCTTGCAAACAATTACAATATATCATATTAACCTTCACTTACATGTTCCTGAACCAATTATAGATATTACTATTATTTTGTATTTTTCCTCAATTTTTGTTCAGGTAAACCTCATATTTTGAATTTTGTGAAAGTGTTCCAAATATCGCCCACACCATTAAATACTTTGTTTTTTTGCACTTCTTTGCAGTTTTTTGTTTTTTTTTCTTAATCTTTTCGCAATTCTTTATGGGTGTTGCGAGCTTCTTTTTCTTTGGATCGTCTAAGTTCAGCCCCTTAGGACTTAGTTTCCTTTTGCTGAGAGAATTCATTAGAGCAATTGTGAATGGTGACCCACTCACAAGACTGGGACATTAAATGTTTTGGAAGCTTTCAGAAGACCCATTTTTTTTATTTTTTACAGCTGTGACAACTTCTCTGTCCCATGTCTTACGTTGAGACATCTGTAATAAACTATAATAAAATATCGCACAGTGGGCGATATATGGAACAACGAGGTGGGCGATATTGGGCACTCTCTAGCTTGTCAATTTGGGGGACGCTACAGACAAACCGGCTACCTCTAACAAGTTACAGACATTATCAACAGATAGGTTATTTCTTTCACTACTTCACGATATTAGATGGTTGCGATGGCATGAATAATTCATAAGCTGCAGCACTAAAAGAAACAGTAGGTTCATAACTTATCAGAACGAAAAAACTTCAAGAATTCATAAAAAATAAACGGGTTGAACTAACACCACCAAACGAACACAGCGTGCTAATGAAAGGAATGGCAAATTGTTTCCATCGGTTCCCGTGTGATAGCATCACTATCCCGTCCTACATCGCCCTGGGCGGTATTAGGAACAAGGGGCGATATATGGGCCCCCTACCTTATATAAAAAAAGGTAAATATATTAGAAAAGGTATAATTATATTTTGAACAATTTCGTCAGGCGGTTTCATGCCATGACATCGTCAGCATAGATAAGGTTTAAAAAACACAGAGTTCTTATATAAGGAAATAAGTTTTTTTTTAAACCTTATCTATGCTGACGATGTCATGGCATGAAACCGCCTGACGAAACTGTTCAAAATGTAATTATACCTTTTTTTTTATATACACATATGTGTGTCGTTTCCCTAATTACCTGCTTTATTAATGGCTCACATACGTTAAACATCAGATTATTTAATGTATGTTTCAATGTAATTTGTTAAGGATGGCCCAAGATACAAAAGATTTGATATTCTTTGGTAGAATTCGAAGTGATTTCGTTTATATTTTATATTAGGGATTTTCCGTTCGAAGATTTGCTGTCTTTCAACTGTGAACATTTTATTGATAATAATTAATGATTGATAATTTGATATAGTTGTGACGTCAAAAAACAAGAAAACCGTTTGACATGTCAAGTGGACATTAACATGGTCTATGGATTACAATTGCAAGTTTTCTAAATTCTATAGAATTTCATTATTTTTTTTATTGACATTGCAAATCATAGAATTGACCTGAAAGGGTTCTCGGAAAACTTCCAATTCTAAAGGAAAACTATTTGGCACCAAGCATTAGTTACCATTTATTGAGATAAATGGATTCATCAAACGTAGAATTTATAAACACACAATGAAGGGCTAATCTAAATGAAAAATGGAACAGGAAAGAAATGGCCGTGACCCGTCAAGAAAATACGTCAAATATTTGTTTTCAAAGAACCACATAGAAACTTAATAGATAAGAGAAGGATCTTATCAGACTCTGAAAAGAAAATTAATGAGCTAAAAAGACTGTAGAAATAAATCATCTAAACATTACACTTGTTTATTTTTTATTTGATTTTCTTGTGCAAATTGGACTAAAATACGGATTCAAAAGCAAAGAACTTTAAGCACATTTTCTTAAAATGTTATTTATTTGTCTTTCAAAAGTGTGAAAAAAAATCTATATTAGATTTGCCACTTCGCAAATACTATCTATGTTCTTATTTTTCATTTGCTGAACTCATTTAAATCTACATTTAATTAATTTTATCAAATCAAAGCATCGAATTTGATGCATTGTTGGCTATTTATATAAATTCATTGTTTGCCGTCAGTGAGAGTTAATTGTTTCGCTTTTAATGCATTTGTAAGGGATTTTTTTTTAAAAAAATCACTTTCACGAGCAAATTCTACAAAACATGCATCCCTCGAGTTAGTCTTCAAAAATTATTAAGAGGAAGACAATTACAGGAGGTTTAAAAGACTGCTAAATGTAATGTCTAACAGATGGATGTTGACGATCCCGTATTTTCGTGATTTCACGTAATTTACGCGAGAATAGTCTCTATCTATGTCTTCTCACAAAATATTGAAATATTTAAATGAATTATAATACGGGGAAATGCATGAGACTTTTACTACATTTTAATATAGTTTTAATAAATTGAAAACAGTCAATAAACAAACAATAAATTCATTATGTAGCATTTTCCTAGTGACAGACATTAAAAATACTAAATTCCTTGAGACCTGCTGAAGAGGCTAATGGCGAGATCTCGTCTTTTTCGTAATTCTCGCGCAAACGTGATCGTCAACATCCATCTGTTAGACATTAATATTGCGCATTCTTGTGCCAACCTGTGAAAGCAAAATATTATTTTTTGGAAAATCGCTTCTAACTGATTAAAGCCTAACTAAATAAAATAGTAATTGCTGTCCTAAACTAATAGACAGTGTTTAAAACCAATTTCTTATTTTCAACGCTTTTTATAAAAAATTAGAAATTTAATTTAGATGTACATTTTAACCAAATATCTTTTAAAAAGTAATAAAAACACGCTTATATTTACAACACAGAAATAGTTGCCTTAAGGTGAGCTGAAGTAAAACAAATTCACAGAGAATAAAATTTGACAGCTGCTTATATTTAGTTAGCAATAAAATTGTTAGCAGTATATCAAATGCAAGATTAAGACGCTTTTATAAATTCAAACTAAGAAGAAGTAAATAAAAGAAAAACAAATGACATTGCAAGTCGATTTTCTTTTTATTTCCCCCTTGAAAATTGGGGGGGGGGGGGGGAATAAACCAATGATAAATTAAGGAAAAAGAGAGAAAGGATACAGAAGCGCTTAAACGTTTAATAAGATTCCAGAAACTTTCTCACCTGTGTTTGTCTTAATTACACGAATTACAGCATTATAAACAAAGATGATTATTATTATTTCCTGTTTTCATCCATCATTCTTGTAAATTGAAATTAAGAATTTTATTCACAGTATTTCTACGTCCGAAGTAAAAAATACATTTGCCTCTTAAGTACACTTTTGTTTAACTATTAAAACAAATTCTCGCAATTTTTTCTTTTTACTGTTCTCGCGAATTGAGCATATTTATATAAGTTTTATATCAACTTTATTGATTAAGAATTCTTTTTATTCCGAAAATCGTATTAGGTTGATTTTAAAACTGCATTTAAGGGTTCTTAGGTTAACTCTTTAAAATCCAGTCTCTAATGATGAATGATCAAGTTCTTGTGCAGTTCCTAAGGTCAAGTATCACAATGCAAACAACAGATACCTGGTTAAAATAATTAATAATTAAAAAAAAAAAATCTTCAAATTTAAAGAAGAATTTTAACAAACTAACATTTGATTTAATATTAATCACTTAATTTTATTATAGGTGGCGTTTCAAATATATTTCCTTATTCCTTATTTTAATTACGGATGTCCAACTAATATCCTGCAGTGGATTTCATTGAATGTTTTTCTTTTTAATGTGTTTTCTTTAATGTGATATCTTTATGGAGTCCACTATTTAGTTTTATTTTACTAACGTAGATTTGCGTCAAACCTGACAAAGAACCAAGCAGGCGTTTCCGAAATATCGCTAGAGGAAAGAGTAGGCCACTTAAATCGCCTTTCTAATTAGAATTCGATTTTAATAATGGATGATTTTTGAATGACGGCCACAGCCCCTGCAAAGAGCTCTTGTATCGAGATGAAGAAAGTGCGAAAGAGATCTGATTAGGAAGTTAACCGCATTGTAATGACCTGCATCTGTCAGCGTCGGTGGCATTCCGTCCACGTAGCCCAATAGACGGATGGGTTGCCCGGCAACGATACGGGCGCCGCGTGACAAGCTACCTATAAAAGAGGGGGTGTCCCGTGGCTGACTTGAGCATCACAGTGCGAACACCATGAAGTCAAGAGGGATCCTCGCAGCACTCTTCGTGATAACAGTGACGGCAAGTGCCTTACCGACAGAACAAGTCGACTTTCATGGGTAGGTGAAATTATTTTGAAAATAATTTAATGACTTTCTGAACGAGCAAGTCAAGATCGACCTCAAAAGGATCAAAAAAAAATTCTTAACATTTATCTTAAATTTGTATTTTCTTATAAAATTCAATTGTAATTGTATGGGTGGTGTGCTTGTGTGTGTATCTTTGAATATTTTCTTTTACGCTCTGTTTGGGATGGTAAAGTAATTAGTAATCATTAGTGGCAAATGATTTGCAGTCATAAAATTCATCATCTATATTTTTATTTATTTATTTATTTTTTTTTTTTTTTTAAAATTTCGACTTTTTTATCTTTTTTTTAAAGTCATAAAAATTGTAGCAACTAAGCTTTAAATATGAAAAAGAAAAAAAAATATAAATAAAAATTGGGGAAAAAATTAATGAAATAGAAATTAACCAATAACGAAACATTGAGTTCTGTTTCTATCAAAACCTAATAAATTATTCTCGACATCAATCACTTGTTCATAATGATCTTACAACAATGCCAAAAAAATATATTTATATATTTAATTGCTACTGAAATTCCTAAATGTTAAAATTTAAATTGATAAAAAGAGTAAAAAAAAAAAAGTTATCCATGATTAACCTAAAAGTTTCTTACAGAGTCTAGTAGCCCCAGAAAAAAAAAAAAAAAATACGTTAAAAAACGAATCTTTAAAATTTTGAAATTCTTTGAAATAAAAAACGTATGCAACGAATGAAATTAAAAACGTATGCAACGAATGAAATAAAAGAACTTTGAAATACAAAAATCTAAGAGGATATTTTATATAACAGTTTTAGCCGATATATGTATTATAAACAGTACTTATAAAAATTTGAAGCAAAGGCAACGAATTGTTTCAGCAGTAGGGTTTGTAAAATTATTTATTATAAACGTTACATATGTCATTAAAAATTGGAAACAAAAATTGTTTGAAACACAATCAAAATAAAAATAAGAATCTTTATTTCTTAATGCATCACTTATTAAGAATCTTATATTAATAATATTTAGCCAACTGCAAATAAATGAAGCATTTCAATTACATGTTATCCAGTGACAAAAAAAAAAAAAAAAAAAAAACTGGACTGTAAAATGAGTCTTAATTAATATTTGCTTTTCTTCAAGGAAACACGTTAAATCTATTAATTCGATATTACGTTCTGTTACTTCAGCTTCTAGATTTTTCTTTTTTAAATTATTATTCAGCGCTATTAACAGTAACTCGTTTGCAAGACCATTAGTAAATCAAGTTTTTGTACAACACTTAGTTAAGTGATTCAAGGTCTTGAATTCAAAGAATTTCGTGGACGGGTTAATGACCGTCCACTTCGCTTTCACTTGAGGAACAACAAAAAAACAAACAAAAACAAAACTATTTTTCCATCCTGTGACCTCGTCTAAATTCGACAAAGTTGAACTTCAAGGTTTTAATTAAGATCGTCATTTTAAGAAATAGGAAATTAAGTCAAAGATATTTTTAACCATTGCTAAATTAATGTAAGTAGTTGAAATAGGATGATAGACAATCTTTATGTATTTCTTCTTTACTGTAGTTAAATTCTAACAAATTTATAAAATTAATAGTTTCAATTAGAAATAATGAACTTTTTTAAATTACAACTATCGTAGCTTCTGAAATTGGTTAATTTGCAGCAAATGGCATAAAAGAAAATTTCATAATTATTTTTATATTGAAATTTAAAAAAAAAATATCAACTAAAGCTTTAAATTTTGAAACACTTGAATAATGGGTGATGTAAGTTACCTAAATGGAATCTTAAGATTATCATTTTATTTAAGAGGTATTTTATATAAAAAAAACGCCTATTTAAAACATATTAAAGAAAGATATAATTGAGTGCCGTAAAACCTATTTACATATTTGTTTAGAAATAGCAAAAATAGTCTTATTGTTGAAGGAATTTGCCAATGAGATCAAAGAATCAAACAAAATCGAAAGTGTTTTAGGTTATGTGACCAACAAACATATTATTTATTATCTAATGCTAATTTTATTATTTACGGATTTTTTTCCCTCCATAATTACAACTTCAGATTTAAGATTAGCTTAATTTGCATAGCTGCCCTGTTCCAATTCGATTTCCCTGTTTATTTATTTACTTTTTTTTTTTTTTTTAATTTACTTCCTTATTAGCTTTCAATGATATTTCGAAAGTTTCAATGAATGTTTCGTAATATCGTTTACTTCATAAAATTCAAAAGAAAAAGAAAATGTTTTATTATTCAAACAGAAAAAAAAAGATAAATTAATGCTTTTAGATAGTGTCAAATGCAAAGCGCTCCCTTAATATGCACAATTTTATAAAAAAAATGTGTTCAGAAAGGTCGATATTGGGGGGATATCTATCGCCGTTTTCCTCTTTATCGGAAGCGACCACCTTTGACCCCCAACATCCGGTCAAGGAGTGGTCCTAGAGGTCTAGATTTCTTATTTCTTGGAAATAAAATCTAGAGATCTGATTTCACCTACTTTTTGATGCTGAACACAATGGTGAAGGTTTCATTCTAATATCTCTAACCGTTTGGCAACTACAGTGTGTGACATCCAGCAAGCATACCAATTTTGATCACCCCAACTTCTGGTCAGGGAGTGGTCCTAGAGGTCTGATTTTTTGGACGTGGTCACCTATTTTTTGATGCTGAACACAATGGTGAATGTTTCATTCTAATATCTCTAACCGTTTGGCCACTACAGAGTGTGGCATCCAGCAAGCGTAAAAGCAAGAGCGGTCCCCTGTGTTTTACAGGCAAGCTGTAACCTAGAGGCCGCTAAAAACAAAAACACTTTCTCTCGAGAATCACTGTAATGTAATCACTGGTTGGGATTCAGCAGAAACACTGATACCCCATAGTAGCTCAATAAATTCAGTGAAATGTAAAGAGACAATCCACATCAAATAAAATATGCCTCCTACGGATTCAGGATACAAACAGGACGACAAAAATTGTTGTGACTGAAGTGTTTTGCCCAATTTAATGAATATGTTATGTGGGATTTTTCAACTGAAGAAATGATGTAAGAAAATGAACGCTTGCATATTTAGCAAATTCTATAAATACAGAATACGAAACAAAGCTAGCAAATAACTTCAGCTTTAATGCATGCCAAGTAATTCGCACAATCACAATAATTTTGATAATTATTGGTATTTAACTGATACTTGTGGTAAAGCAGCTTAACCTGTATCTTTCGTTTTGCCTACACTGTACAATATGTAAGGGGTCTGGCTATAAGAGGTCATGAGAAAAGTCCGATGGGCCAATAGTATATTGATGCTGATAGTATATAGAAATCTATTTGATGTCAGAATGATATGGCCGGTTGTCGGGAGCCTTGTGAAAAATAACTGATCACCACCCTCTGTGGTGGGTGTTGCCCTGATACGATGAAGGTTCATTGAAGCCACTCAGCATTTAAGTTCTGTAGCTTTTAGATGGTTGTTGGCTTCGTGTAGCTGAGATAGAAAGTTATAAAAATTTTGACAATATTAATTTACACGATAAAGTTCTCTCTTTTTTTTTTTTTTTGAAATACACACATAAATGAAAATATCGGTCCATTTCTCTTATGATTATGGAATAATGTTTATAGATAATAAAAATGGTCTTGCAAATGTGTAACAGATATCTTATGAAAAGAAACAAAATATCCGAACCTAGAACGGGGATTGAAAGGATATTTACTTAATTATTCTTTCATAATTTTTTTGTTTGAAATAACTTGAAAATGCTTTTAATTCTTTTCATACAGAAGTTGACTGGCTTTTAACTAAAAAAAAAAAACAAATAAAACCCCAGCAAAAATCTATTTTTATTACGCTATTTCCGCTATTTCAGGAACTTACGACATCCATTCATTACTCGAGACAACACGTTAATGCTGTTTGTTTAGTCACACTGTACTCCCCCTCTTCCGTCACTAGAGTAGTTTGTAGAAGTGAAACCCACGCATAGTCACTGCACTTGAATACAAGTAATGTCGAGATCTCTGGAAGCTTCTGATAGTAAATATTTCCTTTTTTTTTGAATGTTTAGGTTTTATTAACGCAAAATTCTAGGAATTTTTTTAATTCCTAATTTAAATATTCTCCAACAAAAAAATATATAATAATAATAAGAAGAAGAAGAAGGAGAATAAAAATCGGTTTAAAATAATAAATCCAAATGCGATCAGATCGTATCAATATTGTATAATTGTACTACTTAATTATAAACATTATAGTTCATTAATTTAAGCTAAAATTAATAAGCGCTAATAATTCAGTAAAAAGATCATAAGGAAATATTTGTAATGAAATTAGTGTAAAATTCATGGAGGAAATTTAACCACACTTGAAATTAAACTGATAAAAAATATGTAGATGAGACAGAATATTTCAAATGTTAATATCCAAATGTTAATATTTCCATTATTTTCTAATTTTAATACTTTCAGTTATTAGCAAATCCTTCTATCCTCCCAACGGTAATTCTTACAATTTATAGTAAATACCAGTATATTAAATAATCCGTTAATCAGTTAGAAATTACTTTGAATTTCTTTAGTCTCGGTGTAAACATCATGAGATACAACGAAAATCTTCTATTAAATTCCATATTTATTCACGATATTTCGTTTCTTTCAGTAAGAAACTTCTTCGGTTTACTTGAGGACAAAAAAATTTCTTTTCTTTTTCCTCTAAAATTCGTTATTATACCGGTGCATTTTGAATTTTTGTAATAATAATACTTTTCTTGTAACAATATATAGACTTAACATCCGTGATTACAATACGTTCCAACAGATATGTAATAATATTTCACATACAACAATTAATAATATTTCTCTTTTAATAGAAGATTTTCGTTGTATGTCATGAATTGAATTGAATAGTTTATCGGTTTTTGGAATCAATATGCATGTAAACATTACATGGCTAAAAACTAATACATTAAGACAAAATTGCATTAGCCACCGCACTTGGTTAAACTAATACATATTTATAGTACTCTAATTAGGAAGACTTTCAGCCCAATTGAGAACTGAGATTCTATTGAAAATCTACTTCAGCTGTTCGGAGTTTGTTAGGCTTGTCATCTGCAACGAATACCCACACGAAGCTGGAAAGCGAAGAGAAGAACAATTCAATGATGATTAAAAATAAAAAAAAAGGAAGAAAGAAAGGAAGAAAGGTTGGGGGCCGGCCCTGCTTCTCACTATATGTATGTCAAAACAATACTAAACCAATTTCAAGAAACTAACCTGAAGGAGAGAGGGGGGAGGGGGCTATTTGTAAATTACCAAAAAAACAAACAAACAAACAAACAAAAAAACGTGAAATAGATACTGTCCGTTTTCACAAATCAGACCTACCACTGGCCGACGATTCTACTCCTCTGAGGGGTGATACGCTGAGATGGGCACTTTCCTAAGAAATTCTTTTGGATATTTTCGCTTTTAAGAAAAAAATAGAGGAGGTGCATTTCTGCAATAGTATTTATTCTTTCCATAATTCTTTCCCGAAAAGCGCAAATAGAACGCTGCTACTGGTAAACTAACTCTGATAAAAAGTAAACAACCCTTATTTCGATGAAATCGACTCGACGCATGCGCAAAGGCTCTCGTAAACAAAACCGAACAGTACGTCTGTTTAAATTTTTAATTTTGTAAATATTCGAAGTAATTTTTGTTAACAAAGCAATTAAAAATAGTACTCAAAAGTATGATTAAAAAATATTTTTTAAAACTTGCAGATATTGGCTACAGCAACAAATCTGAACAGTTTTAAAATTCAGTTTTGTTATCACAAAAAGCTTCCTTTCGTTTTTGTAATAAAACTGTAAAACAACGTATTAAAACATAAAACATTCGTTAAAAGGTAAAAAAGATTTATAAGGGTATTATAAATTTACACTAGTCAGGTTCTACGCGAGAACCTAGAAACTAATGAGATACCTTCGTGGAATTTGTGATGTTCCTAATAGTGTAGATGATTTTATTGTTATTATCATTGCTTTTGAATGATAACGAAATCTACTGAATGAATCTGAAATATTTGTTCTTAATTGGCAGTGTGTTTAATAGAAGGGTTTGAATCTCAGAAAAGACAAAATATGTTTGTCTCCTGCTGTCATTCGTCCCGAGAGCAGAGTAATGTCCTCGTTTTTTTTTCTTGTTTTTTACTATCACAAAGGAACTATCACTTAATACTTGATCTATCTGCAAAAGTAGATCATTGGATGAAGTAGCAGCAACAGATGGACACCTTTCTCTAAATTGTTATTATTTAAAACTAATATTTATCTGTGACATGAATATTTGCTGTTCCCTGTATTCAAAAAGAAAAGAAGAATATGTGAAAGGTCCTATTTGATTTGATAAATTATCTGCAAAATGTAAAAGTTAGCATTATGATAATTAAGAAATACGTAACTAGAGCTCTAAAAACCTCAACAGAAAAAAATAAAACAGTAGATTTGCCGGTAAATGCAGGGATTTAATTCATTGATTAAGTAAATTATTAAAAAAAAAATATTGCTTTTTGTAAAATAAGGAAATATTTCATTGGAAAGCAATAAAAAAAAATTAGTTGTAATATTCGGAATGAAAGAATTTAACAAATTATTGATTCGATATAAGAACATTTCACCATTTATTATTAAAAGGACTCTGGAACAGTTGTTTCGAAGTAATTTTGATAATATTTTGTAAACCATTTTTTTTCCTAAGGGAGCCTCTTTTTTTTTTTCAAAATTTTAATATTATTAAAAAAAAAACAATAAGACTAACAGGCTTAACAAGAAGAAAAACAAAACCTCCTAACAATAATAAATTAAAAATGAAATTAGTCAAACAACAACAACCGGCTCAACAGTCCAAAAAAAACCAACTTGATGTTTGGAAGCAGATCATCCCTCAAAGAACCGAGCATTGTGAAATCCCGCATAGGAACTCAGTAATTCCATTTGAATCATTTTCTAATATGTTTTAGCTTAAAATAAATATTAATCCCAAAAGATCAGTCGCAAAAAGAAGAAAAAAAAAAAAAAGCATTCCCGAAAAAACTAAAATAAGGAATGCACAAGTTTCTGGAACATAGGAAGACATAGATGGTTCTACTGACATATATACTAATAGGATTCACTGAAAATCTGATCTATAAAAAAGACTGACAATCACCTATCTATCATAAGAACTCAAAAGAAGTTAAATGGCTTTTGAAATGTTGTTCCATTATGATTCTAACTTAAAAGTGCCTTCATTTTCACATTAAAATTTAACTTTGAAAATGGTTGAGTTATTTTTTTTAAAAAAACGATTTTCCAAAAATTTAGTCTCACATTTAAAAAAAACTACAATTTCCAAAGGTTTCAAATTAAACAAGTTCGTTTCGCTGATGATGTGGTCCACACATCGAAACAAACCTGTCTGGATTTTTAAGATATTAAATATCTATTTACCTTTTAAGACTTTTGGATAATATAATTTTTTAAATGTGTAACTTAAATTTTAGAAAATAGTTTTTTTTTAATCCAATTAAATTAAAGGATCCCATTTTACAGATCATGTAGATCTCTTCGAGTCGTTGGCAATATAGATCCCAGAGATTCGCCACCATCCGGATGAAGTTGAGCTCGGATGGGTCATATTGACTTTCACGTACGTGAAAAATCATACTCCCAATGCCCAGATTCATCAGTGATATCAAGGATCATCCATGCTGTGGAGGCCATCACAACGGACTTGCTTCATTGAGTCTGTCAGGAATTAAGACTACCACTTGGATGTGTGCCACATGAAGAAACGTACGCACATTAAGGGACTTTGAGTGACGCACAAAAACTTGAACAGTTGAACTTTCAATTGAGAGATGTCATGAATATATCCGTTAAACAATACAGAATATACATGTCTTTGACCCCCCCACCCATTCTTTTATATCGATCCTTTACTTCTTATTAAGTTGGATCAATCTACCTTTTTTAATGCAGGGTCACTTATCAGAGAGTAGTTAGAGTTAACAGATCTCGCCAGAAAGAGTATTTGAGGATGAGAGATTCTGTTATCCATTCAGTGGAATCACACTACTCGACCTTGGAGTCTCAATTTAATTAAGCTATCTTGTAATTAAGAGGATAAACTTACAAGGGTAGTGCGTGACCTCGAACGCTGAGATCTGCACGAAAATGTGCTTAGAATATAAATCGTTCATGCCAAAAACAGTGATATAAGTCATTCTCATGCAAAACTGCACGTCTTACCACGAGAGACATTTGAATGATCACCTATTGAAGGTCCAAGAGAGGAACTTTGGTAATGCGAAGAAACAAAATATCGATATAGAAGGACCAAATAGAGGGAAATATAGCCACGACATTCAAATATGTGTTTTTTTTGGTCCTATTATATCGATATTTTGTTTCTTTACATTACCAAAGTTCCTCTCTTGGACCTTCAATAGGTGATCACTGAAATGTCTCTCATGGTAAGATGTGCAGTTTTGCATGAGAATGACTCATACTACTGTTTTTGGCATGAGCGATTTATATTCTAAGCATATTTTCGTGCGATTCGCAGCGTTCGAGGTCACGCACTTCCCTTGTTAGAATTAAAAGAAGTTCATATCTTTTTTTTTTTGGTTCTTGATACTTTTGCTGTTTGATTAATTTTAATTTCCATCTCAATATTTCTTTTTTCAGATATAAAGTTCTGAGGATTGTGCCTTCCAATGGTGATCAATTGAAATCCCTTCAAAGACTTCAACGTAGGTCTCATGAAGTAAGTGGATAGTTCACTACTTTTTAGCGAAACTTAAGAAATCACGAGTGATTCATCTCAACTTGAAATTTTCGGTCTACTTCCCGAAGGAATGTGAGGCTTAAAAGATGTGTGTGTGTATTACACAAGTCTTAATAGAAATTTACAAGCAAACAAGAATTTCCTGAAAGTACTTTAACTCTTAAAAATATTTCTCCTTATTTTTTTTATAAACTCGACCAAAACGACCCAAACCACAAATCCACGCTAACTTTTAAATTATAATCTATATTACTATATAGATCCTTTTTTTTTTGTTTGAGGGATTTCAACACTCCGGGATGAGATTATCTTGATATTTCGGCCCGGTGCCTCGGGCCTTCTTCGGGATAATGTAGCCGATATATAGCAATTACATCAAGGTGGGCGCAAATCTAACAACTTCCTGAATTGTTCATTCCGAGTTATGGTGAGCACACTGCTAGACTGGGAAGTTGTTAGATTTGCGCCCATATTGATGTAATTGATATTTACATACATCTTCCGAAGAAGGCCCGAGGCACCGGACCGAAATATCGAAATAATCTCATCCCGGAGTGAGGAAATCCCTAAAAAAAGAAAAAAAAGATCTATATAGTATCATGTTCCACTTCCTCCTTCAGAACCAAACTATATAATTATTTAGCAAATACAAACAGTAGAAATCCATTTTTTAAACAAAGTTAATTAAATCCACATTAGTTGCTAAATCTGATTTAGATTTTAATCTTACTTTTAATGAAATGGAAATCTACGAACGATGGTTCCTAAGTGATTTAATCTCCACTGTTGAGATATCAATAGAAATCCATTTCGGTTCTAATGCTTTTCTATAAAAATATCTTCACGACCTAAGACAAGGACCCAAGTGGAAAAAATAAAAAAATTAAAGTTAAGATTGCCTCTAGTCCTTAAATGGGCACGCCAAGTTTTAAGATTTGTTATAAAAAACATTTCCACGCTCTTCGATTAGTATTTTAAAATATTTATTTAAAATATGCAGCAAATTTTCGGGAACATTCGCTTTCCCTTTCTCAAGCCATGAATGTTGCCGAAAATTTGCTGCATGTATTTTAAATAAATATTTTAAAATACTAATGGAAGTGTGGAAATGGTTTTTATATCTATATCTAATTATATTAAAAGTTGAAACGAAGAAGGATTGTTGAAGAATTGAAGATTTATTTTTCCGATTACAGTTATTGGGGGGAGGGGAAGAACGGATTCATACAGACTAATGGATTTGATGAATCTCAATTTCCCAAAAATTAAGCTCAAAAATAAAATAAAATAAATAAATCCTTACGTTACCTCTGTGGTTCTTGGTGTCGAGAGAGGCAGTCTCCAGGTGTTCCTGACCAATGGGATTAAGTTGAGGGTGGTTCGCGTTTAGCCCCCGGTCAAGATACCCATTCTGTAGAGGGCTGGGTGGACTCATCTGGAGGAGAATTACATCAGTTAACTGTCGTAAAATTGCTCTTTTATTGAAATCAGTGTTAGTAAGCTTAGGAAACAAAATTATCACAAAAATTAAAAGAAAATCAATTTTATTTTAATTTGAAATGTTTCGTTAAATGTTCAAATAATTTGAAACGCGAGGAAAGAAGGCTGCAGTTCTTCTGCGAAACCACTTATACGAATTTCGCTCCGCTTCGTATCTCGCAAGGCTTCACTATTTGTTTAAGGCCGCCAACAAAACTGTCCTATTTACAAAACTGGTGTTATCCCAGAATTTATTTTACATCTTCAAAGTTTTCTTTTCTTTTTTAACAAATCAATGAATGTCAAACTATTTTTCTTTGCTTTTAATTCCATAAGGACATTTGAATTTGTTTTCCGTAATTTTAAATAAACTACAAAATTAAAGAGGCTGATGTTGTCATTTAAGTAACTCGTTCCAATAAAAAAAATAAGAAAAAGAAAAAAGCATTTTATTTATGATGAGACAAAACAAAATTCATTTACTTATGTTCGACAGAATGTTCTTTCGACGTTGTCACGTATTTCAGTATCAACGACTGGAGAAATCCACGTCTGAAAGCAAATCTTTAAAAGCAAAATTTTGACTTTGTATACAGTAGAACCTCATTATAACTGACTAATAGGGGCTGAAGGTTGTCCGTTTTAATGAAAGTCCGGTTTATAACAAATAATTCTTATAGGGGTATAATGCAACAGGGTGTACATCAATGAAAGTACAATAGTTAGCTATAAAAAGTGTTTATTATATATCAAATGAAAAACAGCCTTCAACATACTAGGTTGAATTGAAAAAGATGTGTACATATATATTGCATTAATCTTTAGAACAAGAAGGTCCTGGTTCATGTTGATTGCTTACATTCATTGGTTTTAAAAAAATAATTTATTTTCTGCTGGGTTTGTTTGCTGCTTATTTCTTCAGTTAATAACTGACGGAGGTGCCGTAAGTGTTCATAATATGCAAACACATTTTCATTTGCCGATTGTTCAACATATTGAATAACAAAATTTAAATGGCTTTTCACTTCGCTCACCTTAATTGTAGGCTGACAATTTTTTTTAAAAACTGTCCGTTATAAGCGACGTCCGTTATAATAGGGTCCGTTATAATGAGGTTCTACTGTATAAGGGTACAAACATATACAGCTCTTCTTGTTGGAGGAAGGGTTTTTTACCAAGCACTATTTCAGAAAATACAATATGCTAAGGAACCCATTTCACAAGAAATATCTAAGATTCATTGGGTTAAAATGCTACGTGGACAGCCCAGTAATTAGGAGATAATGTAAATAATAAGAACGTAAGTCTCCTTTTGCAGGAATTCTTAGGAACGTTTTCTGATACCGATTAGATAAAGAGTTTGTGATTCCCAAATTGGAAGATCTTCGAAATAACAAAGGAATGTGCGTGACCTCGAACGCTGAGACCCGCAGTTTTGCATGAGATTGACTCATAACACTGTTTTTGCCATGAGTGATTTATATTCTACGCACATTTTCGTGCGGTTCTCATCGTTCGAGGTCACGCACTTCCCTTCTAAGTAAACAAGTTTTTCCTCTCGATTGAGCTGCTTAATACTTTAACTTCAAGAAATAAAAATTAAAACAAACAAAACCTGAACATTTTTTTCAAAAATACACGTGCATTCATTTGGCGTGATGCAAACTGTCAAAAGTAATCTAATTTAATGGTGAGATAAATTTTATAGAAAAGCACTTAGGATTTTGAGTTAGTTTTCGATATTCTTACATCATTTTCTAAATGATCATTTCTTTTAGTTTGATAATAAAATGTCTCTTTCTAATCGTAGTTGGATTTCTGGTCTGAGCCTCGTTCAACCGAGGTTCCTGTTGACGTCATGGTGTCGCCAGAGAAGTTCCCGGATGTCGCTGCCTTACTTGATGCTTCTAATATGTCTCATTCTGTTATAATGGATGATGTTAACACGTAAGTGACTAACTCACAAAGGAGAAATAAAATATTCAAAATAAATTTTTACAGAATTAAAATTCTGAATTGAATCTTAGAATTCAAAGCTGGCTTCACTTTGAAAGAAAACACCTACTACAAGAAAGATGACGTAAAAAGCCGGCTTTTTTGTGTCTAAAATTTTTGTTGTTATATCCATTTTTAGCAGATCAGAGCGATAGATAATGAAACTAGCATCAACGCCAATTCCTATAGGGGGGTTAGGAAGCCCTAAAAATTTAAAGCATCTACATAGTTTATGTTCGTTCATACTATTATTAGTGTCGAATATTCATTTATATAAAACAAGATAAATTAATGCTTTTAGACAGTGTCAAAATCAAAAACTAACTCCATGGCACTACAGCCCATGTAGGGCCTTGGCCTCCTTAATAATATGAGCCCACTCTTTTCTATCTTGCGCCTTTCTCCTCCATCCTCGTACCTGGAGCTTTTTCAAATCGCGTTCCACATCATCAAGCCATCTAAGTCGTGGTCTTCCTTTTAATCTTCTACCACCAGGGTTTCCAATGAAAAGTTTCTTAACTCCACGGTTCAAATTCAGCCTTTGGAGATGGCCTATCCATTGGATCCTTTTACTTTTAACAATTGAAACCAAGCTTGGCTCCTGAAATAATTCCCTTAGTTCTTTATTAGAGTGTCAAAATCAAAGCGGCTCCATAATATCCACAATTTTATAAGCAAAATGTGTTCAGAAGGATCGATAATGGGGGGGGGGGGGGGCCTTTTTCCCCTTTTTCCCTTTTTCTGGGAAGCCCCATTTTTGCCCCCCCCCCCCCCCAACTTTCGGTCAGGAAGTGGTCCTAGAGGTCTGATTTTTTTGGACATGGTCACCTACTTTTTGATGCTGAACACACTGGGGAAGGTTTCATTCTAATATCTCTAACCGTTTGGCCACTACAGTGTGACATCCAGCAAGCATAAAAGCAAGAGCGGTCCCCTATGTCTTATAGGCAAGCTAGGGGCCGCTAATAAAAGTAAATTCATAAAAATATCTTTTTAAAAGTTTATCTTTCTGGGATAAACGCTACATCTACGAAAACTTGATCATAAAGTGCTTATCGTATTAGATTGACAGTAATTTCGCTGATCAGTTGTTTGAATTCTGACTCTAATTACGATATTGGAAAAAAAAAAAAAAAAAAACTAATCTTGGACAAATCTAAAAATTTTGGACAAAAGTATTTTTTTCTGTATATTACGTCACAAGCTTTCTTGGATAGATCGGAAGGATATTATCCTGCATCATTTAATGATATTCAAACTAATTTCCAATTATTTAATTTCTTTATAAAAGAAAAACTTGATTTCTTAGAATTCAATTTAAGACTAAGTTCCAGCAATTCCGAGACATTTGAAAGTTCACAAAAGCTAGTTCAGAAAGTGAATGTCGCGGAATTCACAAAAATTGAACTTTCAAATTTTCAAAAAAAAAAAAAAAAATAGAAATCCCTGTCTCTGTAGTATAAAACTTCCGGCAATCCTTGATATTATAAATGATTAGAAGAGTCAAGATTAAACAAAAAAAACTGTCATTACAGGGAATGAGGGTAAAAAAAATTAGAACTCATATTACAAATATTTTTAAAAATTGAACTACAATCTCTCCAGCTCAGGGAAATTTGCACTAAGTCAATCTACACAAAAAAGAAGTAACTCCATGGTTCTAAATTTCATTTCAGATTTATCCAACAGGAAAACCCTGCTGAATCCCCTGCCCTTGATACACGTGAGAATCCTGTATTTTCATTTGCCAGATACCATCGACTGAATGTGGTAAGATTTCAGAAAACTTTATTCAAGACGCGAATGTACAAAATTAATTATAATGTTATAAAAACAGAAAGAGATTTTAAATGGATTTTGAAAGGACTGGCACCAAGAAAGATCAATCTTTTTATAATTTAGTTTTTATAATTCATTTCATGAAAAAAAAATTTCGTAATAAGATTTTCTCAGTTTACGAGAAAACTACGAGAAATATCTTCGTAACCGTCATAAACTTACTGGATTTTATAGGATAAATATTATTATTATTAAAATAAAAAAGTATTTAATTATTCTAACAAACATATGCTATTACAAAAAAAGAGCAATGTATTATTGGATAGCTAAAATTCCAATATTATTATTTTTCTCGCCTATGAAGTTTTTTTTGGTTTTTGTTTTTTTCATTACGACCATTTATCGAAGTATAGAGTTTTTCCTTTACATGATGAATCAAAATCAAATTCATAAATTTAACATTTTCTAAGCTCAAAAAGTACTGCAATTTGTTCAATCAAAAAATTACAACTTTTCACCTACAAGTAATTATTTTTGTTAATTTTAGATTCACGATTATTTGGATCAATTAGTCCGAAGCCATCCTGATATTGCATCAACAGAAGTGATCGGAAAATCAACAGAAAACAGAGATCTTAAAATCATCAAGGTAAAAGAAAACACAACAATTTCTTTGTAGAGTTCACAATATTCATTATAAATATTATACGGAGTGTCTTCAATTCTGGCATTACCTTTAAGCTATTCATTTATGTCATAATAAGCTATAGTAAGCTCAGAAAAAGAAGAATTACCTTATAAGGAAATAAACGGATCACTTAGTTGATTTCTTCACGCAGAAATAAAGTTTTTATGTAAATGCATTAACTTCATGCGGTAGAATTTTACAGAGCGTTTGATAAATCTCGATATTTGCAATTTTTCACTGCAACAAACAAAACAACAATTGCTGTCAGTTTGCCACTTTCTGAACATAGCCACGGGACTTCATTGTTGGCAATTCCCACTGTAATAATAGCGGCTGTTCTTCGTATCGCATTATTGCCTTTCCCTGCGAATACAGATCGGCTACTAATAGTATCGCATTATTTCTGTTTTGTTGGCGTTAATTGCAGTTCCTGTGTTGCAGGCCAGCACCGCAATTTTCGTCACGTATTGTCAACTGTGCACTTCGTCCTGTGCTTCGTGTGTTTTTCGCATGGCGACGCCCACCAAGCTGCATCGTTTTCGCCCATAACTGTAGTTTGCAACTTTCCTGCGTCCAACTTTTTCACCGAGTTGTACAGCAAAAGCTGCACCGAGTTCACCCCGCTTAACAATTTAGGTTAAAGTAAATAAAAAATGTTTGATTGTGTTCTTTTAGGATTTTATCAAGTTTCTGAATAAATTTTCTTTTTATACATGTTTGTTTCATTTTACACAATTTTAAAACAAATGCTAAAATTTTTCTGGAGCAGCACCCCCCACTAATTTTAGCAACGAGCCGCCACTATTACGAATAAAGATAATTGGATAGACTAACGAACGACTAAGATAATTTAATATATGCTATACGGGTAAAAATTAGATAAGTGGCTAAATCTAATTCCCGACATTTATAACCCGGAAAAATTGTTTATTTTTGAAATTAAATGTTTAAAACCTTTATAATATCTCCTTATTAATCATATCAAATATGTTTAAGATAAAAAAAAATAAAAATTAGGCATTAAAATTTCAAGGCAGAATATGAAAAGTCATTTTCCTGCCGGGCGAAAATTCCATGTTCGCAGCTTCAGTTCACTATAATTTAAAATATTGTTTTTTCCAAACATGAAATCTGGGTTTAAAATAATTATTATATGCTACAGAATATAACATGAAGACTAAAATGTAAGCTAATATGTAATTTGATAATATTCAGAGGTTTTTGTAGGGGCGACTATACTACTAATCATTTTTCTGCTCCAAATTAAAATCACATTCATTGTTCCATTTCTTTAAAGATTATGATTTATCAGAGGCTTTGTTATGTTCATTTTCCTTCGTATTGTTCCTTTATAGTAAGACATTACAGTTTAATTATGTTAGTAGTTGATTAAATTTCATTTTGCAATTAATAAGAATGGGAGTGATCATTATCCTGTACCTTGTCATTCGGTTGTCAGTGGAAGTCATTTTCCTGTCAAACTGTTCATTTTCCTGGCACACCACTTTTAAAAATTCTGTATTAAAGCTATAATATCTACTTAAGTGTATGAAAAGTGATTTTGTTGTCAATAATAAGTTAACAGTAAGTGAATTAAAAACTAATAAATGTATATTTCTTAAATTTTTTCCAATATTTTTCTGTGTTTTATTTTAGCTACTTATCTAATTTTTACCCATATATAGTATATATCCTAATAAAGATATAAAATTATAGAGATAAAAATTCATTTTGATCAAAGACAATGTTTGTGGCGAGACTCCACTTACTTGATTATTTGGATATTTTGTATAAGTTTCTTTTCTTTTCAAACATAGATTGGCAAACCCAACGGTCAACGAAAGCCAGTGATTTGGATCGATGCTGGAATTCATGCAAGAGAATGGATTGCTACAGCAACTGCTACCTACTTCATTAACCAGGTAAGTAAATAAAAATACTATAGTTATTTTCATTGACTTAAGCTTACAATTACCTGTCTATGAATTACGCCTCTCTGTAAACTTTCATTTCTACAAATTTTTCAAAAAAACAAAACAAAAACTAAATACTTGACCGAACTTCCATCAAAGATATCAATAAATGGTGAAATTACTGAGATGTATCGTGTGAAGAGTGACACTGCTTTTCGAAATTGAAAAACAGCTGTTTGATTAAAAGAACGACTCGAAGAGTATAAGATAACAATCTATCATGGAGTTTTCAATTATTAAATTAAGCTAATTAATATGCTCTAGCGATGGCGAAAAATAATTTCCAACAAACATACGCCATCACCATTTAGTAAAATCATAGATTTCATTTGGATACCAGATGTCGCTGTAGGCAAGATATATCTGAAAATTTGCCCTGTTAATAAATAACCTACAACACAGCCATAACATGACAGGATAATGAATAATTTTAGCCGAAAAAAAATTTACATTTTTTTATTTGTTCTTTATAAATCCATTTCGGGCATTAAGAAACAAAGTTTAAGTGTAAAAAATATATATGATATGATAACTTTTTTATTATAGGAAACACTTTTTCAATAAAATTTTCTATAGCCAAGTTCTCAATTATCCAATTGTTGCTATTTTTTTATTATTAATTCAGTATATAAATTCAAATATTATATTATTGTATTAATTATACTATTAATTATTACTATTATAATATCAATATACTATTAAAATAGTATATTAATTCAAATATATTTGATAAAAGATAGATTACATTGCAATTATATTAAAAAGCGATTAGTGCTTTTATTTTTATCTTGCTTTTAATTTTATTTTTTAAATTTGATTTTAAATTCTGATCTTATTTGTTTACTGAATAGTTTCCAACTTTTATCTGGAATGTTTTATATATATATATATATATATATAGATTAATCCTCTTTAATTTTACCATCAACACAATAACAATTAAAAGACAAGAAATATACAATTATTTAAGAAGTACCTTTTAATCTTAAACCTTACTAATGTTGATAAATTTCCTTTCTTTTCTGTTGAGCAATTAATCTAAATAAAACATTAATTTATTATGTTTCTTTTTTAGCTTGTAGAAAACTATGCAGCCAATAAAGAACTGGTTGATAATATTGACTGGTATATTCTACCTTCAGCTAATCCTGATGGCTACGAATACACTCATACAAATGTAAGTATTAATATATACATAATTAAAAGCTTAACTTGCTTCTCTCTATTTATGTCTCATGTGATATATCAAACGATATATCGTAATCCTAACATATTCCCTTTCAAGAGATAGTCACGGAACTATATCGAATTTTCCGAACAATTCATATAAAACTCCAGATATTTGACTTTGTGTTTTTATAACATAGTCTGTGACAATTACAATAAAAAAATATGCACTCTCTTCTTTGATTAGTTTTATTAGTAGCACTTTATTTACATAAAAATTGAACATTATTAAATTCAGAATTGTTTTAAGGCTAGGAATTTATAGAAATGGAAGATCTGGATTCCTCATTATTGAACGCAAACTATTTTTACTTCATTTCAAATCTTTTACCAAAACTAGATCGATGTTGCCTTTAAAAATAAAAGTGCTTGAGCTTGCTAATAGTGATGTAAAAGTTTTTATTAGCGCAGTGAAGCTACATTTCTCGTCTTTGAATAGACTAACAGATTATTGTTGAGCAATTCAGTATTTTTTTTTCTTTCATTTTTAAGGCTACCATTTTTTCAGGTTTTGTTTTTTGTGTGTATGTGATGTGGCTGTAATTACTATATTTCTCATTGGAAATTTTTGAAAAACATGTAACAAGTAAACATTAAGATTAAAGCCTTTCAACGATATACAGGTTGAAATGTTACATTACATCGTGACACAAGACTGAGATGATAGATGGTCAGTCCAACGCTCGCCCGCCTGTACCTCAGGGAAAGAAATCCGGTACCCATTCTACAGAGGACTGAGTGGATCCTAGGATCTGTCCAAGGAGATTTCAGAGTGGGAAAAAAAATCCAAGGTTGGCGATTGAATTCGACTCCTCCAGCCAGCAGTCAAGAGCCTTACCACTGGGCTAACGGGTTCACAAATATTACATTTGAACCCATCATAAAAATGGACATAGAAGTGTTAATGATGCATCAGAAGACACTTTTCACATCATGTGCCGATTGATAGGAAAACTTAAAATCTAAGAACGAAAATGAATTTTCTTAATAGCTATTTTCTGATTCGTTGAATTGAAACGGAACATGTATTTTACAGAGGTTGCGTTAAGACCAAACCTACTTTAATTATTGCAACTTTTTGTGTGTAACAAATTATAAAAAAATTAAACTTAAACAGTAATTCCTACCTTATTCAATTTAAATTTTATAATTAAATTCATTTTACAAAGTAAATTTTTCATTCAAAAAATCTTAAATCTTAATACTTAATTTGTGCCATTTTGATAATCATCAAAGACACAAGAAATCTAACGAACTATTGTAGACTTCCCTTGCTTTCAGTTCTTTGACAATTGCATTGCATTACTCTTGTCGCTTCTGTGAATTTGTAAAATTACTAATTACTAAGTTTTTCAGAACCGAATGTGGCGTAAAACCCGTTCTTCCTACACATTACGTTGCAAAGGCGCTGATCCCAATCGTAATTTTGGATTCCATTGGATGGGTAAGGATTTGTACAAATTTTAAAAATAGCTATTTTTTGGAAAACAATTAAGAATTAGAGCAGGATACTGAGAAAATCAAATGATAAAGAACTGGGTTTTTCTTACTTTCTTTGAAAAATCATGTTGGAAAAGAAAGAACGAATGTAGAAATTTTTGTTTTTTAATTTTTTTAACATACTTTTCTTTATTTTTATTGCAGATAGTGCGGGATTTTGTTTAAAAATATTGATTTGCATTGAATTAGATTGTTTGTTATAACTTGATTACAAGTTATTTAGGTTGAAAATATTTGTTAAGCCTGATCCCGCTATACTTGCTCTTAAAATCTTCAATAGATCAGCTGAATATAAAAATGATGTGTTTAGGTTTGGACATATTCAAAACCATCACAGTTTTAGTCTGTACATTTCTTACAGGTCGGGACAATTTTAAGATGGTGTCCCGGTGACTTTCTTAGGGACAAAAGTAGGAAGGGATAGAATTTAGGGAAGATACATAGAACATCTCTCAAAACAGGAATATCGAAAAGACCATCAGATAAAGCCATGGTTTCCTAGTAACATTCTATTACTCATTAACATCTTTAGTAGAAACATTAAGTAATCAAATAATACTTTAAATAATCAAATAATTGTTTTTAGTTACTGAGGGGTCACTGTTTCCATCGCGAATTCCCAATTCTTCCTCTCGTACGCCTTTTGAGTCTTGCACTGGCTGAGTACCTCAGGCTGATGAGAGGTCAGCAAGCTCGAAACGGCCGCCCCAGAGTCTCAGCTCGACTAAAAAAAGGCATTCTTATTTGAATTAATCAAATAACATCAATTTCCTGAAAATCCTTTTCGAAGCTGGATTCAGCAGCTTATCTTATCAACTGCAATATAAATGCAGTTAGATATTTGAAAACGTTCATCTGCAACATTACCATGAAATACCAGTATACTTTCAAACACTACAAGCACTATATTATGACATTAATAAAAAGGTTATTTTACCTGAAATTTATGCAAATCTTATAGAATGACTAATTAATTATTGGTTCATGTTTCAAAGACAGTAAAGAATCCCATTGCAGGTGACATATACTATCTTAAAAGCATACTGTTCGATCTAAATGAAATTTAAAAAGAAACTGTAGGAAATTGTTAAAATCTTGCTAGTTATGGAATGTTTGAATAAGAAGTGAATATTTTTAATATTGTCTCACATATCTTCCGTAAAATTGAGATGATGATAATAATAATAATAATAAAATATCGTAGTAGAGTAAAAATTAATTAAAGAATTCTTCAATTAATTAAAAAAAACAACCTTAATTTCACTTTACCATATTAAAAAATTGTTTGTTTTTATTTTAGAGGGAGGTGCCAGTAGCGATCCCTGCTCCGACACTTACGCTGGACCAAAAGCTTTCTCCGAACCAGAAACCCAAGCAATGGCTGATTTTATCACCAAATACAGAAATGATATTAAAGTCTATCTAACCTTCCACGCTTATGGACAAATGTGGCTGACACCTTGGGGATACACATCTGCATTGCCAGCCGATTACAACGATCTGGTAAGTTGTTGTTGTTGTTTTTTTTTTTGGCAATGTGAAGTTATTATCTATTGTTATAGGACAGATTTCCTCTAACGGGTGGCATATTAATCAATTAAGTATGTGTATTCATCAAGAAAGTTTGCCACCCCTCCCCCCCACCCGTTTACACCCCTTAGGGGTGGTTAATCAAAATCCCGCTTACTTTTTCCAAGTACAACCAAGGAAGAATTCTGCCAAATTTCGGTTTCCTGGCTGTATGGGAAAGATGGGTTAATGATGAGACACTCAGTGAGGGATTTCGTATTTACAGATGCTATTCATTACGTATTTATTCTCCTCCACTTAGCCCCCACAGAATTCTTAATTAGATCTTTTATATGTAAAGTATCCATAATATCATTTTCTATGAACATTATTGATAAATCGTTAAGACGTTCTTGGGACTGCAGTTGATCAGTTCGGCATTGCACACATTGAGTTGGTGTGGCACATGGCATTATTAAAATAAACATTTTTATTGGAACCTTCTGTTCTTATTTAATTCCTTTCTGCCTACTCTCGTAGAAGAAGGCTGTTTTGCTAGCGTCGAGAGACGCAGCAATTTATTTTATTGCCTTTTGTTGTTGGTGGGGTCATGGCCAGGTTGGCCGTGACTTTTACTAACAAGATCTTGCCTTTCTGATGCTGTTAAGGGAAGATGGGGATTGGGCTGATGAGTCCATAGAAGGACGAAACGGCCGTTTCCAATTCCTTCCCATAATCCAATCAGAAAGGCAATTTCACTTTTTCTTCAGTGCTGTGTTTCATTTCCTATTTACTAATTCATCAGCACGTTAAATTTCTTTTCTTTTTACTAAGAATTTATTATTTATCTATTATAAAGAAAGTATTAAATCTATAGTATTTTGCCTTAAATTTTATGTAATAAATATTAATGTGCTGAGCTATTACGAAAAATATTGGTAAACCATCTTACTAATTTTTCTCTTATTAATAATATCACTTTAGCTTATTTGTTTAGTAAGTAAAGAGGCTAATTCCATTAAACTACATTTTGTTTTTAGGTGTCAGTGGCAAAGAAAGCAACCGGTGCTTTGCAAACACTCTATGGTACACGCTACGTTATAGGATCATCTACAAATGTACTTTGTAAGTATTAAGCTTCTGAAATATCTTCAGTTTGATTTCAATGTAAGGTATGAAATGTCTTATGGTTTCTGTACAATGCTTTCTACACGTACGCCTTTAGTTATAGATTTCTTCCTCCATTCCGTTAAAATAAATCTCCAGAAACAATGATGCTACTTCAGATCATGTCCTACCTAAACTTTGCTGTTCACAGAATTTCACAAACATTCGGCTTTTTTTGTTTTGCCTCAAGTTGCCAGGAACAAACAATGTATGGGTTTCTTTTAAGCTTGCGGGAAATTAAAACTTTTGTTCCGACACCAAATGCGGTATAATTTGAAGTTTTTTTACGGGGATTGAAAGCTTGTAAATGATATTTTTTTACAGTTTGTTTAAGAAAGTTCAGATCAAGTTAATATGCATTTCTATTTATCAAAATTCTACCAATCACGTTTATTCTTCGCTAATCGTAACAAAAAAATCTAAAACAAAATGATGTGAAGTCCAACCAAATTCACAAGGAGACAATTTCACTGTTTTTATGAGATAATATCCCAATAATTGAAGTTTTCTGTCAAAAGAATTTGCAGACCCTCTGGGCAAATCAAAAAAGTAATATAAATTAAAACTAGTAGTCTTTCTTAAAACTCTTGCCCAAAATATCAGAAACTATTAATATCAAATGACTTTGATACCCAACGAAGTTGATGAAGTTACAAGATTTCAAACATTTCTCAAAAGATAAGACGACTTTACCATTATAATTGTACACCTTTTATTGCTACTGCTGTGATTAGATGTTACTACTCTTTATCTTAAGCAACTATTAATCTTCAAGCTACTGCAGTTCATGACCAGTAAAATCGCGATGTTCTGAAATATATAAATTATCTTGACAAATTTATCTTTTCTGAAAATGAAAATCATGGAGGGAGCATTTCGAAGTAAATGTTGTTGCTTTGTTTGATTTTATTTAAATCAATTCTATACTTCCAGCTTATAACGATATAAGAACAATCAAGTCCGTTACATTTTTCTTTCTTGCTGCCTACATTTTAAGGCCTAAAGAACCAGAAATAGTCTGAATTGAAAAGATATTCTCTGCAAGCAAACCTGTTGACTTGTGGTTACGGATGGGTTGACAGACGAGATTTGGGTCCAAAATCCTAGACATACTTGTGATTATTTTAATCAAAGGGGTTTATAGGCATAGAAAACTTTCCTTGTATGCACTTATGAATGGATCTCTTGCATATTTAAAGGAACTTGACATGTTGATGCTTGTTTAGGACCCAGCCTCTGTTATAATCAGTTATTTTTCGAAATATTCAAAATAAATCATATTTTAATAAACATCATGTTTGGATATCTTATAGCAGTGGAAGATGTTTTCCTCCCTCACATTGAGGGGACAGTCACCACTAATATACTGTATATCCTCACGCAAATTAAGTTTCTCTCTCACGGCAATTTTGTCTAGAACAGTTTTACTGTACTTTTTTTTTAATTCAATGTAAAGCTTCTATTATGTAAATATTAATATTATTTTTATTTAATATTATAACGATTTCAGAATATTTTTATATAGGCCACTACATTCTTCATTTATAACATATTTTTATGAATATCATTAATTTCTTACAATAGGGGATCAAAAATCTTGTCAAACAGACATCAAAAGCAAACTACAGTGGTCGTTTTTAATAGAAAAGATCTGATTTAAAACTTCTGTGAAGTATTGCAAATTTAGTCAGACATTTACAAGTATTTTTCTAAGAGCTTTAGTTAGAGGGAAACGTATCTGCCATCCGTCACTTAAACAAGATATCCTCATCTTTATATGGACTGCTCAGAAGCCAATCAGATTAAGTCAATAAACCAAAAAATGAAATAGGTTTTTTAAAATTACGTACCAAAAAATAACAACGCTTGTAAATTTGAAGAATGAATTTTTTATTGAAAGATAACATAACTATAAACTTGGAGGAGTGATTTGGGCACATTTCAACCGTAAGTATAAACATTAGAGCATGACTTACAGAAAAAATTTCAATGTAAAACAAAATGACTTAATCTGATTGGATTCTGAACAGTCCATATTATAAGTAACATTTAATCACCTCGTAATCAAATTATAACATTGATCTTTTAATATTTTATTGTTACCCTTTTTTTCTTACAATTTCAGATGTAGCTGCAGGTGGATCAGACGATTGGGCTAAAGGAGCAGCTGGAATAAACTATTCTTACTGTGTAGAATTGAGAGACAAAGGCAACCGTGGTTTTTTGTTGCCGGCCAATCAAATTCAGCCGACTGGTCAGGAAACATGGGAAGCCATCAAAGTAGTTGCCAAAGAAGTTGTTCTCAATAAAAAACATTAAAAAAGGATTAAATGGCATATTAATACGCTTTTAATTATTATTCAACGCAATTAACAAAAATAGAATCGCTATTAAAATGCATTTTTTTTTCTTTTTTCTTAATCGTTTTCTGTTGTAACTACAAATCGTAATACTCCTCCTTTAATAAGCATTTTTTTATTTTTAATTTCGTTAGATCTCAGACAGAATCTAGTGGTAAATATTTCAAGATAACATTGAAAATTAACATTTCTTTCAACGAAAACTGGAAGTGATTCAAAACACTTGACATTATTTCAGCAAAGAAAAAAAAAAAAAAGCCGCCTTCTTGTCACTCACCTTAAGATTAACAAGAATTTTAGTTCCCTTATTGGTATAGACGGACTTAAGAAAAGCAAATTTTGTGAATTGCCTAAAAAATTCATAAATCATATTTTTTGGGTTTTTTTTTTCTTTATGATCAAGGGGCAAAATCTATTTAAATTCTGTTCTGCTTAATATTATTTTTTTCCCTATACTAATTTTAAGCATATTTCTTTGTAATTTCTAATCACTTACTTTTAAGACAACGATTATAATAATTTTATTTTTATTTTGTACAAGTCTGAAAGCTATGTATTGGACAAAGCTTCACAGCAGCGAGATATTGTAAAGATGCAATGTTTTCCTATCAATTTCGTTCTCTTAAGACTGTATCTCCTAAGTCGGGCCTCCAGCACCACTGCTTTCTTAATTTCGTTTTGCACAATTGAAAAGTGAGCTATGATCAATATTAGTAACCCTCAGGAATGTCTACCAACAATCCACACAGTCTGTTTTGTACCAGATTTCAAGCAATAATCCTCAAGGTTTACTTTGAAAATTGTGTCAATCTAAAACCTTTTTCTCAATGTTGATTCCAATAATTACTCTCATCCATTTCAAGGGTGTATGTAGGATTTTATTTATTTCGGAGTTGCCAAAGTTAGGAAACAAACCTTCAACAACAGCAACAAAAAACGGTCCCCAAAATTTCGAGAAAGGTAGGAGCGGAGCGTCGAGTAATGCCCCCTCAGCCGAGCATCCAACCGAAAACAGGAAATAAAACAGATCCTGCTTTAAACATTACTCAATTTCTGGGAAGGCCATGGCCCCTCAGCCCTTCCTCAAATACGCCCAAGTCATTTAACATCTACAATCAAAATTAAACACCTAATTTATATATCATTTTAATTCCTTGAAATGAGAAGCACAATTATTTGAGTGAGTGATAATATATACAATCTTAAAGGAATCTGAATAGATGGCAATTTAGTTTAAATATTTTGTTTTGGTTTATTTGGTCTATTGCGTTACCAATTTTTTCTTTTTTTTTTCTGATAAAAATATCAAAGGAATGAAGAAGTTTAATGGAAAAATTTAGTTCCAAAATATTTAAAAATGACAGCTCTATTACAATGATTAAGCACTATAAACAATGAAATGTTATCACTAACAAAGAATTTCTGATAAAACTGAAGATAAATATTAACATTACAATAGTACTTAACATTAAAAGCTAAAGAATTTTGATTAGTTAGATGGCAAACTATATTTAATAGCTTGACAATTTTCAGGAAAAGCATTCATTAAATTTCTTTTCATTCCCATTAATAACTTACTAAAAATAGAAAACAAAAATGTTAATTACGTTGAAATGTCTGTAACAAAAAAAAAAAAAAAAAAATGAATGACAAATAAAGTTCAATAAAACAAAATTATACTTAACCTTATAGTTTTTTTTTTTTTTTTTATATATATATATATAAAAATTTTGTACATGAAACATTTGAAAACTTTTTTTTTTTAATTGCTCGATATCAACTAATTGATTATGAGAAAATAAATAGTGCAACTGTTAAAAGCACATAGGTATATATATAAAGTTAAAAAATTACAAAAAATATATAATTACATGATTTCACGGTGGTCAGGAAGCTTTTCAAGCGTTTTTGCAATGCTTTCCGTCAACTACCATCCTCCTTCCTCTCCCTCGTCGTTTCACTTCTTTGTTTACATTCCTTCGCTCTCCTCCCCCTCTGTGTTCTAATTGTTGTCGTTTTTTTTTATTGGCTTTCGTTGCTCCGGAGCACTTTATATGTAAACCTATGTGCTTTTAACAGTTGTACTATTTAATTTCTCATGATTTATAATTAAGCACGTTAAAGTTCTTACTTATTCTAACTAATTGATTAGAAATATAAAACTGAAAATTATATTAAAAATTAACATTTCCAAAAAATACGGTGAAAACTTCGACCATTTCACTGACTGCTAAAATGAGAAACTGTCCTAATTACACATTTAACAGTAGAATATGCAGTTGTTTCTTGTCAGAGGTTGCTACCAGAAGCTAGAAGACATTCGAGTGTGTCTTCTTTATTTATTTAGTAGTTCACAGTAGGATGAATAGTAGACATCTATCTCCTTTCCAGACCATTCTGATTCAAGTCATAAGCTAAGTGAAAGCAATTCCCTTCCAATTTAACAATGTCTAGCAGAACTCCAATACATCAACGACTGTGGTCCACATCTGCTGTCATTCAATTGAACCAATCAACCTATTTAACAAGATGTGTTCTTTTCTGCTTACCATTTACAAATGCTAGACGTATTTTCCAATCTTTTCATTAATTGGATTCAAAAGGCGTCACATTTTCTATTTTTAAGCAGTTTTGTTCATCCAGTCTTGTGCCATAATCCTCCTGTCATTCTACTGCCAGTTATTCAGATGACGATCTATCTAGAGCATATATTTCAAGTCACTATCTGAATGTTTAAAAGCCTGACTTTATATAATCAGCCTGCTCTGACCTTTCCTTGAAGCTTCTGTAAACAATTTAGTTTTTATCATTCTTTCCTCTTAATTCTTCTAGGACTCGTCTATTATATAGTATATTTTTCCTGAAACAAGATGTCGAGAACACAGGAATTAAATGAAAATCATATTATACAATGATTTTATTTTCAGCTAAAGTAGTGCATTTTAAATGTAATCCAGCAGTGTCTTTTCAAGATAATGAATGGTCGTTATTATTATACAAAGATGTGTTATACACTATGATTTTTATGTAGATATTTCATTTTTACTTCTATATCCTGCCTATATTTTGTCATTTAGATAAAAACAAAAGAAAACTAACTATTACATTTACATTCTAAAAATATTCCTTCTAAAATTCAGGATTAAAGTAGTTTCCGTTACAAAATCATTCACAACATTGTTAGTGGTTCATAATTATCCAGATGGACAGTATAGTATTCCACTCATTTTCCTTACATCTTCAACTATAAAGACAAATATCAATATTAGTTAAGTAAAAAAAGTGACAGTTAAAATATACAATTGACGACAAATGTGGAAATTTGCTAAGAACATACACTAAGTTTCATTGGTTTTTCCATTACTGGGAAAAAATAAGCAAAGGAAGCTTTTTTTTGCAAGAATTCATGGAACTTATTCAACATTCGCCTTCATCTCCATTGCAAGATTTAAATTTTTAATGTTCTCATTTACACGGTCATTTGATACATGAAAGACTATCAGGGGCTTCGATAGGATTTTATTTCGGAGTGGGCCAAGTTAAGAAACTGACCTGCAGCAGCCAAAAAATTTCAGTTAAAAATTTGTGGGGGAGGAGGGGGGGAGAAAAAGAAGGTCCCTTTAACCACCCATCCACTTAAAAACACAAAAGAAGCAGGGCCATCTCTGTACTCCTATGTATATACCTATCTCTACTAAAACATGTATATTAAGTAGAGCAGTATTTCAAATTTCAGTAATCTAATAACATCCCTGTGTCTTTCCTAGTTACAGACTATTTCAAGTCTATATTGTCAGTAATTGGTGTTAGGATTTCTTTCTCTAATATAGAAAGAAAAAAAAAAGGTGCAAAATCTGAAACCATATGAATGTCCAACGAATAATATTAGCTAAAATAAGCCATTATAATAACTTAATCAAAGAAACCAGAAAAATTATGTCTTCAGCAATAATGTAAAATAATCCATCATTTTAAGGAAAGATTACATTTCCTGAATTGTATCGATATCTTAATATAATAAAATGAGGCCAATTATTTCCATAAGATCTTAGTAAAATAGTTGTAATTCTATGGAATAAAAAAGTTGATTGTTTGGCACAACATATAGAAACTTTATTAAAATAGGAATTGACTTATTAGAAATTGCTTTTTAAAATCAATATACAGTATAGTTTGGTCCTGAAGGAGGAGCGAGACATGATACTGAATAGGTCCTTTTTTTTTGAGGGGTTTCCTCACTCCGGGATGAGATATTATCTCTTCGTGCCTCGGGGGCCGAAGAGAAACTAACTTATCCGAGAAACTAACGACGGAAGTTATTAGTTCTGCGCTCACCTTCATGTGATTGACTTTTATACATCTCCCAAAGAAGGCCCGAAGCACGGGGCCGAAATATCGAGATAATATCTCAGCCCGGAGTGAGGAAATCATTCAAAAAAAGGACCTATACAGCAATATACAGTATTACTTCCGACTCTCAGAAATGTGGAATCCTTCACATTTTAACATTTTCATCATTAAGAAAACACAAGATTTAAGAGAACAGTCCCTCAATATTTTCAAACAAGTTGATAATATATTAAATTTAATCATTCTAAATTCCTAGATGAGAAGATGGAAGGACCATCAAAATAAGAACACAGGCAGAGAAACAGAATGTCATGGACAGTTTATCTAGAAACTTATGTTTCTATTAACAGTTTCTAGATACTTATGAGCTGAATTTAAATGTCAGTCATCACATGAGGAATCTTACTCATCATTTCAAAATAATCGACCATAAGAGGTAGAACATAGTTGTTGCAGGAAAGAATAATTACTGAGATCCCAAGTTAAAAGAGAACTGACGATAAAATGAATGACTTTCACCTCAACATAATTCTTTCACAGGGAGAAATTAGCAATTTCTAAACCATAAGGCTTCCTTTGTGAGTCTATTGTGAATGCTGTCAAATGATTATCAAAAGGTACTGTAACGTCAACAATCAGGGCAGACTGTTAAAGCTCAAGCATGGATCACGATGAAACCATGAATCTTCAATAACTTGTCACCAATGACAAAAATATCAAGAGGATTCTTTGTGAATTTGATCCACAAAGGCAATGTAGCAATGATGAAAGGTAACTGCATACAATATATAGTGGTTCTGAATGTTTGGGCGAATCTCCTCTCCATAGTTATACTGAAGCCAGTTCTTCATGTAATCGACAGTCCATTGCATATTGGTATCGAGAGGAACCAAATTTAGATGGGTGAATGAAATGACAGTTGGTAAAACTAGTGAAGCAGCCACTCATAATAAGGGGAGAGCTTGCTGACTCCCGCACAAACATTACTTTGCCTTGGTTTGACAATGAACAGAGACCTCTCGAAGAATCCTTACAAGCAGGTTGCCTTTGCGGCTAGACTGAAGAATACGATACTAGCCAATAGGAAGGTTTTTAAGGATTCAGCGCCGACGGGGCGTTTTACTGCTCCCGCTTAACTGTTTATTGCGATTAATTACCCTTCGAAACAAATTTCATCTGAATGAGATACGAAGGACCGAAGAGTTTATTCCGATTAGCTGTAGATTAGGTTAAGTGAGGTCTGCTCAGCTCCAGGATGTATCTGTTGGTAGCTTTTGAAACAATTTTTGCCCTTCAAAATAGTTTCAAAACTGCCATGTTTGATGATGCGAAAAAAAAAAAAAACCAACCAAACTCCCGGTACCGTAAACTGCAGTCTTACCGTCTTTGCTTTTCTTGGATAAGGGTGACATTGTGAAACCTGGATACCATCATTTACAAAGCACTATCACATTAAAGGTGGCTTAAAGCTTTTTGTTTGTTATAGCCCAAGTATTCTGTAGTCATTAATCATGAATATGTATCTTCTTTTTCCTAGCGTTAGTCCCACGCTATGGCAGGGTCTGCTTTTCGGCACATCCGTCTCCATTTGGCTCGATCCAAGGAGTCTTGGGGGGGGTAACATTCATCTGTTTCATGTCTTCTTTAATATGGTCCATCCATCGTTTTTTGGGCCGGCCACATGGTCGCTGGCCAAGAGGTTCAAGATGCATGGCAATCGTCGCCACTGAATATTCATCACTGCATACCATCGGAGTCTTCCTTCTCGCATTTTTTTTATAATTGATGCAACACCGAATCGTCGTCGTACATCTTCATTCATTGCAAGGTCGAATCTTGTAAAGCCAAGACACCATCTTAGCATTCGCATTTCCATAACATGGAGCACTTGTTCATGTTTCAATGTTGCTGGCCAGCATTTGGATCCGTAAAGGGCAACTGGGTGTACCACTGTTCTATAAATTTTTGATTTAAGGCGAATAGGCATCCGACGATTGCACAGGACACCTGTAACCCGATGCCATTTCATCCAGGCGGCGTTGACACGAGCACGGACATCTGGGAAAGAGTCTCCGTCGTTGCAGAAGAGAGAGCCAAGATATTTGAATTGCTCCGTCTTCTTTAGGTCTTCTCCGTTCATGCTGATGGTTCCACCAGTTTGCGCTCCACATTCCATGTATTCCGTTTTCTTCGTATTCAGCTGGAGTCCAAATTCGCTAAGTCATTCTTTCCACATCTGCGTTTGTCTTTGAAGATCTTCGCGTTGCTCACTTGCAATTAACACTTCGTTGGCGTATAATAGTGACCATGGTGTTGTTGTGACCATGGGAAGGGTTGATGTCACTGTGTCCACACAGAGGACGAATTGTAGGGGTGATAACGCTGATCCCTGATGCACTCCTACTTTGATGTCAAAAGGGGAAGACGTTCCTACTGCACATCGGACCATGCTGGTGACGTTGCGGTAGAGTAACTGGATCCATTGAACATACGCTTTGGGGACATTGTGCGATCGGAGGGCGTGTCAGATGAGGTCATGCAGGACACGATCGAAAGCCTTCTCTAAGTCGAGAAATGCCATATGGATAAGCTTGTTCTTCTCGCGATGCTTTTCCAACAGCAGTCGAGCTGTATGGATGGCGTCCGTTGTTCCACATCCTTTTACGAAGCCACATTGGTTTGGCATGGTGGTGACGATGTTTCGGAGCCTTGCGTCAACGACTCGTTCAAAGATCTTCATCGCATAATTAATCATGAATATGTATGTATATTCATATTCACAAAGCACGTAAAAAAGATAAATGTCTAAACTTCTTAATTTTATCTCCACACAACAAATAAAGATTTTATATTAATCCAATCCAATCTAGGATTAACTCTAAAATTTCTTAAAATGATGGATTTTTGTGTTATAAAAACCAGGAAAATACAAGATAAAAAAAATGCTGTTTTATATCTACTATTACTGAAAGAAACTAACTACACAATTTATTATTGTTATATTATAATTTTTACAAATTTACAAAATATGTTTTTTATATTTTACAATTTGTAGCTTCAATTTTCTTTTTTTCAGAGAAGGAAAAAAAAAAAAATATAAGAACTGAATTTTAAGCAAAAAATATAGTTACATGTCAAAACCATCATTTAGAAAACTTAAAAAAAATTAGCTGAAATTAATAATTAAAACAAGTTAACACATTGAAAGATTTCGTAATCTTCTGTTTTTAATTCTAAACTTTAAATATAGCTGTTATAATTTATCATGAGTGCTTTTAATAAAATACAAACAATAAAAACCATTTCTGGATTTGAATATTTTGATAAAGTTCAGTAAGTAAGCAAAATTATCATTCATAAATTATCGAATTATGTCAATAAACTTTAGTCAAGGTAGCAAGCTGTAAAAAAAGAAATTACTTCCGACTTTCTTTTTTTACACTTTAACAAATACATCAACTTAAAACAGATGGTGATTCTATGTAAATTAAAATTAACGTGCAAGAGTAAAATTACAAACTTTGCAACATTTTAGTTGTTCTCAAATATTTCAAAAACACTACATATATATTTAACAAAGAGTACAATGCTACAGACATAATCAAACTCTGTTAAATTGTGTCACTTGCATTGGAATTCATTGTGTAACTTCACTATATTCATACAACAGATTTCGTAAAAACCATTCACTAGTTGTATCTGAAGCTTTAAATTCTAAACAACTGTATAGGAGCACCAATATCCATCAGATTAGTAACAACATAAAATTTTGAACATTTCCAAAAGAAGCTGATTCATCATTGTAAATTCATCACTTAATCAGCAAACGTAAACTAGCTGGGTTTTATTTATAAAAAAATTGTTACAATGTTTGAAAATTTCCCTCCGTTATTTCAACCATCAGTTTTGGTTTGTTACTTTTCTATTTTCCTTTTTTTGTAAATGTTCTTTTGAAATAAGAGGTATTAAAACATCAATATTCCTTCATTTATTTTATACATTTTCTGCTGTCTTTCGTCCCTTTCTGAAAAGACTGCTAGTGAGTAATGAATAAATTCTTGAGAAATAAATGAAAATGACTTGACTACTAAAAGTCTAAAGATGTGTTACTTTAACCAGTTCTATTATAATATACACCACATATTTACAGATAAGAAATATACTATACATTCACTCATAGTATCACACGACAAATACTTGATTAGTATTTGTAAAACTGATATCTGACATACTTGAAAAATTTGAATTCAAACAAAAACAAAAAAATCACAGACAAGCAAGTAGCTTCCATATATATATATTTTTTAGAAACCTTATCATCGCTCTGTACAGTTATTTATTCACATACATATTATTTACACAAATATGAAATAGTCTATGATGTATGAGGAATACTTTCTTCTGAAGAAAGATTTGATTTTTGTTTATGATCATAATTGACAAGTCTTCGTCCCACTAAATATCTAAAAAGAAAAAAAAAATAGTGAATGTAATTTTAGTGAATAAAAATAAAATCAGTAATATTTAGTATTCTAACAAATAAATAAATAGAATGCTTTCTATTGGTGCAGTTACTGCTCAAACTGATTTGAGTTCTTGGTATAAAAGAAAAAATGGTAGAAGGTTTAAAACGGAACTAATTTAGGTTAAGTATAATGCTATTTCAGTATATTATGGGATGTAACCACCAAAACAGTAGTACAGATTCAGTTGAAGTATGTTTTTAATAATACCAGTTTATCAATTTTCAATTAACATAATTACTTGCATAGTTTTCTCCATTAGATTTAGAGAACTTAAATTTTGAATTTTATTTGTTTTCTTTCAATATTTATCCTAAAAGAGGATAAATATTGAAAGAAAATAAATAAAATTCAAAATTTTGAAAAAGCAGATGCATTTAAAAATGAATTTAAACTCTTCTGTTCTTGGTTGCTTCAATAACTTTCAACCTTTACAGTTGCCCGCTCAGTAACAATCATTAGGAATCTTCTTCTACATGGATAGTTGGCCAACATTTTTAACCCGTCCTTGATTACAAACAGTCTTCTGTTGTACCATCAATGATTTTCAATATCAAGTCTACTTACAACTGTGAGGACTGCCTTTAAGTCCTACTCTATAAAACAAGTCATATTCAAAAATAACATCTTATAAAATAACTTCTTCAAAAAACACACAAACACCTTTGTTTGAGAAGTTATTCTTGTTTTGTATTATTTTTTTATTTTAGAAAAGGAGACATGTTCTCCTTTCCTAAGAAATTTATGTATATAATGGCATGAATAAGGCTTTGAAAATATAAGTCGAAATATAGCCAAAATATAGCCAAAGGTGTATGTGTGTTTTTTGAAGAAGTTATTTTATAAGATGTTATTTATATTTTAAGTTTTTGGCATTTTCAGAAGTCATATTTATGTTTACGTGTTCATTAATTACTATTTATAAATGGTAAAATAACTGATGAATAATGCCCAAAAGTTGGATGGCTAATTGTGAAAGAAGATATCAATGATAGTTTCAGATGAGGAAGAAAATATCAGTATTTCAGTGGTCAAAAAGAGCTTCTTGATCCTCTCATTTACACATTAAATTTCACTTTTAAGTTTTATCTTACATATATTTCTTGTGCATTTCACTGATGTTCCAATATTATCTAAAATAATCTAAAAAAGAAATCTAAAATAATAAAATCTTTTCTAGTTTGGTGAGCATATAAAACAAAGAAAAAAAATTGAACTGAATCGGTCTCATAAGACCGATTCAATTCAAGATAAACATAATTAGAATGTTTATTTTCAGGGAATTCAGAGTTTGCTCTCTGAAGTTTTGTTTCAGGGAAGAAGTGAATTAAATAAGAAACTTAATGTTGAAGAATGATCTTCCCATTTACTTTACAGACAAAGATATTAAGAATGCACTGGGTGCCATACACAAGAATGAGGATTTAACTAATAGTGAATTGAAAAAAGGAAGAATAAATAGAGAAGTCTGTGAAGAAAGAAAGAATCCAGGGTTATGTGACCATTCCATACTATGAGAACTTATTTCCCATAATGGTTAACATGGAATTTCATAATGTCGTACTTGCATTGCAGTGAGTCAATCATGAATGCTTATGTAGGGGAAAGACTCAACTTTTGAAGCAAATTCAAGAGCACATTAAAGCTGTCGAAAAAAAGATATGAACTATTCGACTGTGTCACATATAATGTCCACAGGACATGTTATTAATTTTGTAAGCCTGGTGTTCCTAGCTAAAGCTAGTAAAACATTTATCAGAAGATGTAAGGAATGTTTACGTATATTGGGCAACCCAACATATTGTAATGGGCGCATTATCTGTGCAAGCAATGGCATTTTACACTATTCAGCATCATAAGAAAGAGGAGAATAAAAGGTTACCAGTAAAAATATCTAATCCAATTTAGAAGAAGGTACAATTTATACACAGGTGGAAAATGAAAAATAATCCTGATGTCGTCCAACTGAGTCCCACACATACTCAATAGGGGACAGGTCTGATGATGTGCTGGCCAGGGGAGTTGATGAACATCTTGGAAAGCTCATTGGGTTGGACAAGCAGTGTGTGGGTGGGCACTATCCTGTTGGAAGAGCACATCTTTTTGATGTTGCAGGAATGGTAACAGAACGGGTTGAATGATGGTCTGGATGTATGCTGCACTGCTCAATCAGAAGCGAACGGTCATTGTAGGCAACATCTCCCTATGCCATGATGCCAAGCATTGATCCTGTGTGTTGCTGCCATTTACACTGTGGCAGCTACCACTCACATGCACAAACGACAATCACTAGCGCCGAGGCAGAACCTGCACTTATCACTAAATATAATGCTGCCCCATTCATCCTTCCAGGTGCTTCTTTTTGCGACACCACTGGAGGAGACCTGCACAGTGGTGAGGTGTAAGGGGAAGTCTGGCGAGCGGCACCCTTGATCATAGCCCAGCTTCCGTCATTACAAACAGTTGCAGATGGTCCTAGCTGAAACCCCCCGTATGACACTTGTCCTAATCTATGCTACGGTTGCCATATGATCCGCAGTGGCCACTTGTACGACGTGGCAGTTCTGGCATGCATCTGTGTGCCGCTGCCACCAGGAACCAGGCTGATGAGCATCTACACCTTCCTCAGACCACCTATGCCAAAAGTGATACACAGCAGACACATCAAATCTAATGTGTTGAGCGATTCTCCAGAACGACCACCTGGCTTCCCGCACACACACAATACGACTTCGCCCAAACTTCTTTAACTGCACAAACTGTGCTCGCCTATGCCATCCTGGTATTGTTACAACATCACACCACTTTGGGGCACATTGCGGTGCTGGAAACAGCCGACCACTCTTGCAGCAGGTCAGCAACTTCTGATAAGAGGCTAGGACTGTCCACAGCCAGTACTCTCTTCCTAATTCTTCCACAGCGCTGTGCTTTTGATCATCGCATTGACTGTATTCTACCACTACTGTATGCAAATTATGGTGCTTCCCATTCACTTCCTTAGGGGTGTTATTTTTTTCATTTTACACTACTGTATTTATGTTTCTTTTTATTTTATTTATTTATTTGTTTTTTTTTTTAGGTGTCCCTCTATCATCAAGTACCTGCTGGCTGGTATTTTTTCACCAGGATGGTGGTTGTTCAGTGAAAAGAAGAAATCTGAATCCTTTTTTAAGGCTCCCTTCCTAGCGTTAGTGATCCAATTCTTGGATCTTCTGGTGTTTTCTGTGGGAAGGGCATCCCACCTGTGGTGCTATAGACAATTCCAAAGAGGGAGAAGGCTTGCAATACAACAGATGTTTGCATGCTAATGCGGACTTGTGAAAGGTATAATGAGGACCTTGACTTAAATATATAGTATCATTTGCTACCTGATGATACTAAACAGCATTGGAAGAGAAACCAGTAGTTTTGATTTCAGTGTAGTTTAGTGTTTAAACATATGTTTGTTTTTATCCATGTGCGTTGTAGATTATTTAATGAACAAAGGAAGGAACGTGAATGAGAGGAGCAATGATATCAGCTAGTGAAAGGTTAACTTATCCAGATATCAAATATCAAAGACTTATTATTTTTCATGTCGAATAAATATAAAATAACTGTTTTTTGAACTAAGAATTATGATGCCGGAAAATGAACAAGATTTTCTAGTAATAAGAAATTATTTCTGGATTTCATACTGTCATTTAATTTGCTAGTATTTATTGACTAGTATCTCAAAAACTAAACTTAAAAAAAAATACAAATATTAAAATTTCAACTTACTTATCATTTTTTATATGTTCATAAAGTCGCCAAAACTGTCGAATTTGGAAAACACTCACGGCTGCTAAAATGATTATTCCAAGAAGGGCAGGATATATTCGACGGACCACTAAATTGTATGTAACAAAATTTGTCACTAGAAAACAGAAAAAAAAAAAAATTACTGCAAATTGTAGATTCAAGTTGTCAAGTGAAACTTCCTTATTGCTAGTTCTTAGAAAAGGAAAAATTATAGTTATTAATGAAATTCTTAAAATGAATTAAATTTTTAATTAGCAGTAAATTATTATTATTTTATATTGTAACACAAATATGATTGAGATAACATTAATTTTAGTACTTTTAACAATCTACAAAAATCCATGATAGTCATAGTTAGGATCATAAAAATCAAGTAAAAAAACCTGTATAAAGCATTTAGCTTTAAAATGACATTTGAGATAGTTTTTTGACCTCTTCCATCTTTAGTTACTTCAATAAGTTTCAATCTTCTAATAGATTTTTCAGATAATCAATAAGCAGAAAGGCAACTATTCAGCTTATAGCTTATATGGTGATCATGTTTCTGATCGAATATAGCTTATTTGGTCATCATGTTTCTGATCGAATTCATTTTACGCAATAAAAATATCAGGTTATTGCAATGTCTTACAGTTGACATGTATTGTTGAGGGATTAAAATGTTGCCAGATGGTGCTTGTAATATGCAAAATGAAAGAACAAACGTGCTACATATGAAGCAGTAGTCATGTGGTTTAGGCATCAGTTTCAAGAGCAGTATGGTCCATGGAAGTTGATGATGGATCTCATTCAATTTTGTGCCATTTTCCTATATGAGTTTAAACTGGGTCACTGTGTAGCAGAGGCAGCCACTACATCATTTGTAGCTCAATACAGCATTTGAGGAAGGCACAGTGAATAAACAATGTTAATTATGAAATTCTGGCAATATGAGCCTTGCAATGAACCCCACAGCAGACAACAAGGAGTTAACAATGATATCAACTTGAAGGGCTTGATCGAAACGAACAATTGTCTAACAGTTCAAGAACTTGCCAATAGTTTCCTGACATTTGGCAGCTATAGACAAAGTGAAGAAGAAGGACGAATGGGTCCCACATGAGTTGACAATTGGATGTCTGCTCTTCTCTGCTTCTCCACAAATAAATAAACATCATTTTGAATCACAGCATTACATTTGGCAAGAAATGGATAACGTATTACAATTGGCGAAGTTCGGTGCAATGGCTCAACCACAATGAAGCTTTGAAACACACCCTGAAGCTCATACTCCATCCCAGGAAGGTAGTGTTTGGTGGGCCATGACTGATTAGATTAACTTTTTTCTTAGCATAAGGTCAAATTTTAACAAAGGACAAGTGTTGTCATGAAGTTTGACATTATGCACAGAAAATTGTCAACCAAACAGCAGGCATTAGTCAGTCAATATGGGCCAATACTTCTCCATGCGAGACTCCATGTTGCATGCTAGATGATCCAGAAGTTGCACTAGTTGAGTTATGAAACCTTACCTAATCCACTTTATTCATCAGATCCATCTCTTATGGACTACCATTCCTTCAGGACATCTTTCTAATGAAATAGAATTACTCAATCAAATATAGATTAAAATAGCATTCCAAGAGTTTGTTCAATTCCTGGAGCTCAAGGTTTTTTTCACACCGGCATGCGGAAACATTGGAAAAAGTATAGTGCTGGTGGTGATTATTTTGATCAAATACTTCATTTTGAAGCAAGCTGTAAGTGTCTGAAGTTACCATCCATTTTCTGACATTTCATCTGCAACAACCTGATACTAATCTGTAATGTTATAATTTTTATTTTGTGAACAAAAAACTTCGTGAAATGAAGATTGAGAATGTTAAGCAATTAACAGTTTTTTGCATCCTTACATCATTTTTTTTTTTTTTACATCATAATTGTTTCCTAGGATTGAACAGACCATTAAGATACTCTTGACTCAATAATTCCCTAATGCCATTGTTTTAAACTGACACATTCATGTGAAGATGACTCCCTTACACATAAACTTAGTTGATTAGTGCTCTACAGACTGTTGATCAGTCTCTCTGATTAATCAAATAAGTGCTGAAATGATTGCTTGTTACAGATTAAAAAGAATATTTGCTGGAGTTTACAGTCCATAAGTAATGGAGAGGGAGAGAGGTGGGGGAGGATCCTTATCTTTAGTACAGTGGTTTAAACTTGCTTATGATAAAGAACTTTAGCTAACTTCTGATCGCTTCCAAAAAATGATGACAATATTAAGATTAGGCCAGAATGGAATGCCATTTATGAAAGAATTCTTGTAATTTTATAATAAATAATCAACTAAATCGGCACAAATATAAAAAATATTATTAATTACAATAAAATGACGAATCTCGCAAAGAGAGGATGCATTAATCTTTTTAAAGTAAGGGGGGGATTTTCCGTTGTGTTTTTTTTAGTAATTTGATAAAGAAACGTTTATTGTCGAGTTTCGAAACATCATTTTATTGTAATTAATAATATTTTTTATATTTGTGCTGATTTAGTTGATTATTTATTATAATATTAACGGCACGTTAAATTGTTTCAATAATTCTTGTAATTCTTGAGGTATGGAGCATCATTAATTAGCGCTGTTGGATACAACAATTATCTATTGATGAATTTGGAAATTAGAGCATAAAATTTCAGAAACAGGTTTCATGAATATGCGACAATGGTAAATATTCTATTGGTTTCAATACTAGTTGCCATAGAAGTCTTTTTTGTTACTCCTAAAAGTTTCAAAGTCAATTACAAAATAACGGTAAGATCATGTTTAATTTATGAATAATTTAGAAATACATCCTTAAGAGTTGTATAATTTAGTTCTTGAGTACTTTGAAATCCAATGTTTATTGAAAACAGAACTCTCTTCAATTTCACCTATTTTTATTTTTGTCTCTGCCCAATAAAACTATGTCATAATAATTAAAAGAAACAAGGATTTACCAAACATAGGGACAATACTGTGAGCTATAACATAAGGTACAGCAAGAGCCAATCCAAGTTCGATGATAACTGGTCGGGCTAAATCCCTGAGAATGAACTGCAAATTCATGTTCCGCATACCATCGTGGTACACCTGCTCCAAAACTTGCTTCAGTTGCCAATTGGGTCCCATCATTGTAATAGCACATATTATTTTTGTGTGCAAGACTCCTAAAGCCCAATCCTAATAAAAGATATAACAGGTGTCAATTAGTACAATTAGATAAAAGCATTTTTTAATTTTTGTTTTTAACTTTCGAAGTTTAAATTTTTTACAAGCGATTTATTTTAAAAATTTCTTACCTGCCACATGAAAAATACAGGTGTCTGCGTTAAAGGTACTCTCAATGGAATCACTACAACTAATTCAAAAAGTAATCCCAATAATAAAGGAATGATTCCAACCAACACAAACATTGCAACTGATGTTTTTGCTGCCTGTAAAAGCAATAAAAAAATAATATCAAAATTTACTTAATTTTTAAATCTTATTGAAACTGTTAAAAGATTATAAACTTAAATATCTAAATCAAGGAGAGTTAAATGTTAATAAACAATTTTTAATTTTTGTCATCTCTCGAAAATTCAAGGAAAGAAATAGAAAAAATATCCATTGTATCAAGGGTTAGTGGAAAAGCACTTCTTCATTAAAACTTTTTAAAAGTAAAAAAGGAACAAAGTCAATGGATAAAAAATAAAAGGATTCAATAGCAATAGGCAAAATAAAGAATGAATTAAAGGATCAAATTTCATTTTAGGCTGAATAAAACAAGTCAAAGAAAAGGTGAAAGGAATAATCAGACCGAAATGATTGATTAAACAGGCTGGTTAGTTCAATTTTATTATGAGGCAATGGCTATGCTAAAACTGACTATACCAAAAGAAAATTATGGCATAATTTAACTATGCTATTAAATATTATGAACAATGCATTATTATAGATGAAAATCAGATAGTGTAATTCGGAAATTCAAAATTCCACCTCATACAGCTGTAAAGTAAGGCTCAATCTGTAGTCAGGGTAGGAAACAGACAAGCAACTCGGCAAGCTTGTTCCCATGCAGACTATTTAATATTCAAGAAACACAGCAAGCAAATATTCAACAGGTGAGAAGGTAAGATAAAGTCATAGACAAATACCATGTATAAATAATAACTTTAAAAATTAAAATGTATCTGATATAAGACTACATTCATGGGTGTAAGCAATGGAAATAAAGATAATAGTATCCATGGAAATATAAATTACTCTTTTTATAATTAAGTGTTTGTGAGGAAATTAGAAACTCTCTTAGTGTAGCAATGTATCATTTTGTTTTGGAGTTGGGGAATGGGCTGTTAAGAGACAAGAGATACTTGTAAAGCTGGCCAACTTACATATGAAACATACTAAACAATATTCGGTAACAAAGCTAGATTCAGTCCAAATAAACACCCTTTTGAGTCCAGAGGAATAGTGCATAAACTGTCAGTAATAGCAGTGATAGAATTTATGCAGGGGTTTAATGCCATGGAAGTTACAGGAGCATTCTGATATTGTAAACTGACTGGATGTAATTTTAGATATACAAATGATGTACTTCAGTTATAATACAGTTCATCAGCAGCAGTATTTGCCTATTTCCATAAAAGGGAAACTCAGGATTTACTTCAATCTTTTTGTTGGTTGTTAGAATTATTTATAAATTCTAACAAGATAATTATTTATATTCCAAATATAGCTTCACTCCTTAAAACAAGTTAACACTCCAAGCGATAATCAATTAATGTGAAAACAATTGGAATTGTGTTCAGATCGGACAACTGAAATAGTGGATGATTTGTTAATAGCACTAGATGAAGCACTGTGGAGATAATCAACGTAATTACTATAAATATCAGGAGAGAAATTTTCTCCTTTTGAATTATTTCAACTAATGACAGATGAAATATCAAACCTTATCTTAATATTTAAAACTTCCAAATTTACCATGCGATAACTTGATAGAGGAATTAGTTAAGTAGCCAAAGGTTTTTCTCTGGTTATTGTTAAGCCAAATATTTTCTTGCAGAACAAGAAATCTGTAGATCTTCAGAAGATAATAAAAAATTACTTCAATAAACTTTTCAAAATGAAGGTACGAGTCCATGTATTTAGAATTATCACAATAATGTCTAAGATGGTTATTTATTAAGCAATTAAAATCATGTAGCAATTTTAGATACATTGTAGTCTCAGGAAATAGAGAAGTTTTGTGTTTTGCTTCTGCTAATAAAAGTGGAATTTTTGTAATGAGGGAATCATAATTGAACTTAAAATTACAGAACTGGTATGAAGTAAAAAGTAAAAGTAAAATTATTTGTAAACCCAGTGCATGGGTAAGGCCTGTTTGCATGGCTGGTTTCGTATGAAAATCAATAGAATCAACCTCATTCTCAGTTTAAAAGTCTATTCTTTTCAGGGTGTTGGAAGTGGTTTTATCTATTTGTTGTCCAGTTTATTTTTCATGTGGTTTTATTTCTCAAAGAAATATTCACTTTTCAGCAAACAAGCTTTTAGACTCTGTCTGATATTATGTCATAGAAGAGAAAGATTTCAAATATACTATTTAACATTTTAGATTGCATATCAAATGAAGACAAAATCAGGTGGGATGGTCAAGTGATCCTTTCTTATTCTAATAATGCAATTTTAGGGGAAATCTGAGAAGCACATTTGGCTAATGAATAAGCCTAGTCTTACTACAGAAGTTAATGACAATCATAAATTAATCATTTTATTCAGCTGAATTATTCAAAATTTTTTACTGACCAGTTTAACTTGTTCTACAGCCACCATGCAGACAGGCCTAAATGCAAGATCTCTCCAAAAATGCTAAAAATAAAGAAATAAATAAACAAGTTTCTGGCAACTGTTAATCGAATGGATGAGGTGAAAAAGTACAGATTAAGTTTATTCAATCTTAACCCTATTAATAAACACCACTTTTTTTGTTATGTTATCGATCTGACTGCAAAAGGCTAAAAAATATCTGGCCCACAGGATACGACATATCCAACGTACAAAAAAATTTGACCACAGCATTTTGAAAAGATTCATGTAAAGCTAGTGATTTTGACTGTCAATTTATATTCCCACACTTTTTTATTCCAACTATTCATTTTCCACATAGTAAGAGACAATGTAGTCATGCTATTTTTAATAGCAAATATCCACAGGCTAATCGGACACAATAGTGGTTCATCAGACAGAGTTTTAGCAGACATTTTCTGATGTTAAAATCTCTAGTCTTACAAGCCACAAGCACTGTAATGATAAGTAAATGGAAAAATGAACTTAAAAAGAAGAAGGCAAGAAACAGGGTATTTGACACACTCATGGAAAACTGGCAATTTAGGAAAATTAGTAGATATCAAATTTTCTCAGTTTTATTATTTGTTCAATGGAAGTTACCATGAATGAAAGGAACATATAAACACTTCTCTTACAGAATTAAATCACTGTTATTTACAAAATACACATTTTTTTATTTATTTAAAAAGGAATTAACAAAAAAAAAAATATTTAATATTTATTTTAGATTAAAGATGAATATGCTTTCATAGAAAAGTCACTATTTTATAGAAACCGTCAATTAGATACACTTATTTTTTGAAATATTGGGGATATTTGATAAGAGCTTTATTGAGCATTCTTCTTCTTGGAAACACAGATTCTTTACCATAAACTGCCATTAAATTTCATATTCTGATGCTATCAGGAGGGGGGAAAAATCTTAAATCTAGTTAAACTATTACATCAATGATATTTCAGATCTTCTTTATTTTCCATACATAAGTTACTTATTGGGAAGTAGGCCTTACAGTCTTTTACTAAAAGCTGAAAAAACATTGAAGGGTTTTGCCATTTCTTACCAAAAGTCACACTGCAAATGAACTGCATTTTTTGATGAACCCTACAAATTGAACTACTGGAAAATGAATGAATTTATTTATTTATTCTTGTTATGCACGAATATAAACTTGAAAAAAAGAAAAGAAATTGTCTTGGGTGACTGCAAAGTGAAATTTCATCCTAACGAATTAATATAGTATATGTATATATGTAATTTAAGATAATGCCCTTTGTTCACCAAGTCAGAAGCCAATATTAATTTTTTCATAGTATCAGAACCAACTGAGCCTGAGCAGTAAAATACCATGGCATGGCTTAATATCCTGGTATTTTTAAACAAATATGTTTTTCTTTTT
>JAFIDM010000003.1:51775689-51789067 GCA_023159025.1 Thereuonema tuberculata
GTGTGTGTGTGTGTGTGTGTGCATATATATGTGCATATATATTTGTGAAAAATGCAACACCATGAAGGAAACATACAAATGAAGTGAAACTTACAGGAAATTTAAAGCAGGATATGATATGCAAATGATTGTGCATGCCTAGACTGAGCAGCACCCTCTGATCTGTCATGTAAGAGCGTATATGTAGAGGACTGTTGTGGATCCAGACAAGTAGTTTTTCATTGTCAATCAGCTATACACATGCCTACTGGAGTCAGTATGCCTCGTCGACTTCAAAGGGCGCCTTTTATAAGCAAGCTATGGAGTTTGAATGGGGCTGAATGATTGACTTGCCTGAAGGAGGATTTTCATACCATGAAATTGCTGTTCATACAGGGTATAATGCCACGACAGCGATGCGAGTATGGAAGCAGTGGACTGATGAGAATAGACAAGTCGAAAATCCAGAAGTGGACTACAATGTGAGGCGACACCATGGGGTGATAGATACCTCATCCACATGGCAGTGAAGGACTGTTCAGCTTCTTCTTGAGTGTTAGGAGAATGTTGGAACACTGCAACAGGTCTGACATTGTCTGGTTCCACAGTTTGATGGCATCTGCTACGCAGAGGACTGCGTGCATGCATTCCTTTGCAGAGAATTCCCTTGGGCCTGAACCATCAATGCCTCAGGCTACAATGGGCTCACGAACACAATCACTGGCTTGCAGATTGGCACCATTTCGTGTTTTCGGACGAGTTCCACTTTAACTTGGATTACAATGATGGCCTCATATGCATTAGATGATATCAAGGTGAATGCTATCTTCCAGACTGCATTGTCCACAGTCATATTGCACGAATGAGAAGAGTGATGTGGTTTGGGAGGAAGCAATTGGGTATCATAGGCAATCTTGGCTGTTATGAATTGTGGGCAATCTCAACAGCAACTGCTACATTAGGGAAGATGTGGAGGCTGAAGCCGTATCCTTCCTTCAGCACACTCCTGGAGCCATATTCCAACAACCAGAAATGTCCAGGCTTGTCTTCGAAGCAAAGCAGATACTCCTTCTTCCCTGGTCTGCATGTTTGCCCAACATGTCACCTACTGAACATGTCTGGCATATGGTAACTTGGCAACTAGCCCATTATCGTCATGCAGCAGCCAATACCAATGAACTGCAGACTCAGATAGAAGCAGCCTGGCAGATGATATCCCAAGAACACATCCAAAACCTGTTTGATTCAATGCCACGGCGTATAGCAGCTCTTATTGCAGCTTGTGGATACTTTTTGCAAGTACATTGCTCTGCAACTATAATCATGTTTGTATCACTATCAGTAATGTGTGTAATAAATTTCCTTCCTTTCTGATGTTCCTTCATGAGGTTGTAATTTTCCCAAACATGAGTGTATACTTGTTAGAGGTTATAGTGATTATAAATGATTATAGTGATTTGCTGTAAATCAAACCTTCCCCATTTCCCACCAACATACCAGAAAAACTGATACACCTGTCTAGTAATTCGTATATCCTCCTTTCGATCAGATTACCACAGCAATACCATAGGGGATATGGATTCCATGAGCTCTCTGCAGTACTGTGCAGATAGTATACAGGAAGGCACCTCAATACTGGTCCACAATTCCTAATATTTGTAGGTGGTGGAACACTGGCACCAACAAACATGCACACTGACACATCTTAAACTTTATCCCACATGTGTTCTATTGAGTTCAAATCTTGTGTGAGATTACTGTGTCAATAACTATTTTACTTTGTTTATCTTTTCCCCTAGTATCTACCAAAACCATTTGACAAATTTAATTCTCCTGTGTGAGGAAAGAGGGGCAGGGAAAGTGATAAAATCAAGTTAAGACAAAGATTCAAAATGCCAACATAACATTCTTCAATACAAATAAAAGTAAGCTGTAAAGAAACTGAATATTTTGTTGAAGAATGGCTTTCCAATTAATGTCCAGAATAGCAGTCTCTCTTTTTACATATTTAATAAATCAGGATACAATTTATACAATGAAACATTTGAATATGATGAAATATTTGTAGAAGTGCCATATATATTTGAGAAAGAGTGAACACCCTGAGGTTCTCTGAACCTCATTATATATATATGATTGTGTCCACCCCCTCTGTCTGGCATAAGAACAATAATGTGAACACCCATATTCTCTCTAAAAGATCAAATATATCAATAAATACAAGGGTGGACACAATAATATGAACACACATATGAAAATTGGTCGTACTTTATTTGTGTAGCAGAGCCATGCCATCTAGTAGCCGTGAAGGAGGGGGAATCAGTCAATCAGCAGCATTTGTATGGGTTGCATGTGACAATTGTGTTAGCAATGAAATGCCATTATGTCCGATCTCTCATACTTCAAAAAAGGCACGATCATTGGAGCGTGCCAAGCTGGAGCTTCAATGTGACGAAAACAGCCAACATTGTGGGTGTTGCAAGAAGCACTGTGTTAAATGTCATGACAGCCTCCATGAAAACATGGTAACATGTCATCTGTGAAACAGAAAAGTGGGCGAAGTCAAAGCTTACAAACAGGGATAGATGGTGGTGAAGCGGAAAGTGACCCAACAGCACAAAACAAGAGAGTCCCAGAGAACCTCAGAGATGAACACCCATTTCTAGGATCCCATATCAACTAAAACTATCTAACGGGAACTGCATGCTATGAACATTCATGGCAAAGTGGCTATTCCATTGGTAACACTGCGTAATACGTTGAAGCAACAGCAATGGTGCCGTGAGCACAAACACTGGATACAACAGCACAACAGTCCCCACTGTTATTTGGTCTGACAAATCTGCATTTACAATTTACTGGATGTGTTTACGTGTGGAGAACGCTTGCAGAAGCCTTTCATGTTGACTGCTTCCTTCATGCTGTTAAGCATGGAGGCGGAGCTGTGATGATGTGGGATGCAATATTTTGGCGTGATCTGAGACCACTTGTATTCCTGCATGGGAAGGTCACAGCACAGCATTATATAAGCATTCTGGGCGATCATCTCCATCCTATGCTGCAGACTGTGTTTCCTGGCAAACGATCTCTTTTCCAAGACAACAACGCTCCCATTCACACTGCTCGGTGTGTCCAAGCATGGTTCGATGAGCAAGAATATGAAGTGGATCATTTTCAGTTTCCTGATCTTAACAAAACTGAACCTTTGTGGGGTATTTTGGATGCCAAAGTGCATAAGTTTCCACCTCCCTTCATACTTCCTGAACTTGAGACTGATCTGCACCAGAAATGGCTGCATATTCCCTTGAACATTGTGCATGAGCTGTATTATCCATCCCACGTCAGATACAAGCTGCAATTCAGTTAAAGGGTGGGCCAATACCCTACAAATAAAGATTTTATTTGTTGTTTCACAGATGTTCATATTATTTTGTCCACCCTCTGTATGTAATTATATCAATATATGAAATAGCAGCAATCATTTATCATAAAAAAATGAATATAATTTTTCAATCTTACCCTACAATTTGTGAACTGAAATTATAACAGTATTTAAATTACAGATATAAAAAAAAAAGTAACTATCCCCAGGGCAAAATAGAAATAAACGGCATAAAAGTGTGCAGAAATGTGTGCTCACTCTTGATTTTAGTATTGTGGGTGTGATCACTTTGTAACTATTTTCATTGGAAACAGCACTACTGAAAACCTAGAAATTTAAGAAAGAATGCCTAATTTCATAACTATTTAAAATAACAGGTGTTTGCATACATCTCGTAGAAAGTAAAAGTATGAGTCCACATTGATCTTACTATTTTATTTCTTTTTGATTTGAGTTAAAATAATTGAATTTTTATGTCTTCAATTTTTATCAAATTTTCTTACCTTTTAAATACAATCTGAGGTATCATATTCATTTATTGTTGAGAAGGCTTTGCTTAAAGGTGAAAGTTATTGAGATAATGCCAGCAGATGAATACCAGTAAATCAGTTGTAACTGTTACTACATTGTAAGAAAGAAAATCGAATTCAAAGCAAATCTAAACATAAGTGATCTCATTCTCCAAGCAGAACAGAATCATTAGAAGAATGCCAACTGCTGACTTTCACTGTCCTACAACACCAATTGCTAAACAATTTAACAGTTGTGATGGCACAACTATCAGTCCTGCAGTACCTCATTATGAGATTCTGGACACCACATATCAAGAAGCCATTGATTTTCTTGAAAAATCAAAGAGGAAGACTTATGTTTCTAAGAAGGGCAAATTTTGGTCTCCCTTTGCTGTAGTTTACAGTGATGTTAACTGATGGGAGCAATTCAAACTATTTTTCAAACACTATGCTATGAAATAACCTTCCTCCAGGTCGCTTATCAGCTTAACTCAACAATCTGCAGTTGTAAGGCTGTACGCAATACCAATTGTTTTACAACCAAGAGTTTCTATCAGAACTTTTAATTCATACTTTTCATTTTACTCACTAATTATTTTTAATATGGTAAAAACTTTCCCCATTAAGATCAAAGAAGGCACTTACTTTTCATTACCAATAAGGCACAAGAAACTGCATGCGATCGCAAATATTTGTTAAACAAAGCATTATTGCTTTTTATTATTTATTTGTTTGTTTAAACAGTTACAAAGTGATCATACTGACAATTTCCCAGAATCATTGGCGAGTGCAACTTCTTAAAGGCTACTGTCGAGCATCTTAAATTAATAATGCTTCCTCAGCTTTAATACAAATCATAGAGAACATATTCATTCTAATACATCTTTGCAGAATTTGTTTTCAATGTAAATTTTTTAACAGTTTGGAATTTAAAATCTTACCAAGATCCCCCAGACTTTTAACTTGTTGATGAATGCATTCCAGCCAAGTGGTATCCAACCTAGCAATAATGTTATTATTCGAATTGCTAACCAGCAAGTATATAAACCACAGGCAGCTGTATACAATTCATGAATCTGGGTGTCTCCCATCCATAAAGTCATTAATTTTCGACCAATAAAGACTAAAAGAAAAAGAAAAGAGAAAATTTTAATTTTACTAAAATGAACTTCTTTAATTATGAAATGTATATATATATATATATATATATAATTATTTAATGGTTACATTTACTTATAATTTACATTTCTTCAAATACATCATTATGAAATTACAAAAACAGTAAATCAGTTTAGTAATAATAATAACAACAACACCCATTGAGTGCTACATAACCATTTAAATACCATGTTAGCTATTAATTATAAATTAATTTTGCGTGTTTTTTTTGTTTTGTTTTGTTTTTTAACATTGCAAAAATTTCACACCTTTTTTGCTTGTTAATAATTTAATCATTACATGTAGTGAGATTAGTTTTTCCTTTCATTAAATCTACAAATCTTATATGTAAATGAGACAACATAAATGTCTCAAGTTTTCTTGGGAAATCATTTCCAATATTTGGGTTTGGAACAAGTTTTTGGCTAAATTTGTTCTTTTTCCTCCAAAATGAAACAATAATAAAAAATGAGTTTTCGTATAAAAATGAAAATGTGAATTAAAATATAGATAAGGTCAAATTCTGAATCTTTGAAGATCTCTGAATATTCTGTTTGAAAAAACAAAAAAAAACAAAAACAAGGACGAAAAAAGTTGCTAAAGGATTCTTAATGATTATGGTAGATAACCTAAATGGTGCTAACTTTATGCACTTATACTGGCTACTGAATTTGTTTCACTAATGAAACATGGAAAAAAAGATTTTTCAATATCCATGGCAAATCCTATAACAAACAAGGATCCTAGATCTGTATCCAAACTTTCAATGGTCTTTGATCACAAGCATTTAAAATTGCAGTTACTAGTAACATCGGATAGTACAATGACTATCACAATTACGATATGCAAATTACATTCACGATAAATACTGTGCTGCTGAAGTTTCTTATAAGCTTGGCTTTGTAATACAGCATCTTGAAAACAAAGGAGTATTTACACTAATCACTTTCTGGTCCTGTTTAAATTTTCAGAGATCCTTGATGACAATGTATTATAAAAGTGTTTCAGGATTTTCAATTAAATAATTATACTTAGAAATTTTACGATGAACAAATTAACATGGTACCATCAGCCTCAACTGATCAGGCCAAACTGATCAAATTAGGCTCAACTGCAATTTTTTAAATACATTTGAATAAAATTGTTGCCAATATGGAAAATTCCAATAATGGTTATTATATCCTATTGGATATACAATACAAGGATTCAAAATAGCATTTCCAATGGTTCGTATTAATTGCATAAGATCTTCTTCTAGTTAACTTAAAGCAGCAAATCATTTTTCAAGTCAAATATTAAAAATGTACTGTGCCAAAATTTGGACCAAGCATTATTAACATACTGTTCTCATTATTATACTTTTAGATGCCCAGCAAATAACGCCTGAGGTTGAGCAGATAATTAACAGAATCAAAAACATAAATTGTTATAACAAATTATAAATTATTATTGTGGAACAAAAATGTATATTTATTTCACAGCAGTGACTTGGAACTTGCACTTCTCCTACACTAGATCGCCAAAAGTATCTGGACACCCCTCTGGAGAAGTGGATGTGACTGTTATCGCATGCTATGACTTCGTAGAACGAGATAAAAGGGGTCACGACAGCATCGGGCAGTCATAAACGGGCATGAGACAGGCAATGAGTTAATCAGCAGAGCTGAGTGATTTCGAACTTGGCATGATCATTGGATGCCATCGGTGCAACAAATAGGTTTGTGCAATATTGGCCTTGCTACAGCTGAGGTGATAAACTGTAAGTGATGTCATTATAAAATGGAAATGTCTGGGAATGACAACAGCAGGAAATCACAATGGTAGGCCAAAGAAACTCATAGATTGCAGCTGTCAAACCCTGAAGTGGGTAGCGCAGAAGAATCGCAAGTTTCCATTGGTAACGATCACTAAACAAACAACTTCAAAGTTGTTTAAGTTCCAAACAACTTCAGGTGTCATTGCTAGCACCAGGACTGTTTACCGGGAGCTGAAACACACAGGTTTCCACAGTGGTTCAGCTGCTCACAAACCCAACGTAAGCAAGGTGAATGCTAAAAGGCAGTTGCAGTGATGCAAATTGGACTGTGGAGCAGTGGAAACAAGTGCTTTGAAGTGATGTATCCCACTACACAATCTGGCAGTCCAATGGAGGCATCTGGGTTTGGCGGATGCCAGGAGAATGCTTCCTACTTAAGTGTATTGTGCCAACTGTCAAGTTTGGTTATGGCAGCATGATGGTTTGGGGCTGTTTCTCGTGGTTCGGCCTGGGTCCCTTAGTTCCTTTGACCAGAAACATGAATGCTGAGATGTATTTGAACATTCTTGATAACTCTGCACTTCCTATCCTCTGGCAACAGTTCGGGGAAGGACCATTTCTGTATCAACAGGATAACTGTTCTGTTCACAGAGCGAAAGCTGTGGTGCTGAGGTTTGAACAGATGGGTGTTGAACTACGGGCCTTCACAGAGCCTCGATCTGAATCCCACAGAACACCTCTGCGAAGAATTGGTATGCAGATTATGCAGCAGGCCCAACTACCCCTTTTTCAGTGGCTGAACTCACTGCAGCTCTCATGGATGAATGGAAGAAAATTCCTGCTCACATACTTCAAAATCTAGCGGAAAGTCTTTCCAGACGAGTGCACGCTGTGCAGGCTTGATGCTAAAGGTGGCCCGGCATCCTATCAATATATGCCACATGACTTTCTGATTGCACAACACTTAGTGTCCGGATACTTTTGGCCATATAGTATAGGACTACCAGGTTAGCTTGTCCAATCGCATAAGAGCTTGATAGCACAACACGGAATACAGGTTTTTTTGGTTTGAATAGTGTTTTATATAAAGAAATTTTCAGAAATCTTCAAAGATGTAAATAAAATTGTTGTTAATGCTGAAATCTTTTTGAAAGATATGAATCTTATCAATAATTTAACTTTGAATATACACTAAGGATGTAATCAGCTTCATTCACTCATTAGTTTTCTTGATATTAGAAGCAACTCTGCAATTTCAATGGGAAAAAAATTCATATTTCTGAATGATTTTGTATAGAATTTTTGGTGTTTGAATACTTATCAATAGCTTTACACCTTAAAAAAATAAATCTAATAATAAAATATCATAAAATATCTTACCAGGAATTGTAAGGACAAGAAGACTAACAACTGTAAGACTCACACATACAAGCCCTAATAGGCATAGTAGCTGTAATAAAAGAAAATAGACACTGTCAGTTTTGAAGTTGTCAACACAATAATAAGAAATAAATTTAAACGTGCTGGAAATTTTTTAACAAAACAAAGTGAGAATCAAGGACAGCACAGGAATAAATAAATTGCCTTTCTGATTCAATTATCGGAAGGATCGGAACAGCTGTTCAGTCCTGAAAGGGACTCATCAGCCCGATCCGCCTTCCCAGAACCAAAAGACCGAGAAAGGCAAGATCTTAAATGAAGGCCACCGTCACACCTGGCGGTGACCCCCGAAACAAAAAAATCAACAATAACAAATGTTGTGCTGATTTGCACAACCTTTTAGGAATTTTAATTTCCTTGTATAAAAAGCCTTCAATTAGTATCATTTATTAGGAAAGGTTTTTGGTTGTGCAAATTAGCACAACATTTGTTATTGTTGATTTTGTTGTTTCGGGGGTCACTGCCAGGTGTTACGGTGGCCTTCATTTAAGATCTTGCCTTTCTGAGTCTTTTATCGGGGAAGGCGGATCGGGCTGATGAGTCCCTTGCAGGATGAAACGGCCGTTCCCGATTCCTTCTGACAATAATAAGATTAGCACTAATTATTGAACTGAAAACATAACTATATTTTTAAATATAAACAAATCTTTACTAATAATCAATTACTTCTTATATATTTATATACAGGATGTTCCAAAATTAGACCGATAAACTTTAGGTGATTATGAAGGACACAAAAACAAGTAACCCATTCTGCAAATGAGCTGTTTCAGTATGAGATGGAATCAAAGGGTAATTGTTGTTGTCCAACTATTGGAATGTACATAATTTTTCTCACTTGAGGAGACCATATCAGCATTGTTGTTCCTGATTCAGATTCTTATTGATATCTTAATAAAAATCAGTACAGTATTAAACATTGTTTTATGAAATCGCAGAATGTTGGAGATTGTAAAGCAAATACAATGACTGTTATTATTGGTCGTATGCAGAGGGTGCAAGCTATGGGTCCGGCAGACTACCATCCATAACTCGTTTTCTGTCCTTGTTTTGGATCGCCATTTGGTCCAGCCGGATTTTGTAGACATGTATTATTCATGGATGAGGCATGATTTCACTCTGAGTAGGGTCTTTAACAGTGCCAACAGCCACAATCATGGACGATTTGATGGCTTTAGGCTGGTCACACTTTCTCAGATCAGCTTGGAATGCTGGATCAGATCAGATAGAAAAATTTGGAAGTCATGCATTTGAAAGTAACTCCACACACTGCTTCTGCTCAGATTAGAACATGTCAGAATTTTTCGCTCATCAAGCAATTTTGTTCTGATTCCGAAGCATCATTCCGAAGCACATGACACATGCGCAGCAGACTTCCTCTCAGCTGTTGTCCTGCCACTACATGAAATTTTCACAACTTTCACGCCTTGTCAGATGTTGTCTCATGTTTAGAAGTGGATTTCTTTCACTAAGTCTTTCGATGAAAAGCTTATTGCTAAGTTGAACAGTATCCAGTACTCTACGATCATAGTATCAAAGATTATTATAACATTTCTTTGAAGGAAACTATTTGGGAGGAAATATCAACAAATTTGAATGAAAGGGTGGTAATTAAAATCATTTTTATCGAGTCATTAAATATTTTACAAATGATTGCACAGAATAAAACCACTAAAATTAAATATAAATTTTGTTTGATCGGGCTTGCTGGCATTCTGTTCTGAGCGGAGCAGAAGTAGTGTGTAGGAATTTGCCTGATCTGAGACAGTGTGTGACCTGCCTTATGCCTCCACACACTTTTGTAATGTTTGTTGCAGGGCTTTTTTTTATGCAAAAAAAAAAAAAAAAAGGATTGCATTGATTTGAGTGAAGATGCAGGCATTTCAAATTTTTTGTTGAGGTCACTCTCTCAGGGGACAATAAAACAAAGGATTTCACTAGGGACATCCGCACTGAAAATGTAAAATCACATAAGAAAACACTATAACTAAAGTCTGTAACAGTTCCATGGAATCATGCAATTTTTTGGGGGGATTTCGTCTAATAATTCACAGATCTTTATGATATATTATAGACAATAATATATAGGTTAGTGGAAATTATATCTAAAATTTCATGGCAATGCACCCTGATCTCAATCCCTTCACACATTGTGATGATAATAACTGCTAAACTGCTTTAGGTGGAAATACAAAATTTCACGAAATTTGACAAGAGTGTTCTTTGTCAAAATTGAAAAGATGCTATTTGATCAAATTTTGGATAACGAGCCCTAAGTGGTATAAACGTGTGGAGGGGGTTAAGGGATGGGTAAACTTTATTAAAGATACTTCTACAGGGTTTTAGCGTGCAAATAAGAATATAATATTAATTTGTAACGATCACATGATTTTTTACCAATTAGGGAAGGTTTGAAGTGATATGGGTGTGGAGAAGGGCAGAAAGGGGTGGGAAATCTTATAATTTCCAATCTCGATATTGATTTCATATCTAGGGATCTGAAGTTACAAAATATGAATCTATATTACTAAAATCTTTTATTTCTCTGTCTGTCTGTCTGTCCGGGGCAATTATTCTTATCTGAATTATTTTTATGTGAAAATAAAAATAATTTCTACAAATTGGCTATGGGGAATCGAATCTGCAACCTTCTGATCCGAAGTTAGATGTCTTATCCATTAGGCCACGGGGACTACATTGAATTGAAAATCTTTAGGGTTATCCATGGTAAATTACTTGATGGCATTTAAGAAAACAAATGGAATAAAGGCTTTTATAAAATGAATTGAAATAAGAACAAAAGAAAGAATATTAAAATACAGAGAAAGTGGTCTAAGCATATAGCAGGGGTGTTTGTGGGACCCCAAAAAATCCCCTGAAACTTTTACGGACTTACTACCGACATTTTGGAGTTTCGAGAAGGGGGGGGGGGGGAGAAATGAAAAATCCCCCTTCTCTACTTATTGGCGCCACGCCAGGTCACGTGATCGCACATCTGGTCGAACGAAGTCTCTCCCTTTTTTTTCTGCCGCGCCTACTTGCCGAAAAGAATCCAGAAGAGAATGTCCGAGAACCGGGGGAACGAGTCATAACTCGCAATAAGAACAAAAAAGAAGTTTTTTCCCCCTTTTCACGCATTATCACTGCCTTTGGAGAAAGAAAGGAAAAGTTTTCACCACACACACTGACCTTGCGTTTTCTGCTTTCAAAGCAAACAAAATTACCCAGATCAAAATAAATAATTCATTATTATTCCTACTTCCTTTTGAACGACGATCCCCGGAATTTCCGGGTATCGAAGTTCAAAATCCCCGGAATTCCGGGGTTTCCCCGGAGCACAAACACCCCTGCATATAGACAGAAAGATACCATGGGGCTTGGGTCTAATATAACATTATTTTATACCTATCTTTGTGATTTTTTTTACCAACTGGGAGTTTCAAAATAATCTCAAAATTTCAATTTCTTTCTCATCCGTATCAGGACATCTGTTTGTTTTTTTGTAACTTGTACAAAGAACAGGTGTTTCAGCTAGTTTTATATAAAAAAGTACATAAATTTATTAATAAAATATAAATGTTGAGATGTCCATTGAGTGTGGCAACTATTTTTAAGAACTGTGTGAGGTTGGATGCATGCTCCTATTATAGCCATATCTGTAAAATCCCAGAGAGGAAATGGTTCTACTGAAAAATCTCTAGTGCATTTCCAGCCTAAGAGAAGAAATTAAAAGAGTGATTTAGGCATAAAGATGCGGCCACAATAGATAAGGCTACCGAAAGGCAACCCATTACAAATGCAGCAGTAGTGTTCAGTAATCAAGCCTATTTACAAAGATCTCCAAGAAATGTTTTTGAACAGAATTCAAAGAATTTACAAAAGAACGGACAAAAATTAAGATAAATGTGTCAAATTAAAGAGAACAAACCAACATTGTTGCTTGATACTAATGATTTAGGAAAATTCAAGATTTAAATCAATACTTATATAGTCTAGAGGTTTCAGCAGCTTAAGAATAAATAAATAAATAAAGATTCCAAGCTTAAAATGCATGTTACCAGGCAAATTAAAAATGGGCTATTTAAATACAATGTTTCTATATGGAAGTTCTATCCAACCAGGAACGAACTGAAAATGGAAGTTCTTTGTAGTTACGAATGAGACATGTGGACATGACTGTCAATTTATTGAAACTTTGATAAACTTTCTTTTAAATTCAGGTCTTTCAGAATCAATCCTACTCTTCATCAAAAGAACCAGTGAACAACTGTATCTTTAAAGTGTCTTTACAAAAAGAAGCTCTACATTGCTTGAATGCTATATCTCTGATTAGCAATTTACTAGAACTGTTGTAAAAGAAATGATTTGGTCCATATTCTACAAGAAATGGAAAAGTCCAATGAGAACAACAGCAACAGGGAGGAATATGATAAAAATGTTGCCTTAAGCATATGTTGATTTGCCATTTGGGAGATTGAAAGTGAAATAACTACTCCTTCAGTATCTCAACTATCCACAACCTTCATTAATACAGGGTCCGGGAGAAATATCTCCCTATTTTCAATATAAATAAAAAGGGCATCATAAGCAGCAGCAGCGATTATTTTTTACATATTTCAGTTTGCATCGAAATGCAAAGATTACTGACAACGGTTTCTGACAGAAAAACCATATTGTTATGGAATAAAAATTTCAGAGAAACTTGTTCAGCTTTAAAAAACTAATGAATGTGACCAATAGACCTCGCAGTTTTCGAAAGCCACATTCAGCCACTAAGCTTGTTCTCGCAAAGGGAAAATCTGATCGGAGTTTTAATTTAAAAAAAAAAAAAACTAAGAAGATGCTTAGTTGACAAAACAAAATTGTAAACATTGCTCTTTCTGATTTTGAAATAAAATTTTGAATAATGTCTATGATGCCTTTTTTCTTTACATTTCAAAATAGGAAGATATTTCTGCCAGAACCTATAGATTCAAAAATCTAAGAAATAACATTATGAATTAAAAAAAAAAAAAACATAAAATAATTAAAAGACTAATGGTGAAGGTTAATGATGTTTACTTGTGATTAATCTCAGCCGATAATCGCCAATACAGCATGAAACGGCCATTCTGAGATATCACATTGTAAACACTTGATCTCAACCATTGA
>JAFIDM010000003.1:51794067-51846193 GCA_023159025.1 Thereuonema tuberculata
TTTAGTGAGTAGTAGTCTTTTATGACTGAGTCTCACATTACCAATTCCTTGGTATGCGTAAATGCATTTCCCCCGTCCTTAAAAATAAAAATAAAACACATACATACATAAAAACAGAACCACAGTAGAATTTGCATTACATAATCGGAATCTTTCATAACAAAGCAAAAAACATTGAATTTGGTTCAAAATTTTCATGAAGAATATACCCAACATTTGTGACTTTAAATGAAGATTTATATATTAAGATGATAATAATAAAAATGTTTTAAAGGAAAACCAAATATGTAGGAGGTTAATAATAATAATAATAATAATAATGAGCTCTTAAGGAACTCCATAGCAGATATTGCCATGAACTTAGCCATTCTCATGTCGACATGGAAGTGTCGAACAGATGGCTGACGAATAGTGAGCTGTTTGAGGAGACCGAAGGGCTCATGATCACGATACAGGACCAAGTCGTCCCTCACACAACTACAAGAAAACCATTCTACATGATGTAAACATGCACGACAACACATGCAAAAGTGTCACACTGCACAAGATGATCGACCACATAATATCAGGCTGCCCCCTTCTCTCCTGAATAGACTACCTGCACTGACACAATCAGGTAAGAGTCAATCTTCCCTTAACAGTTAGTACACAAACACTCACTTATTAAGACAACAGTTCTGTACTACAAGTACTCACCACAAAGTGTGTTAGAATCACTCACACATAAGCTATATTGGGACCATCCCATTCACACGGACAAAACCATACGTCAACAAATCTGATATCATGCTTGTCGATAAGGCCAACAAACTGACCTATCTCATTGACACTGCAGTACCTATCAGCAAGAGCATGTAGAAAACTTATGCAGACAAGATAAGTAAACACATCGACCTAGCACACGAGCTCCAGAAGTAGTGGAAACAAAACAGAGAACATGCTGTACCCATCGTCCTGTCCGCCACTGGTCCGGTGCCTCACACCCCCGCACCACAGCCTCAGTACACTAGGACTTCCAACATGTGCTTTGGTCCTGACCCACCATGTTGTCTTTGCTAATGAAACCCAGCAAATAATAATAATGTGAATTTCATACATACCCCTCAATTATATTATTTATAACTTGAATATCAATTTATAACTTACTTCATCATTAAGAGGTAAATCTCCTAAAAGATAAGAACGGAGACCTAGAAGCCACGAAACCCCAATGCACCAGGTTCGAACAAGGCCTTTAAGCCAAACACGAGTATGTCCTTGCTCCAATAAAGCTGGTAAAATAACCTGAAGTAGAAGCAACTCAAGAGATAACTCACTCACTGGTGTTTCACTATAAAAGAAAAAACAAAACAAAAACAAATTAATTTGAGATTAACTATTGATATGTTAATTCCCCCTTTTTCCCCCCTTCAAAACGAATAGTAAAGAAAGGCCACTATCTAATACCATACCCATGAATAATTTCACTAAACAGACAATCAAGTTTTTATTATCAAATGCTAAAAATAATCATTATGATACTTATTACATTTTAAATTGCTTTATCTATTGGTTAGATCATGACTAAATAATGGCAAACATCTTATATAATATATAACAAGCATACAAAAAGATACACAATAATGAATAGTAATAAGTCAATAAAACAATAAATAAGTCAACTTCTGATTCTGAAATTTTCAGCCATACAATCCCAATGAAATATTTTGTACAGATACTGTATGGTCTTGACTTTTTTTTCTGATCTCTAGATTAAATGTTTATTTGTCTATATTTTAAAAGCTTAGGAATTTTACTTCATCAATACATCGAGAAAATTACTTAATCAATAATTGTACAAAGAAGGTATAGATGGGTTATTCCATGTTCCTTTACTAGGGTAATTCAACCATACCATCTCTACTTTTCTACCTGATATATTTCTCCTACTTAGAGTCATACTATGTACACTGCTCACAAAATTTAGGGGATATTGCAAAATGAATATAATACACCCAAAAACAGAGGAATTTGAGTTTATTTATTAAAGAACATCATCAGAGAAGCAAATGACATGAAAATGGAAGTTGTCTGAATATGCAATTTGATGCATAATGTTAATTTGCATGTTTGCCCACAACCCTATATAAAGAGGCTGGCACTGCTGGGTTATCTCCACTTTCCTGGATCAACAACAAGTGGCAGAATCGTTGAGTGTCACCTGAAAATGCCCCTGCAACATGATTTACCTGAATCTCACGCATGGAGTGTCGTAGGACATCTTAAAGCTGGCCAAACGCAGATGACAGTGGCAGCAGCAGTTGGAACCTCCCAAAGAATGATTAGCAGACCCTGGAATCGCTTCAGAGAGACTGACACAGTACAAAGAAGACCAGGGCAGGGCCGCCCACATGCCCCCACTGCAAGAGATGATCGTACTTGACGCTAATAGCACGAAGGAACCGGCAAAGCAATGCGAGTGAGCTGTGGGGACAGTTTCTCGCTGTTACTGGATGATGGGTGTGTACTCAGATGGTATGAAATCACCTCCATCACGGTGGACTGTATGCGCGGCGACCAATCGTATGCATTCAAGCTAACTGCTGAACATCGGGGAACCCACAGAAGGTAGGCTGAAATGAATCTTCCTTGGACCCGTGAAGAGTGATACATGGTTCTCTTCAGCGACGCGTGAAGATTCAGCCTGCAGCCTGACAATCGTTGTGCCCTGATCTGGTGTGAACGTGGAACAAGGGAGAATCCACGTTTCATGCAAGAAAGACATTCCTTTGGTAGAGATGGAATCATGGTGTGGGCGAGTCATCAGCATTGGCGGTCATACAGACCTCCATGTTGTTAGAAATTGAATGGTGAATGCTGTAAGATATCGAGATGAAATTCTACAGCTTATGGTGCTACCCTACACTGGAGCAGCTGGGGCCAACTTTCTTTTTATGGATGACAATGCATGCCCCCACCATGCGCATCTCGTCAACAACATGGTGCAAGAGACTGGACTCGAGCGCATGGACTGGCCTTCACATTCTCCAGACCTGAATCCCATCGAACACAGAAGACGTGTTGCCTGTCACCAATCACCTCCCATAACACTTCCTCAGTTGGAAGTTGCCATGGTGCTCGAGTGGCCTCGAATCTCACAGGAACTGCTGGACAATTTGATCCTCTCCATGCCTTATCGCTGTCAAGTGTGTTGTAGCAGTCTCAGGTGACCATACACCCTACTGAACAGTCAATGTAAGACACATTTTTCACGTTTGACGAATGTTCTTTAATAAATAAACTCAAAAGCATCTGTTTTTTGAATGTATTATATTCATTTTGCAATATCTCCTAAATTCTGTGAGAAGTGTAGTATAAATATAAAAAAATAATCCTTGCTATGTAGCTATTGATGCAAGTGAAAATGCATGCAAAATGTGTGTAAAAATATGACAAAATTGCAGCAATTTCATTGGCAGTAATGATTACAAACAACTTATGAAAGAAATTTAGTCCTTATCCATTTTATAGATTAATATTTTCAAAATGAACTCCATTAAACTGCTTCAACCAGTATATCTATAAATACATATAGAAAAGAGAGACTATACATAAATATATAACAGTATTTACTATTCATCAGATAAAAAAAAAATATTAATAACTTGTATATACAGAGCTGCTTTTTTCTGTCCAGGAGTAGGCAGAGAATCTCAAGAATTTTTTTTTGAGACCGAGATTACTGAATTTTGGGAAAAAAAGAGATAGATAAATAAAAAAAAAAATAATTAAGATTGTTGAGAATTGAGATGTGATAGATAAAGAGATTCCTCGAGAATTCTCACAACAACAACCTCATACAAAATTACTATTTCTGTATGTTTAAAAAAAGTTAAAAAAAAGGACTGAAGCAGATTATGAAGATGACAATATGTCATCTTTCAATGGACTTGCTGTCGGCCCTTGCTGACTATAGAAAACAGGATCTAGCAGCTGTTTTAGCACTGGTGTATATAAGCATAAATATTGAAAAAAATCCCATCATATATAATTTATACATAATAGATATTTTTATGAGGAAAATGTTTAGTAAATTTAACTCTTAAATGTTTTGTAACTATTTTCGTTACATTTTCAGATATGCAGATATTTAAAATAGGATATACAGAAGTAACATATAAGTTACATTGAGCTTTGAGTTAGAAGGCTTACCAAATAGTTTGTTTTATAAAAAAATATTTACAATACCCAGAAACTCTGGCCTTTCAATATCTAAAATTAATAACTTTTAAAAGCTTCCAAAATCTTTGAGAAACATTTTATTGAAAAGTGTAATTTGCTTTAATAGTATTTTTAAGATTCTTTCAAATTTGAAACTATTCTTTTCCATTACAGGAAAATTTGAAGCTAAAACACCAGATAGTTATTTCTTAGAAAAGATTTTCTAGGACTGTCATTTATTTATTACATCTGAGCAAAAAAGATGTGAAGTCCTTTTTCCACATCCTGTTTGAGTTTTTCTCTTGGATTTTTTTTTAGAAATATTTAGGCTCTATTAATAAATTAATCAGTGATTTGATGCTACAATTGTCACGAAATCCATTTTATTTCTTAAGAGTTATTATAACTGCATAATATATTGTCACCTGTACCATGTGCAGATTTCGTATGCTTATATATATATATATATATGTATGGCCGGTACGCACCGAAGTGCGCGCTTCATATCCGAAGCCTCCGTGTTCCAGGGAGCGCTAGTGTTCCCAAGATGGCGAACCCCTAGCAGACTCCCTAGAATTTCAAGGGAAAGATACTGGGGTGGTTTCCTGTGGCCTTCCCCAGGACGCCATTAAGGAATAACGTCAGACCGAAGAGAAAGTGAAGAAGAGGCTGGACAACACAGGAAAGGAAATTGAAACAACCATGCCACTGCCGGGATTCGAACCCAGGTACTGGCGCACTGGCCGCCATGGCTGGCCGCTGCCGAGACCGCACGACCACGCCAGCACGTATGCTTAAAATTACTAATAAATAACCGAAGTTTGAAAGTAGTTAATTTTTCAGAATTGCCAACAAAAATCACAAAAATCATTAGCAGAAATGTTATCCATCTTCCAAATAGTTTGATTCTTCCAAATCAACTTTTCAATGGCCTAAGTATAAAGTTTTCAAACAAAGGGTACAATAAAAATTTTATGGAATACCTAAGGCATCCCAAGTATCTCAAAAGGACAAGCATTTCTCTTGAATTATTAGAAAGACAAAACTTGGAGTCCTATAAACATTCAAAATGAAAAACAAAATGAAACATTCCAGTAATAAATGAACATCTTTCAGTGAACTACTTCACGTAATGATAAAGTGAAAGACATTAAAGACTATGTACATTTTGCATGTAAACCTGATACAGAAAAGTTTATCCCAAGCTGATAAATAAATGTTAAATTTTTCAATTATAAAATGAAAAAGCAGAAAGTACTTTTGGTATTAATTTTGTAATTTCTATTTGTAGCTCAAAAATGACTGGCTTTGTTTTTGTGGAATCAACCCTTTTAAGGTTACTGGTTAAATAAACCATCTATTAATTAAACTTACCTAGAGAGAATAACATTATATGGAAGGAATTTAGGCCAATAATGCCTAATTATTCTGATTGGAATCCACAACATTATCAGTACCGTTGTTCCAAATATGATTAAAGATGCTAAAAACCGACGAGTATGTCGTAAAATAGGAAGGTGAATCATCTAAACAATAATAAAAAAAAAAATATGTATATAAAATTTGCTAATCTATTAAAAATCTGACTGTTAGAGTATTATCTTAAAATACATCCCTTCAAAACTTAAAACCTTCAAATTTGGAACAACAATGGATAATAACACATTGTTTTTATGTCTCAAGTCTGATGCCTGGTTGCACCATTCAGTACTAACGCTGTTCAAACAAAAGCAGAAACCATATTTAGCCTTAAATATTTTGCACTCCTTAGAGTTCTAGGATTAAGCAAATCCAATGCATTGTCAGGCTGAACTGCCAAATTCAACTACGGCACTAAACCATAGTTCAAAGCTGACATCAACTGACATGTATAAATTAAGATTCCTTTGCAAAAAAAAAACAAAAAAACGAAACATTACTAATTTCATTATACTGTAATGTAATTTAATTTGAAACAGGTTAGTTTGAAATGCTGTAGAACCACACAGCAACCACCAATATTGCCATTTCATGAGGTAATCTCATGAACATACAACAGTTTGTAAATATTAATAAAAACTATTTTTTTAATATTAAATTTTGATGAAATTAACTATTTATTTCATTACAGTTACAGATATTATTTTTTTCCAAAATTCCTTAATAATTATGTAAAATTAAAAAAATTAAATAAATAAATAAAAAAATAACAAATAAATAAATATATAAATAATTAAATTACAAATGAAAGCAAGCAATATTAAATAATGAATTTATAAAATTCAAAATTACTATATGGCTTTATAAATTTTTCTACTGTTTAAATGATTACTGAAAATACTGATCAAATTGATGATGTCTGTGCAGGAAATGACGTTTGTTGCAACCAACCAGAATCAACTTATTAATGTACGATGCACTTCCCCTTTTATAAATATTTCAAAATCCATCCTCAACAACCTGCCTCGAGACATCGCAGTGGCCACTTTTAGAATGGTAACTGGCCACGATTACCTTCAGAGTCACTTACATAAAAACAGCATCTCTGATTCCCCCCTCGGCTCACTTTGCATGCCGGGGGAGGGCAATGCCGATCATCTTCTCAGTTGCAGAGCATTGATGGTTAATGCACGAGAAGACAGCCTTGAAGGACGGGCACGGCTCTACTGGGTGGCAAGGCATCAAATGGCTGAACAGCCAAGGATGGGAGTTGCCTAAACTAAAATAAACTAAACTAAACTAAACCTTTTGTGAACTTTTGATCACAGAACAAGCATTCATTTTAGTTACACTTGATTTAGTGCAACTCAACAGTCTTTTGACTGCATGTTTTGTCTAACCAAGGTTTTCATAAACAGAAGATTACAGTCAGTTTGGTGCAACCAGACATGAAGAATGGAAGAAAATCTAAACGTATAATATAAAAACTACGAAATTTCCATATATAGTTGCGGCACTAAGCTAATTTATACAATGGTAATTTTCACTAGAAAATATAAAGCATTACTTGCTGTTTTAATTTTCAAATTAAGAAAATCTACTTTTGTTTTTACCTCTTGAATGGGATTGAAATCAGGATCATTAAGATTGCGAAGAAACCAAAGAACACCTGGACGCAAAACTTCTCGTAACAGCAGAAAGAACGATGCAAAATAAAAAACATAAATCATTCCAACAAGCCAGTGAATAAACATGGAAGTTCCAGGTGCCAACTGGAAACTAGCTTCCCGGTCTCTCAAAGTTGCATCAAAAATTGCCAATGAGCAAATATCAAGCCACCAGCCACAAACCAATGGAAACACTCCAATTTCAACAACTGCTAATAATGAAACTTTGACTACAATGTAGCATAATCCAAGGAACCTTTTGGATCTGTAAAGAAACAAAAGTATTGTGATTATTATTATTTTAATTACTATTTCCTAACAATATTTTATATGTGTGTGTGTGTGTGTATGTATATATATATGTACACACATACATACATGCAAGCAGGAACAAACATAGTACACAAACGACATAAATAGATACCATATATTTCGGCAGATAAGACGAGGTGTAAATTTTCGACAAATTTTTGTAGTTTAAGCATATATCTGCCCTAAAAGATGACCCCCAAACTATGAACGGCCTATGAATTCAGTTTAAATCGTCGATCATCATTTTGATAATAATACTATATAGCGTATGCAGAATCCCACGGTAGCAACGCCCGGCTATTCCTTTCGAGTCGCTTTCCAGTAGGCACACCGGCTAGTAAACGCTACTGCGCATGAGCAGAGAGCTTCTCAGGTCAGGAATGGAAAGAAAAAAGGAGCCTGTGGATCGTGTGAATAGTTACTTAGAAATACCTTGATTTGAAGTGAGTGGTTTGTTTTATTTTATAATGATTTTAATTTATATAAATTTCAATCTTATTTTTTTTGTATCTGTCGTATAAGACGATCCCGGATTTTGGGGGCCTTTTTTAATGATTCAACTATCGTTTTATCTGCCGAAATATTCGGTAAATAGATATTCTATATCCCTTTTATTTCATATTGAAGATCTTCATCTTTGTAAGTTATTACAATCTCTACTTGGCTCTAGTTTGAAAAAAAAATGTTTACAGAAATTGTAACTAAATATGCTTCTCATACGATTTCCGTAGAAAGATATCAATTTTTAAGCAATATATTTATTGCATCTAGGCTGCGAAAGTTTTGAAGTGAGGCTTAGCATATACATCATAAAAGATATGAAACCCAGTTGGATAAGATTGCAATAGATCAATATGATGGGAACACCATATTCCAAGTTCTGTTTCATTCATTGCATCAGTAGATGTCACAATTTAAGATGAGATTGTAAAATAAATCATTTCAATTTGAGAATAATTTCTCCATGAACTTTCTGAAGACAGTCGGTACATCTATCATGGTTTTGGGCAGTTCTAGGTAAAGGAACGTTGAATTTCAATTTTACTTTCCTTACATGGAAGGAAATGAAAATTTACAGCATAATTCAATGTTAGAAAAAAAAGAGGGATAAGTAATATCTGTTAATTAAATACTTTAGATAAAGCAGTGCAATAGAAATAAATATTAACTGTCAAGAAGAAGAAAAAAAAAAGAAAAGCCCTCAATAAATTTAAGAGAGATTACATTAATTCATAGCTTTATTCCAAATACTTGTGAGGGATGGTAGTGATGAATTAATATTTATTTATAGACAGACAGATATGGAATACTAATTTACCTTTTTAATTTGGCAACTGATGCTATACCATGAAGCAAAACTAAACAAATTCCAATTACGACATAGCCACAGAGAGTAGTCAATAAGCCTTCAAACTGAGTTGCTAATATCTAGAAAACAGAAAGTGCACTACGTTAATAATTACATCCGATGAAAAAAAAAATATATATATAAATATTGATAATAATAGCCTCTTTTAAGAAAAAAAAAAGGATTTACTTACATAATCTTTTAATTTGAATCCAACAATGGTGAAGTGACCAATATGATAAGGACTAAAAGCTAAAATTTAAATGAAAAAAAAAATTAAAAAACTTGAATGCTTAACAAAACTTAAGTTTTCTTTCTTTTTGATAAATTTATGCTTTTAATATACAGAAATTTCAAATTTTCAAAATTATTATTAACTTGAAACTGGAAAACAGTTACAATGATTAATAATAGTAGGTATGGTTTTAATTCTTCACGTAGGGTTTATATAAATAATCAATGATCTTCATATATAAGTTATCTTTACACTACGATTTATTCAGTAATGATATTATGAGTTTGTGTGTAATCATATGTAATTGAAGTTAGGCTTTTAAGCAGAAAAGTAATTTTGAAATTAGAAATTTTAAAATATGTACATGATGTAACTATATTTTCTTTTTAAATCAATCTTAAAAAGAAAAAAAAAAATCTAAATAAGTTTAGCTTCTAAATTATGCTTTTTTTTTTTTTTCTTGGTCCAATGTTTCTATTTCTTTCTTCTGTTTAACCTTTAACAATATCCCATGTATCAGATTACACAATTTTTAAAAAAAAATATCTTAAAATCAGCCTACACATAGCCAGTCCAAAGAATTTTAGATGGATTGTAATTGAAATGTTTTTCACTAAGTTTGTCAGGAAAACTTAAGTTTTATATAATAAATTTTGAAAACTTATAATCTATCCAAGATGGGATATTTCAGGAATCATGAACAGTTAAAACTAAAAAGTATGTCTTTTTCTTCAAAACTGACTATAAAAACAAAGCATTATTCTTTTGTAAGGATATCACCCAAACGTTTATTTAATAAGGAGTTCTGATCTTTACTGATGATTAGTTAGTTTCTGCAACTGCATTCCAAGTTCTTCAATGGATTATTAAAAGCATTTTTAGGGATGTTTATAAAAGGAAACAATACAGATCTCTTTGAAAACTATGTTACACACTTGGTCAAAGTCTCTTGTTGACATAAGAATTTAATTGTATATCATCAAACCTAAATGAACATGCACAGCAGATATGTTTACATATGCTGACATTTCAGGAATCATGACAACTCTACGATTAATTTGTGATCTACAAACTCTATTCAAACAGATTTTTAGTAGCAGATTAAAGAAAATAAGATAATCAGAAAATCTATTTTCTAACTGGAAGATACAAAACTGTTTCATAGAAGGATAAGAAAGCTTGGTTAAGTGTTATGTGATCCACAAGTGTTGTACTGATTACATTACAACTTTATTTCTCTCTTCGATCCCTTTATCAAGTTAAATTCTCTCCTTGATCCTATTCTAAGGGATTGAACTAATCCATCCTGAACACGACATTCTAAAGGTACAGTTAAAAATTAACGAAGGCTACCAACATGTTTGTAAGTTTTTATATAACTAGTTATGATGGTTGAACGGCTTTTCTCATTATAAAGTGCTATTTTTTTATTGTGATTGTTTTTTTGTATAACCTGATATTTCAAGTAAGAATACTTATAAGAAAATTAAAGTTTAAATTTATGGAGGGCAAAATAATAGTAGCTTTGATAGTAATTTACAGTTATATTACCAGTATTATCTGTGGATTCAAACAGAATGACATATTATTGCATCTATACAGCACCTTACACTCATTCACATGCTATCTTTATCACTCCACCTGATAATGGACAGCAAAACTAGCTTACAAGAATTATGATTTCAGTCTAGATATGCATTTGGTTATCAATGGTTAGAAGACTTTCATTTAAAGAAGGCTTGATTAAAACTATCTAGACCAATTTGCAAATACGATTAATTTTTAAATACAACCTGCGATGCAGAGTGCCTTTCACTAAATGAAATATAGTACTATAGATACTTCACTGTGGACTGGAAGAACTGGGTTCAATGTCCAGGGGTCAAAGATTTTTCTACACTGAAGTCTACTCCACACCGATCCTAGGGTCTACCCAACTTCAAACTTAATTCCGTCGGTCATGAAACGCTGGGAGCCTTATTTCTGCGATTCCCAGGGCCACATAGGAATATAGTAGGATACTTTAACTTTTAAACTAAATCTAATCATGATTCATAAATATACTTCCATGACAAAAATGTTAAACTTACCAAACACAAGAATAAAGAGTGTATTCAAGGAAACAACCCAAAATACATGTTCCTGAAATATAACAAAATAAATTAATAATTTTTAACTTCAAAAATTTGTTCTGAAACAAAATTTGTCTGAGATATTAGTTATTAGTAAAGCAGGCTAACATGAATTATTGCTTTATTATTAGTAGAGATTATACAATTGCATGTTGTTAAATAATGAAAGATAATAAAAAAGTAGGAAAACTTACCAAGAAAACTAGGGAACCATCAAGTCCAAGAAGCTGAGGCGAAAAAACAAAAAAATTATTATCATTCTTTATTATTTTGAGCATATTATTTAAATAAAAAAAAAAAACGAAAACAAACAAAAACTATTGTGATCAATTTTGTTAAAAAGAATATTAAAACACACACAACCAATGTTAATTATACCAGATTTATTAGTTTGCTAAAGATACACTGAAATGTTTGCGGTTGTCGTGTTTTACTTTATTAAATTAAATAAAAATGTAAAAAACTAAACAGAACAATGAAGATTTAGAAGTAAAACCAATATCTTATGAAAAATTTCACTATTTTAACCATGTCCCTTGAACAGTCCTTGCAGAAGACTTCCAAGATTTCAAAATCAATTGTCCAAAACTATCTAGTTACCTTCTTAAATATCAATTTAAATTTGAAATACAGCATATTCTCGATATCTGGAACTTCGATATCTCGAAAACCTTGACATGTCGAAAAATTATTTTCCCCTCGATATTACATATTCATCTAATGTTAATTTTAATTCTTATGTAGAAGAGTTTTCACTCAAAACCTCGTTATGTCAAATATTTTTCAAAGTAAAAATTGAATTTTTCCGGAAAAATCGCCTTTCAGTTGTGTCGAAGCAAACAGAGGTATTTTTTAAAGAAATTCTAGCAATGTAAGTTCAATGTATTTTACTAATTCTTTTCAATTTAATGTAATTATTTTTGACTACATTTAGAAATTAAAATTATCATTGCTGTATTTAGACTTATTGTTAACTATAATTACATATTTATACTTATTCTCATCTATCAAGACTCTAATTTTTAGAATATTATTCCGTATCTTGTGTTTTTACGTGAATTTTTATGTTATGGTTATGACCTTATTATCTTGAAAACTCGCTATCTCGAATTTTTTTTAACATCCCTTCGACTTTGATATCGAGAGTATACTGTACGTTCCCCACAATCTTCTGTAAAATTAGACCCTTCTTTATTTTCCGTCTGTATTTCATCTTTCTGTGTAAAAGACTTCTTCAGGACAGAAAAGGAGGAGGAGAAGAAATTTTATTCTTCCTCCTCTAAATTCATTATGAATACATTTCTAACTGTGCTGATTATGGAATGTTCAACAGTATCAATTCTTTGCAAAAAATCACTTGTAAAATACAGAATAAAATGCCGAATCCTTAACAAAAGAACTCCAGAAAACAGGGCAATAAAATATTTAAAAAAAAATCACAATAATTTATAGAAGTCCCTTAATATATTCATAATGAATTTAGAAGAGGGAGAATAGAATTTCTTCTCCTCCATTTTTATCCTGAAGAAGTCTTTCGCAAAGAAAGATGAAATGTAGGCGGAAAATTAAAAAGGGTCTACTTTTACAGAAGATTGTGGCGTATATCTAGTTACCTGTCCTCAATTAGTAGTCGAGTTGTTTGATCATGTTAATGCTTCATAATATCCATATTTAGATAAAGAAAAAAAAAAGAAGCAAAATTAAACTCTTTAAAATCTGTCTTACCCTCTCCCATGTTAATTCTTCTGCTGCTCTTTCCCATTCAATTGGATTCCAGTTATTGTCATCTACTTCGGAAAAAAACAAAAACAAACTTTAGTTGAAATATTAATATTACTTGAAATAAGAATTAAAATTTTATTGTTACATACATAAAACAATGGTTTAATGCTGAACAATTCATCTATTTAAAACCAAACCACGTCAAATGTGATGAAAAAAATTCCATTTAATAAGGTCAGATGTTTTAAGTCACTGTGACCAAATGTTTCAAAATAATTAAAATAAGGCTAATGCTCTGACTCATTGTGGTTTTCTTTGTTAACCTCCTTCCTACCAAATATTTCCATTTTGAGGGAAAAAATTTTTTTAAAAAAAACTACAAGAGTTAGCAATTTTAAAGCTCTAAGTGTGCTGATTACAAAATGTATCAATTCTTTTGCGAAAATTTGTTAAATCCACGTGTAAAATACAGGATAAAATGTCGAATCGTTAGCAAAAGAACCATAGAAAATAGAGGAATAAAATAATTTAAAAAAATCACAATAATTCACAGAAGTCCCTTAATGTGCTACTTGTTACTAATTAGTAACATGTGCTACTTACACATTATGTTGGAGAATGTATTCATATACTAATTCATATCATATAGGAATGTGCTCATCGTGAAAATATATGTTGAAGACCAGGATCCCTATACTTTTTAAATGTACTAGCTAAAACTTGAATGCTCAAAGGTAGCCAAGTAATGTAAATATCAAATTTACAACATTTTTAAAGACAATGCAACAGTCCAAAAAACAATGTAACTATTCTATCTGTTCAGAAGTGGGTGATGACTGATAGACAAAAAAACAACAAGTAATGAATGGATGAATGACGATTAAAAAAAAAAGAAAGAAAGAAGACAGCTTAAAATACACAGTATTGGAGTGTTAGATGTCAAAAGGCCAAGGTTTAGAAAGGGCATAGAAATTTTGGAACAATATAGTCTGTTGGCATTGTGCAAATAGTTCCCAAGACTACACAGAACAGTTGAGAGAATGTACAGCAGAATAGGCTTAAATAAGACAGCAATATTAGAGGCAACTATTTTCTAATAGTCTTAAAACTTTTTTAAGTTCAATAATTTATTTTGAAGATCGTAAGGGAAGTTACTTTATTAAAAGTTCAAACATATTAAGATGACAGTAAACTTAAATACCATTTTACAATATAATTAATTGTTTAAATTTAGAAATTATGGAGATACAAATACATTAATCTCACATAAATTTTAATGAGGAAACAGAAAGATGTCAACAGAGATGGAAAAGACTATTTAAATTTTGTTCAACAATATAATGCTATCTTTTCTTATGGGATGTGAATTTTAACTTCCTTAAAATTAATTTTAAACCAAAAATAAATAAAATTTTTAGAATGCTTAGAAAACAGTGTCCAATTATTATCAGTACGGCCAAAGATGAACCTCCCAGAATGCAACACAGATGATAGATTTTCCTTTCCTGGCCTGTCGATCACATTCAAATGTAAGAGAAAATGGCGGTCGTTGATTCACATTCAACATTTCGACGAGGAAAAGGTCTAAAAAATCAAGTAGGGAAATTATTCTTAACGTTGCTCGTCGATTTCAAGAAGATGTATGTGAGATTTTTGATATTTTCAATTATTGATAATTGAGATTGATATTTTCTGCGGAGCTTACGGCATTGATACTGGAGAAATTAGTCAATGATAATATGCTTGCAGGTTCAACTTTCGCCACGACGATAATACGGAATACTTTGTTGTTTAAAATTAAAATAAACCTAAATTTTACTTTTAGAAATGAAATTCCAATGAGAAAATATTATTCAGAAAACTGTATAATAATCACCTTGAGCACCATTGTTAGCATCATTTACAACTGCATCCCCAACCACTTCGGCAACTGGTTCACCTTCCCCTACTTGAACAGCAGCATTAACTGCATTGTTGGCATTGTTTACAGGAACCTCAACACCATTAATATTCTAAAATTAAAAATAACACAATATTAAAAAAATATCCATAACATTAGTGTGTTTACATATATTAAAGAAAAGGACCATACACACAAATAATAAAATATATTCAAACAATTTCATGACATGTTGCGGGGCTTAATTACAAACCCCTTCATCAGATGACAAATATTTTATTATTTGCGTGTATGGTCCTTTTCTTTAATTAAAAAAATATATAATAACCTTTCTATATAAGTGGATTTTTTTACAATTATTTATTTCATATTAAGTTTTTCATTATTTTAATTTTTTTCAGTTTTAAATAAAAATAAATAAATAAATAAATAAATAAATAAATAAATAAATAAATAAATAAATTGCTTTTTATTTTTTTTTATTGATGACAACACTAGATATATAATTTTCTGTTTATATTAATATGACACATTCTTTCTAATTCACAAGTACCATTGGCATCCGCTTTACCCTATAGTAAAGGATAATGCCTACAAAATCTTTACAACAACATGTTAATTTAATATTAATTTTTAATAATATAAATTTATAAAAAAATAAGTATTTAATAATGTAATCACTTTAGTATATTAAAAAATTGAAGTGAATGCTCATCTGCATATCAAAATGTTAAAATAAAGACTGATATTTTGCTTCGTAATAAAATGTTCAAATGGCATTGCTAATCTAACAAAAAATAAACCATACCACTAAAAGCACTGATTAAAAATAAAATGGGTTTACCTCTATTAAAGGATGATCTTGTTCTAACCAGTCGGGACCACCTCCATGAAGTATTTGTTCCCTGAGCCACACAAGACTGATAAATGCACATAAAGTGCAAGTTACTACAAAGCATCCATGAAAACTGTCAGACAAGAGGTTTTCCCTAAACATTAAAAAAAAAAAAATCCATCATATTTTTTTCAAACCAGAAACACCACAGATACACCACCTGTGATGCTGCATGAAACATTTGAAGGAAGGGATTGCGTGATCACAGAATTACAGACATTAACTTAGTGATAATAAGTAAGAAATAAATTTAATCACTTACGTGGATAGCATGTCTAAGGGTAAAGTTAGCACTGAGCTAACTGAGCCTGTGAAGAAACACCTATAAATTCTACCTGTAATGGAGAAACAGAACAGAAAAAAAAAGAATTAGTTAAATATAAATAGAATGTTACAAATTATATAAAAGTAAATTTTTACATTTTTGAATTACATTAAAAGAATTTATCTTATAATTATTTTGCTTTTTCTTCCTTTTTGTTTATTTCTTATTGCAGTTTTTAATTACTCACACATTTTCTTATTTGTAATTTAACAAAATAATAGCTTTCAACTAACCCTCAATATTTTTAATTTAACTATGTTTCTAGTGAACAATCAATTTAATTATTATCTTCCAGTCTATAAAATATTTGACAACTAAATCAAATTCACTGAAATCTCATCAATTATATGAGAAATTAAGCATTGGAATGACTATCTCATTTCTTGGCCAGTAGAAATCAACCGTTAAGAATGGAGAACCACTGGAATATTCTAAAATGAAACAAATGGATAGCTATGTCCATAAGACTCGAATTCAGTAAATTTCTGCTTAATAAAAGAATTTTAAAGAAATAAACAAGGCCTAATATTGCTCCTAAACATCTCTTTGTTGAACGAATTACTAAAAAATTATTGAGTTAATTCTAATAATCTCTTTCTCAAAATCATGATTTTTGTAATATAGTAATATTCTTCAATGAACTACAATAATAAAAGTAAAATAGTGAAAAAATATTTGGACTACAAAGAAAACAAATTAAAATAGAAATAATTTATCTTCACTGTTTTCAGTGAAGACAAATACATTTATTTAATAGACTGGAATCAAGACTTTAGAAGGCTAAGGGAATTGAGGTACCAATAGTAAATTCAAGATAAAATGAAACTAAGATGATTGGGACATATACAATAAATTATTAATAATAATAAAAAAAAAGATTGGTCATTTAATGGAAGGAAAACATTTTTTTCTAGAAATTAGATTCCTTACATCAAAATAATGATTTATGGAATAAAGTGACAATGATTGGAGAAAAGAATGGACTGTTCCTTTGTTTATATTAGAATATTATGCTTTATAATCAATAAATATGTAAACATTAATTGAAGTGAAATAAAAGTTAAGCAGTTTTATTCTGAATACTTACATGCTGTAAGGGGTACAACACCCAACCAAGCCAAAGCTACAAGGGTGTAATGAAACCAATATCTAATAGCCGTTCCAATACTCTTAAGTAATCCACTGACAATATCTTTGATAGGCAAACGTTTTGGCATGTCTGGTGAATAAACTGAAAAAGAAAAATAATTATTTGATTAGGCATTTTTTTTTTTTTATTCTACAAAAACATTAAAATCTGACTAAAAAAAAAAATAGATTATTTGTATCTTGAATGTAAATGAAGAAGGCTGATCAGAAAAAAAAGTTTACATGGGTCAAACCATATTTTAGGAAACTAAAAATTAAAATATATACAAGAAAGCCTACTTGGGCACTTGTTATAAAGCATTAGATAAGTATGAATATCCTGGACAAACATAGAGAATGCCATTAGCTCTGTCATAGTTCAACACCCATATGATTTTCATATCATAGGTGAACTGTTCTGTTGTAGTTCAACACCCATATGATTTCATATCATAGGTGAACTGTTCTGTTGTAGTTCAACACCCATATGATTTTCATATCATAGGTGAACTGTTCTGTTGTAGTTCAACACCCATATGATTTCATATCATAGGTGAACTGACTAGTTCAATCCAATGCCAAAATCACAGTGAATGGCCCAGCATTTCCCATCACAAATTTCAAGTTAGTTTTGGTTTGTTGTTCCTGTAGTTGTGTTTGCTTAGTAAATAAAACCACTTTCAAGTAACTGTCAACTTGAACTGCCACAGTGAAGCTCTTGCTGGATATATAATTCGAAATCATGTCACCATAAACTTGCTACTGTCCTTTGACAATTTATATCTGCAGATTTAACATTTATAAAAATTTGATACCTTTTTAATATCAAGCTTAATATCAACTTTAGAAAAATAATAAGTTTTACTGCAAGGTAACACAGTAAAGGAATTTATATCATATTCTATTAAGATTAATTGTTAAAAATGTAATTTAAATTTTTTAATTTGAAGAAAACCTTTGATGAAGAAGACAGATTTTTCAGACATTGTCACTAATAACAGGGATAGAAATCTTTCGTACTCTTCCAGCTGACAAGAGGTGAAACTATGAAACAGTAATTTAAATGATGCTTAAAAGATCTGAAATTTATTATGTTTCTGAGGTTCGAAGTGCAGAGAAATTCTTACTATACCAAAAATCACCAGTCAAGGAAGGGAAGCAAATTAATGACAGATAAATTAGAAGGTAAAACCATAATTTGCACAAATTAGTAATTCGCAATAAATAAAAAAAAAAAAAAAATCACAGGAATTAAAATCATGCTAGCCACATGCAGGGGAAAATTGCTCTCTGGATTTTTCCTTCCCAGGTAAATACTTTGACTTGTTTTTCTGGATTGTTGGATTATTTCTTTTTATTAAACATTCCTAGACTGCTCTGGCAAAGTTTTGGAGCTCTTAATCTGTTTAATTATAAAGATTTTAAAGAAATTCCGATCGAGTAGTTGCCTAGCGGTTGTGGGAGCACCAGCTGGCGGCAGCTCTTGGTTCTTCCTTTCCAAGGTCTTGGAATGAGCAATGTGTCGACTGCTGGTCGAGGAGTTCTCTGCTCTACAGGAGGAGAGAATGTTTTCTCCAGCAGAGTAAATGAAATGAGGAAACTCAAAAAATCTGAAATAAAGGATAATATTAGAAAGCAATATTCATCATGGCTCCAGGGTAATTCAGATAAAATTCAAGTGAGCAAGGATTCAATGAAAAAGGAATTGAGGGCAAAAATTACTGAGGAAAAAAGAAAAGAAATAGAAGAACTAGTTAATGAACAAATTGAGGCAGAACATGACCTTGTATGTCAACATGCCAGAAAGAGTATTCGTTTGGCCACTGAAAAAGTGAATACTGATGACGATGATGAGGTAAATGTGATTTTTGAGGATTCTGCCGGTGCTAGTTTTTCTAATAAAAGGAGGAGACCTTTGTCCTCAGGTTCCTCCTCATGTGCTTTTGATAATCCTTTAGTAGGGTCCTCTAAATTAATCAACGATTTTTATGAATATATTAATTTCATTCGTAATGCCACATCTAAGGAAGTCAAAGGCAAAATTTCTTTTAATAAAGACAATCAGAGAGAGGTCTCCAACTCTTTGATGGACATAGGTAAAATATTTACAAAAATTTTGTGTAATAATAAAGAGCTTGAACTCCAAAAGAAAGAAATAAAGTTAAGGAATGTTTATTTAAATAATGAAATCTCCTTGTTAAAAGAAAATACTCTTTCGATACAAGAGAATCTTAAGCCACAATCCTTTGCATCTGTGTTGAAAAACAATAGAAAAGAAAGTTACTATAAACTCTAACAAAAAAGAGAAGCAAAATTTTAATTTCGCTAGAGATAATGTCAACACAGAGTACAGTGTCAAGGTTTCTTTTAAGAATGATCTGGGAAGTGAGAAACCCAAAGAAAGTCTAAATAATATCTTAGCCAAATCGGTCAAAGTTAAAGCTATTGATGGGGGATTGAAAAATAAGATACTGACAAAGAATGGAGATGTCATTTTAAAATGTTATAACCCAGTTCAAAAAACAGAAGTTAGAGAATCAACCATGAAAAATTGACTCCTTGGAAGTCACTTCCATTAAAAACAGGAATCCAACGATTTTAGTTACAGGCATCTCCGAGGACTACAAAAGTAATAAAGTCTTAGATATCTTAATCTATAGTAATATTGAATCCCATCAAATCATTACAAAGGACGTTTTGGCTAAAGGATTGAAAATTATTACGAGCAGTCATTGTCGCAATCCTCATAAAAAGAATTGGATCATTTCTGCTGATCCAAATATTTTTAATTTTTTTAAGAAAAGGGCATATATTTTATTTGAATATCCCTTTTGAAGAGGAAATAGCAGTGTTGAGATGTTACAACAATCAGTTTGGACATTTAGCTGCCATCTGCAAAAATCCATTAAGTTGTTCCAAATGCGGAGACAATCACCGTGTTAGTGACTGTCAGTCCTCAACTATTAAATGTTCTAACTGTACAAGATGTGGTCTTTCGGATTATAATCATCGCGCTGACAGTAAAGCTTGCATTTGTTATAAACAAGCCCATCTGGCAATGAGAAAACTTATTACTTATAAATGATTAAGTTTTGCCAGTTTAATATGGGAGAAGGCTGGCAGGCTTGGACGGAGCTGCAAATTCTGCTCCCAAATTTTGACTTTTTATGTCTTCAAGAGCCCTATTGTTCAGGGAGTACAATTCCGTCCTTTGATCAGCACTATTTGATTATCTTTTGTAATAATGATTTAGAGAGGCCTCGTTCTTGTATTGTCTATAACAACAAAAAGTTCAACCCTCTCGTCATTAGTCAATTTTTAACAAAAGACTTAGTGGTTATTGTTTTTAAAACGAACACTAGGCCCATTGCGGTTGTTAGTCTTTACGCCCTTAAATATGAGAATTTTACTACTTTGTTACTCAAGTTAGAAGACATTATGAAATTATATTCTCATGTTTTAATTTTGGGTGATTTTAATGCTCGTAATTTGATTTGGGGTGACAGAATCAATGACGAGAGAGGTAATGTATTAATTGATTGGGTTAACAAAAACAATGTTGTTATTTGTAATGACAATGAATCTATTCCAACTTTCTGTTCTACCAATGGCAGAAGTTGGATAGATCTCACCCTTTCGAGGGGACTGACAGTCTCTAATTGGAACGTTTCCGAGGGAGATTGTGGAAGTGACCATTGCATTATTTCCTTTGAGCTGAATTCAGATTCAGTTCCTTTGCGATAGGCTTTTTGTCTAAAGGCTGCCAATTGGAGAGTCTTTACTGATTTCCTCTCTAGTAAATTGAATTACGTGATTAATTCTACTAATACCATGGATTGCAAAAATGCTGCACTTATTTTTCAAAATATTTGTAAAGAGGCTTGTGATAGGGCTATTCCTTTTCGCAAGACCTCTTTTAAAAACAAAGTTGGTCCCCGCTGGTGGTCACCAACGCTGAGAGACTTGAGGGCCAAAGCCAGAGCATGGTGGAAGAGATATCTGAGATGTAAGGTTCCACATGGGAAACTGGCTATAGAAGAAAGATAAAAAGAGGCTAGGGCAAAGTATCGTCAATCTGTAAGACATGCCAAATGGAATTCTTGAAAGGATTATTGTGAAAGGGAAGCCAACCAAAATCCCTTTAGCTTTTCCTTTCAAAACTTTGACCAATAAAAATAAGAATTATGCTTGTGTTAATACGGTCAAAATGAATGATGTCAATTGGACTTCCTCTGAGAATCAGTCAAATCAGGCTCTTCTCACTAAATACTTTCCCGACAATATTGTCAAGGAAGATGACGATGTTGCCACTGGTATATCAGGTGTAATCAGACGATACCTTATCTTTGTGAAACAGAGGATTTCAGTATTGAGTATCATGAACTTTTTCATATTATTAATAGTCTCAATCTGGAGTCCTCTGCGGGTATTGATCGGAATCCTGCCCGTGCTCTTCCCTTCATCTTTCAGGTTTATAGAAACGAATAGGTCTCACTAATTAATAAGTGTTTAAAATGCAGGGTCTTTCCAAAAGTATGGAAAGTGGCGGAAGTTGTTTTAATCCCCAAAGGGGACGGTCGTATGAGACCCATCTGCCTTTTGCCTGTCATCGGGAAAATTTTTGATAAGTTTAATAACAATAGACTGTATCATTTTATGGAAATTAAAGGCTCTCTGTCTGATAAACAATTTGGATTTCGTAGAAACCACAGTACTATTATGGCAGCGAGGTCTCTACTGTCTTTTGTCCGTCGGCATAAATCACTAGGACACCATGTTGCTGTGGTTTTTATAGATATTACCAATGCATTTAACAATGCTTGGCACCCGATGGTTTCAAATTTTTTAAGGAATATTAAATGCCCTAGCAATTTATACTATATTATCTCTTCCTTTTTCTCTGTCAAGAGAGTTATTTTGGGTTCCTCTTCCCGTTGTGTTTTTAAAAGTTGTCCACAGATTAGCAATTTGGGGCCTCCCGTGGCTTACTATCATGGAAGATCTTTTCTCTCAATTTACCTCCTGGCAGAGAGATAATGATCCATTGAATGCCATCGACTTACAGCCTTTGCCAACGACACGGTAGTTGTCATAAGAGCCCCTTCCATTAGAAAAATAGAAAGTTTATGGGATTCTTAGAAGCAGAAATAAATAGCCGATGCACCTGGCTAAATTGAAAGAACACTTTTAATATAAAAAATAAAATTACACAACTAGTTTCAAGCACAGCAGAGTGCCTATTTTCAAGTTCTATTATTATCAGAGTGCCTATTATTAACTTGATAATAGGCACTCTGTTGTGCTTGAAACTAGTTGTGTAATTTTATTTTTTATATTAAAAGTGTTTTTTCATTTTAGCCAGGTGCATCAGCTATTTATTTCTGCTTCTAAATATGAACTATGCACGTAAAATCCTAATTTATGGGATTCTTTTTGGCCAATCTTGAGACTGTGGGCACATGATAATAAACTCTCAATTAACAAAAAGACAACAGCAGCCCTGTTCTGTCCATGCAGGAATGTTACCAAGAGACCCTCTTAAAGGTTTCTAATGGCAAAATTAATTTTTTTGAAAATTTGAAATACTTAGGGGTAACACTTAGCGCGAATCTTACATGGACGGTTCATTTATATGGTATTAGGAAAACGATTGCTGTTAATGCTCTTGTTCATTGCTCCTAAAAATGGAGGGATGGCTTCGAAGATTAGGAAATTAATCTTCAATTCAGCCATTAAGTCAAAAATTCTCTATGCGGCTGAAGTTTGGGGCGACTCTGTTAATAAATCTATTCTTAAGAGAAATTTAGATACTATTGTGAGACCATTTCTAATAGCTATAGCCTGAACATATAGGAAGGTTTCGACTGAAGCCTTATACGTCCTATGTGGAATTGTTCCCATGTGGATTCAAGCACAACAGTTCTTTTTTCATTATAATCGAATTCACAGTGAAAACTATGAACATAAGAGTATCTCCTTCTTTTTGGGTTCACCTGCTTTTATTAACCCATTACCTATTAAAATGTGGGGAGACAATGAACTCTCATTTAACATAAAAATTTTCACTGATGGTTCTAAGGGTGAGGGCTGCATTGGTTTCTCTGTCGTCTTCAAAGATACACATAATAAAACTTTAGATATTTATCGACAATGTCTCCCTGACGATTCGTCTGTTTTTCAGGAGGAGTCAGGAGCCATCTCTCATGCCGTCAATGTGTGTCTTGACGTATGGTGCAAGAAACACGTAAGTATCGCAATTATCTCTGATTCTCAAGCTGCCCTGAGAGCAATTTCTAATTGCTCCTATTCAAACAAAATGATCAGAGATACTCATGTAAATATCAGGGAACTTTTAAATAACAGTGTTGCGATGCAGTTATTTTGGGTCAAGGCTCACATCGGCATATGTGGTAATGAAGAGGCTGACAGGGAGGCCAAGCGAGCTTCCTCGTTGGATGATATCTCCTTTCCCTGTCCTTTGCCGCAGTCTTTCTCTCACAATATTAGATACAAAGATCAAATTTCCATTTGGCAGGGAAAATGGAACAATTCTTGTAAGGGTAGCCCACTTTTTAGATTTATCAATAGAGTTAATGACAGAGTACTCTTTTCGGACTTCATCGTTAACCAGTTTTTAACCAGGCACGGGGCTTTTAATTCTTACCTTTTTAGATTTAATCTTGGAGACACTTCCAAGTGTGGATTTTGTTTTCTCTCTGAGGATGAGGATACGGACCACGTCTTATGGTGTAGTCCGGATCCTGCTCGTTCGAGATTTAAGAACCATTTTAAAATGTTGTTTTTTAAGAGGGGTATCCAATTCCCCTCTCCTTGCGACAGGATAAGGGATTGTTATCAGTTATTTTTAAATTTTGCTCATTGTTTGAATAGCCCCCTTTAATTTATTTGGTTCCTTTTTGCACTGGGAATTTTTTTTGTCTCCCCTCCCTTTTTTTTTTATATTTGTAAATATCTTTAATCTTAACTTTCATATTTTAAAAATTAACTTTGTATATTTTTTAACATTTGAGTATTTGTATATTTATTAACTTATTGATTTATGGTAAGTGTTTAATTTGTGATGAATTTTGTTTCTTTGTCTTTATTTTTTATACAGATACAGAATTTTATATTTGGGGATGTGGCCAATACAAATGATATTTTTTTTTTCCAGTTGCTCGGTAGTGGCTGCCAAGCGCGAAGCCTTCTCTTCTGTTCTGTTCTGTTTTTAACTGGGCCATTTGTATTGTTTGTTGAGATTTCTTTTTTTTTTAGTTATGAAGGAATTTTCTTGTCATTGGAGTTCATAAGGATTATAGGGAGGAATTATATGATAGTATTTTTTTCCCCCCATATTCCGCATGGCCCATATGGGGGGTTAATGGGGAGGGCTCCTTGGATAGGGCCTTTGGCGGTCCTTGGAGCTATTCGAGGTGGATCCCTGCCGATCGTTTCATACTCCTCCTTGTGTGTTGTGCGGAGTATGATATCCTTTTTTTTAAAATTTTCCTTCCTGTCTGTTTTTTTTTCTTCTTTGTTTGTGGTTTGTTGTTTGTCCTGGAGACCAAACATCTGCTTTGTAGGTACTGGTCTCCTTGTCCTTTCATATCAGTCTTAAGTAATTAAAATCAATAATCTTGGGTTAGAGATAATCACTTTCAATAGTAGTAAATTCAGTTACCTATAATCCAAGATTATTGATTTTAATTACTGTGAATTACTAATTTGTGCAAATTATGGTTATTACCTTACTAAAACCCACAATTTATCTGTCATTGATTTGATTCAATTTACCACTAGAGAAAGTGAAGTACTGCTGCTTTAACCTATTTGTGAATAATGGATGAAACTGTTCTATGTTTATTTTATTATTATTCAGTAACAGACTTAACTGCAGTAATCTACTGACTTCTGAATTTTTCAACTCAAACTGTATGACAAAAGCAATGCTTTTAAATTAATAGAAAATAAAATTTCAGGTATATCAATGAAGCCCACAACAAAGAATATTCATTTGATTTAGGGCATTTAATGTATTCAAATATTGTTGTTGTTATTTTATTATGATCGCAAATAATTAAAATATCAAAAAAAAAGTAGAGAAATATTACAACATGAGTAAATTACTTGCATTACCATTAATTGCCTAAATATCACATATATATCTTTGATGATTATAGATATCTTGATAATATTATAAAATAACTTTCTTAACATAAAAGCTGTAATATAACAATCAAGGAATTGCTTAATACTTAAATAAAAAAGATATTTCTATGAAACTTTTCTCAGCATAATGAAAATTGAATTCATGTAAGCACAGTAGAAGAAATAGATTTCTCTTTGAATGTAAATAGAAAAGATACACAATTACTTTGTGAGATCCATTAGGATTTCTGTACAAATTATACTTTAAACTAGATCAGATGTAATGCAAAAAGAAAAAGCCTTACTGGGAGTAAAGGAGAAACGATGATTGCAGAGTTCACAGTATTCTTTACGACTATATTTAAGCCACTGAACAAGGCATTCTTGGTGGATGAATTTAATACTCCCTGTACATATACAAGGATGAAACAGAGGGCGATCTGGTGACCCCTCTGATCTGCACACCCGGCAGATATCTGAAAAAGTAATAAATAAATAAATAAATAAATAAATAAATAAATAAATGACTATTTCTGTAGACATTTAATAAAAAATATCTTCTGTTATCAAAGACATATCAATAATAATAAGCTACTAATAAAGTCCAATCATATTTACATACTATTTCTGACGATAATAAATTTGAGATTGAAAGCTAAATAATAAATTAATTTCAATATAATAAGCAGGAAGAAAATGAACAAACTCTCAGTAATTACAATTGAAACTGAAATTCAAATTTAACGATAGTAAATGCAAACTATACTTCTTAAAAAATTGTTCTCCTTTATTTCAAATAATTATTAATTGAAACAGAAGACAATGATCACAGATTTACTATTCCATATTACACATCGGATGGCGTTTGTTAGATAGTTTTGGTTTGAAGCAAGGGGGCTTGACGGGTAGTTCATATAATTATTATTATTTGCTCCCCCCCCCCCCCGATCTTAAAGTGATGTATTTTGAAACTCTGAAGAAAATTATATATATATTCTATAAGAGGAGATTAATGGCGCTCAAGTAGTGAGCTATAGAATAGTAAAGTTGTTTTGAAATTTCAATAAAACGTCCTTAACAGTAAATTTTATTAATCTCAAATACAGTAAACTTTTATTACTCCGACCAAATTTCCTTGTAAAAGCAATTCAAATGTTCTCTTCTTCCAAATTTCAAAAATATATTTGTATTAATCTGAAAACATGCTGAAAATAATTTAATTACTGTTTTTTTAATATAAAGTTTTTATCTTTCATATGCAACAGTTTGACAAAGCTGCATTTTCATTTTATTTATTTATTTTTACTGTTTTAACTGTTATTTATTAGAAAAAAAGGTCGTAAACGACCTTAAATTACGATTGATTGCATCTCTATTTCGAAATGTTTTCTAAATATACGGAAGTTATACGATCATAAGAATATTATAACTAAAGCTGATCAAATGATGGTAAATCATATTTCAAAGCAAAAACTAATGATTCCCGATTTGGAAATTTTAATGAAATATATTTTTTTTTAATTTCCGGATCTGTTGACATTTAGACAATGAAGAAACTAACATTCTATTTTTATCCTGCACAGTATTCAACTAGATAATTCAAGGACAGCTGTTTCCATAATAAAAGTTGGTCTTTCAACAAATTCAAGCCAAATTTCTAAAAAGAAATGAAAAATTTTAATGTAATAAAAATTCAAATTTATGCTTTTATTAGACCTTCTTTCAATACTGTTTAATAGGATCTAAATATCAGTTTCAACGAAGCCAACTTGTCCACGTCGCTTGCATCTGCTAAAAAGAGGAACTGAAGCTATTCTGTTCATTATAGATTATATAAAGTTCTATTTTAAAGTAGGATTTGGAAATATAATCCTTGAATGTAACAGTAAAAATGTGGGCCTAATTTAAGCCTCTGTCTTAAGGTAGCTCTTTAAAAACAAATACGATCGCGTTTGTCTACGTTAATTAACCATGTAAATTACTGAAGTACAATTAAAAACACACCAAACGCTTTTTATTTTATCGATTTAATCCATTTAATTCATAATAATTAGATTATATTTCAAATAACGGAGACTTTAAGCTTGAATGAAAATAAATAACTGAAGGAGGACTAACCTTGTTGGTTAGCTTCATCCATCTTGAACTGTTACTACAATTCATTTGACGCTAAGCGTTGCTGTATTTCATTCTAGGAGACCTTAAAAAATAAAATATTCAATCGAATTTTTACAGCATTCGCTACAATTCAGAGTTTCCGGGCGTGAACTACCCTAAATCGTAGACGACGACTCCTAAAATGCATAGAACTGCAGGTTTGTCAGTGACGTCATTGGTCTGGGAAACGGCGCTTCTTATCACTCTTTTACCTGCCGTGAATTAAAAACATTCCGATTCTTGTTTACTTTTTGTGTTTCTTTAATTTTCTCTTACTAATCTTCAGTTAATGTTAATGGATGTTATAGGATTATTTTCAAGTAGGCGTTTCATCTATCCGTGTAACCTAAAAACCGAATTTCAGAATTCATTTCGATTTATATTACTTCGATTTTAATTTTTCATTTCTTGTTCTTTCTATCGCATTTATTTTTAACCTTAAAATAAACAAAATGCATATTGTAAATGGGTAGAAAGGTCGACAATATAAAAAGAAAGAAGATAAAAGTAATAATGATAATATATTATCAAATGGATGTAAAAAAATTAAAATATAATATAAAAATAAGAAATTTAAATAAAACTTCAGTATTTATATTTAATAGATTCTTAAAAATTTTCCTAGCTATTAAATCTTATATCATTACAGAGAAGCTTTTCAAAAGACAAACAAAAATATAAAAATACAAAAAAAATATTGCTTCATTAAAGCCTCATTTTCCGAATATATATACAAGTAAAAGTGGCTTTATGGTATAATTTGTAATTTTATCAGGTTAATGAATGTCAATATCTTTCTCTTAATTATATAATAAAATTTCAAAACTGTTCTTCAACCACGATAACCGAAATTTTTAGCACGGTTTAAGTCAAACGATACTTGACGCTACTAATTAATGAGCTTTCAACTTTTAATTTTCTGTTTTAGTAGTAAAATGACATTGTTCTACTAAACCGATTTTATTTTACTTATTAATAGCAAAACCTATCATAGGATCAACATACCTTACTGTATTGATGCAATAATAATAATAATAAATTTTCTATGCATTTAATTTTATTACTGAAAAAAAAAAAAAAAAAAGAAAGAAAAAAAAAAAAAAAAGACTATGATAAACTAGCTTTATTCATTGTAAATTACTATTGGTAAAACTAAAATAGTTTTGTAGAATAAAAATGCCTATGGAATTGTTCTACTTTAAAATTATCTGGCATTTCAAAATTAAATGTTAATTATTTTAGAAAGAGTTTAGAAATTTGCTCAAATTCAAAGTTTTATTTTGAAAATGAAAATTTATAGAGAAATATTATCCACTTCATTAAGCCAAATCTAGCACAGAAAGAAAATATAATACAATCAAAAGAAAAGAAAACATCAAATCTAGCATATAAACTGATTGTCGAAAAAAATTAGACCCCCCCCCCCTCCTAACGAATGGTCTAGGAATGGTGAAACATGCTACACAGTATTGATACTTACTGCAGTTGGGCTACGATTGCCTGCTGAGAACTGCCACAAAGGGCTTTAATATTGCTACAGGGCTGTGGCCATGTGAACAATAGTCATATGACAGCTCTGTGCTTTCATTGTGGTTGTGGAGTGAAGGCCTCTGAGTCCTCAGCTCTGAGACAATGATTCAACACCGTTTTAACAATTGAGAATTTGAGAGGGGCTGTATCATTCGACTATGGAGGCAGTCTGGTCTTCCCAGCGAACTGGCTACCACTGGACTGTTCTAATTGTACTGTGCAACAGCATTAGGCAGTGGAGACATGAAGGAATGCAAACACGTAGGGAAGGCTTTGGTGACCTAGGCAGACTACCATAAGAGAGGATCGTGTCATTGTCTGACAGGTGTGAACTGATCCTAGGAAGGCCCAGCATCCAGAGACAAGTAGCGGCATCACTAGAAACCCGTGTCTACCTATACAATTGCGAGGCGACTTGCATTCTCGGCTTCCCTTACACTGTATGCCATTAACACCCCACCTTTGATGACTTCATTAGCAGTGGTAAGGTGAGCGGGCAGCATGGACAGCTGTGGACTGGCAACAAATCCAGGTTTTGTCTGGACACAGATAATTACAGCACTCAAGTATGGAGAAGCACTGAGAAGCACACAAATGTGGACTTCACTGTTGAGCAATACACCATCAGGACGGATGGAAGCATGGTGTGGGGAGCCATCTCCTACAATTCTCGGTCTCTGTTGTTAGAGATCAGGGGAACATTGACAATGCAGTGGTACATTCAGGAGATTCTGCAGTCCCATGTGCTTTCTCTCATGGAATGACAACAAAGGGCCATTTTCCAAAAGGTACAGCATGGGTTTTTCTGAACTGCCTCTGTGATGTTGAAACCCTTCTTTGGCCGGCAGCTTTAGCTATCAATGGATACGAGTAATCTGGAATTGCAGCAGTTATGGGAGGATCTTCTGCAGGATAGTATTAGATGCCTTTATAACTCGTATCAAACAGTATCACTGGATTATTGCCCAAATAAATGGTCCATTTGCTGTGATACTGTAATCAGGTATTATCATCATAATTCTCATTATCAGACAAATGTCATTTCCATTTCGACTGCTGCTTCTGGGTGCACTAATTGTTTTGGCAATTAATGTACATACACCTTTGGCCCTGGTGGTATAGGTGCTGAAGAGTGAGCTGTAGGAGCTGGATTCAATTTCTGACAGAGGTCAGGGGTTTTCCCCTGGGTGTTTCTCCTCCCAACAGGTCCTAAGGTTCACTCCATCTTCTGTAAAAAAAAAAAAGACCAGGTTTCTTTCCTGGGGCTAAAGGTCAGACAGCATCAGACTGACCACTCAATCCCAATTTCAATGGTTGAGAACCATTGGGGCCTAAATGACTCATAAAAGGGGATCCTCAATATCCATATGTAATTCCATTTCTTTCTGAAATTTCGAACATAAAAAAAAAAAAAGTTTGCTATGGATTTAAAAATAATAATTAACTTTATACAATATATGTTTATAATAAGAAATAGAGGAAAAAACTATTTTGAAAATGGGAAATTTCTCAGAATTTCAAAACATTCTAATTGAAAACTACGCAAATTTTTTTTTTTTTTTTTCTATGACCATTTCGACAAAGTTTCCCATTACAAATACTCATTCACTTAACACGAATTCCCTTTATTTTAACATAAAATATTGGCTTTGGGAGCTAATGATAAGTTGTTTTTCTTCTGTTTTTTTAAAAGAAATCCTAATTTAGATAATCATTGTATGAAACTATTATGCAACCATTAAGAAAGATGTAACAATGAAACGTTTTGAAATTGAGTAATTTTATTGGTGACTTTCAATTTATAAAATATAACCAATGAAATTTTATGTCTAGCTTCATTTTATCAACTTCTTATCTAATTATCAACAGATGGAATCTCTTGATTGTTTTTGAAACATCCAGGTAAAAAAAACAAGTCCTCTACTAATAACTTTACTTAAAACAAAAGTTTTATTAATTTCAAAGAATTACATTATTATTTACAAAAAGATAATTCAAAATATAACATTAAAAAGAAGGTCTTCTTAAAATTTTCTTCGGCTTTTCTTTCCTGTAAGCACAGAATAAATAAATAAATAAATAAATAAATAAACTTGATCAAAATATTTCATAATCATTAGATTTTATCACAATACTAATATTTAATAAAACAGAAAACAGACTAAAAAAAAAAAAAATTAGCATCAAACATAAGATAATCAATAGGTCAAGTAATTTGCAAAAAAATTAAAACTATAAACTATTATTCAATCTTACTTAAAAAGTGTTGAAAGTGAATGAATTTGCAAATTCATCAATCCTTCGTTGCAAGTTAATTATGACATTACTGCATACATGAAATCTTTGAAATTTGAAAACTAAATCTAAATAATCTAAATTGTTGACTTAGACAATGAACAGGGCTTGATGTATTGTTCAAGTTAAAACATATGAAGATGGCACTTTTGTTTTCAAGTTAAAAGAGTGCCATCTTCGTATGTTTTTCCCACTCTTAGCTTTGTGTTCTGTTTTAGCACAACTACATTTTATTTTGTCAAGTAATATATGTTTACAAGCTGTGAACAAGCTGACTTTTGCAGTCTTCTCATAATATAGTTGCAAATATTGAATTTTCTTTATGTAACAGATTTGGATTATTTAAAATAAAAACAATATTTTCTTTTAAAATGAAGCATGCCAAGCCATCAAATGAAATGTCTTATTCAATATGAAGATAAAAATAAACTTAAATTATATTTCCTATGACACACTAGCAGCTTATAAAACAAAGATGGAAAGAAAAATGAAAATTTGAATTCCGCTACACAATTAGCAGTACATAGCACATAATTGACAGACAGACACACTCAATTATCTGTGACTGATCTTAATTATCCTAAATTTAAAGCATTCAACTTGATTTTTAATAGTGCAAAATGTATAAATAAATAAATAAATAAAATATGTAAAGTAAATATATTACCTTTACTTCCTTTTTTCTAAAGCAGGAAATCATCACATTGAGAAAGAAAAAGATAAATTAGATTAAAACGTTAACAAATTTTTTAATCAATACAGTTTCAGAAAAAAATTCCAAGAGCTAACTAGATTTTATTAACAGTACCAACTTGAAAGAATAAAGATATATGAAACAGAAATTTAAAATAAACAAAATCTTTAATTCAACTTCCAGAATTATTAAATTATCAGATGGAGTAAAAAAAAGACTTGAATATATTCCAATAATTCTTAATTTTTAATTCTAGGAACACAAATTATGCCATCAGTGAACACCATTAATTGCAAACCAACTGCATACGCATATTAGAGCTTCAACATGTTTTCCAGAACATTTCTTTTAACCGCTTCAAATAATAATAATAAAATAATCTAGTTCATCATGTGAAGCATTCAGTTGAATTGCTCTTTTAATAATAATGACATTTACCAGTGCCAAAATTTTATTAATTACGATATTTTTCAAAAATCAAATAATTTACTGGTTACAACAAAATACCTGGGACATTTTCTTCTTCTTTGCAGGCATCCAATCCTAAATATTAATTAATAGAAATTATATTATATTATAAAAAAAAAACTATACAAAGCAAGACAAACATTAGCAAATTAATTATCAAAATTAAAATTTCCTTTAAAAACAAAATAAGTTTACCTCATTTCTATCTTCTGCAACCAAAGCTGAAATATCACCAAAATGAGTGAGGTCTCCCAAGTTTGACATAGCAGCTAAATTTCTGTACTTATTCTGAAATTTTAATTAAAGCTTTGATTATTTGTTTCAAAATGTGGTTATTTAATGCAAATTTTCAATTTTATTACAAATTTAACTTAATGAAATGAAATGTAAAATATCTTCTGTTAGCAGAGAATCTACATCCACAGTCATTTACAAAAAAGGGTAGTGTTAGTATTGTTTGAGATATTCATTTTAACAGAGGGAAATGCAACAAGATTTTTCTGTCTCATTAGAAATCTAAATATGTTAAAAAAAATTACATTTACTTTGGCAACATTAATGTTATTAACATCTATAACAATTTTTTATAACAATTCCTGAAGTTATATTAATGTATTCATAAATGATAAAAACTGGTTCATTTCTCCATGAATTATTTATTACCAATTGACAGGTAATTAGCATTTAGTACTTCTGAAATTCTTCTTTGAGAGAACAAGAACAAAATGATGAAACGAAATATGCCCATGAAATGTCAATTCCATTTTATGTGGAGGATATAAGAAAAGAATAATTTCTGGATGGTTCCAATCAAAGAAAAAAAGAACTTAAAACATAAATTTGCTAGTAATAGCAGCAGAAAAAATATGTTTAATATTAAAAGTACTGTTGAGAATATCACAAACTGAATTGCCCCTTCATGAGATATAAACACACATTGAATGGTTTAGAAGTGCATGGTTTTGGTGGCTAAATTTTTGCTGATATTGAAATTTTGATGTTGTTTTAATGGAACTTCCTTCAATATATTAGTCCTATTAAAAAAAAAATATCAAGCGATCACACTAGTTTAATGCATGCTTGTTTTATTAATATTCCAAATTTGCATTCTTTGAAAGAATTTGATTTGTTTTGTTTTGTTTTTCTCTTTTTCTTCCTTCCTAATTCAGGGTGTCTACAAAATCTGAAAAAAAAAAATTCCCTGATTTTTCCCTGATTTCACGAACAATTTCTTAAAAATTCCCTGATCATAAGAGAAAAATTCCCTGATTTTAACTACTTGGTAACTATTTACTATTTTATCTAAGTATAATAAAAGAATAAGCAAAAAATTCTATAAAAACAGTAATGATGAAATACTTAAAAAAAGAAGAGAAATAAAAAATTATAAATTAATGAGTTTACAATATCTTACCTTTTAAAAGATTTATTGCAACAATATACACAAAATTAAACTCAACGGAATTCAAGATTCATTGTAATGTACAGCATGATACTGGTTATTTAAATTTTTGAAAGCTTTATCGCAGCAATTTCATTTTCAATCATTTCAGATTCCTTTTGTGCTGCTTCTAAGATTTTAATTTTTTTGTCATTAAGCCTTTTCAGTTCAAGTTCAGCCTCTCTTTTTCTTTTAACAGCTACTGCCAATCCTTGATTTTCTTTCTTTTTTTGTTCCATTGCCTCGTCATACTTAGCTCTTGCATTTCTTACATCAAGGACCATCTTCTTAGTAATTTCAATGTTATTTATGCCACCTTTAGACAATACACTATCATAAATGGATCTTCTGGCAATGATAGTTTCTTCTTTGATATTCTGCTCTAAAGTATCTTTGTTTATAGAAAAACCTTTTTCTAAGCATGCATTGCCATGCGACAATACCATGACTAACTGTATCACTGTCATAGATTCAGCTGCTCCATTTTCTTCAGCAGATATCAAACTACACCAGAAATTATCAATACGTGCAGTCGATCTTTTATACATCTTTAACATTGAGATATTTTCTGGCTGTGAACATATTTGTTTTAATTGATTCTTAGCTTTCTCAGCTAAAGTGCATGATATCCAGTTTTTTTCAGAAAGAATTACCAACAGACTTGATAATCTACATGAAAATATATTTTCATTTATTGCTATTTTAGGGTCAAAACAGGACACTGCTTTAGTCAGCTTGTAAATAAGGGGAGATTTCCTTTGGAGTTTCAGTAAACATTGAATCAATATGCGTCTACAGTCAACTTTAAATTCAGCTATTTGCAAATCAGATACTTTCGCCTTTTTCAAATTGCTTTGAGCAGATAAACCAATATCTATTTGTTTAACTGGCAGAAAATTTGATTTGTCCTCCACGTCTATGCTTGTAATATTTTTGCTTAATGCCTCTTTTTTAAGAAAGCGTTGCATGAATTTTAGTGACAAATTACTTAGGTCAGAATAAAGAAATGGTATTAAGGTAGCATCTGTTTGGTACTCCCTTAAGAACATTTCAAAATCGGAAGCAACTAAATGAAAAAAAGCAAGCTTTGCTGGTAAGAGAGAATCATAAATAGCACTTTTAACTTCCTTATAACTTTTTGAATTTGGAGCCATTTTATCCTTCTCTATTCCTTCTATAAAATTCCTTAGCAATGGGATAAGCTGCAATGATCGTTCTGTTACACCAGTGTTCTCAACCCACCTAACAAAGCAAAACTTTTTTGGAAATATTTGTGAATTTGTATATTCCGTATATAATGTTCTTCTTGCTGGGGAATCTTTAAACAAGTAATATAAAGCTCGATGAAACTCCATAATCTTCCAGTTCGTAACTGACACTCCTGTTTTGAAAGCTATGTTCAATGCATGTAGTCCACATGAGCCAATATTCAGTACTTCAGCATCTTCCTTAGTTTCCTTTAAAGAGCACGAAAGTTCTTTAAAAAACTTTTGATTTACGTTAGGCCCATCCATCGAGATTTGTAGAAGTTTCTTCAAATCCAGAGGTTTAGTAGCTTCAACAAACGAATTCACCAAATCAGTTGCACGAGTGCGTCCAAGAAAGGTAGAGTTCAAATATCTTGTTTTTACTTCATTTGTCTTTGTACACCAATATCTAATATTCCTCGTAGTAAGTTTCGGCTTCAGTTTCAGTGGCGGGAATGTAGTATAGGATATGACGTCACTTTTCAACACCATTAGACCGGCCGGCGGGAAAGAGGGGATCGACGTGACGCGTGACCTTGAATGCTCCCTTAAGATAAAAGCTCGCGCTTGGCAAAAGATCATAAATTTCCCTGATTTTAAGTAATAATTGCAAAATTCCCTGATAATTCCCTGATTTTTTCCAGAATAACAAAATTCCCTGATAATTCCCTGATTCCCTGATTTCCCTGATTCTGTAGACACCCTGTAATTTTAATGTAATTTCTTTCATTATGGTTTATGGCTTCTGTTAATAATAACACATAATTGATGATTATGATTACCACAATCATATGTAAAGATGACAAATTTTTATTGTGAAATCAGTACGAATTAATCTGAAGTGAACACAATCAGAAGACAGCTACAATCAGAAATGATCAGGTGCTTCCAGATGTAGTCAGGAGTGTTACAAAACCAAGGAACAGAGTAGACCGCAGTAGATGAGCCGATGATGCCATGTATAAAAGTCAGTAAAACAATACATGACATAACTTCGAAAAATGATAACCGAGCAGAGCTAAACTGCATGACGTAAAGCACAAAACATTTTGCACATGGCTGGCTAGAATGACCAAAATAAAATGAAAATTTCAATACACAAACAGCTGAGGAACAAATTGAGAAATTGAAGTTGTAATGCTTGATGGAATGGAAGTAACCATTACAACATGAGACAGTAAAAACATTGTTTGTTCTCATCTGTATAATTACAAAAAAAAAACAGCAAAGCTAAATGATTCCTATTTAATTCCTATTTAAAACATGTAAGTAATTTTTGTTACTTTTTCATTTCATCATTAGAAAAATAATAATTATTTTTATTAAACTGATAGGAAATGGATGCTTAATATAATTAAGTTTAATGCAAATGAAAGCAAATAAGATAAAAGTTTTAATAATTATTTCATGTTTTATTAAAAAATATGAAAGATAATTAACTTACCTTTTCTTTCTTTGAGAGTGTCAATCGAACCATATGTTCTTCTTCATAACTTTAAATAAATTAAAATGCTCTATATTAATAACACTAAGTGAATGTGAATATATAAAAATAATAAAAAGAATATCAAATTTAATATTCAAGAGGTTTAAATAATAAAATATTTGAAAGATAAACTTTTATTACTTTTTTCTTCTAAAAATTGGCTTTAATGATAATGTCTACAGTGCCAGAGAAGAATCTCCATAGTATAACAATACAGCCTTTATTCCAGCAAAACTAAGTGCGAATTAAACCCAACAGAAGCAGAACAACCATCTTCTACAGCAATAGTTTCATAATAAATATTTGCTGTGATTGGTGGGAGATGCTGCTGCACTTCTGCTAAGCTTACTTTAATTATTGATAAAAAAAAGTGTCCTGAGAGAAGGCACTTTGAAAACCTTCACTGACACTATGGCTGCATCTATAAAATGTTACCATGGTTATGGTTACAACCCTCTGAGCAACCAGGCCGTCTATAAAATAAACCGGTTACTCCAGCCAACCAGCAACCGCGTCTACAAACACCAACCAGATCTTCGGTTGCAGTAATTGTAGTTACTTTTTTGCAACCAGGTTAGGAGGTGGGTTATTCCTTCGTAGCAGATGACGTTCTTCACCCACAGCAGACGATATACCAAACTCAATTTCACAATTTTTTTTTTATTTATTTTAGACTTGCAATTTCGCTTCTGTTAAATTTAATTCTTTTTTCTTTTTAGACTTGCAATTTCACTTCTATTATATTTAATTTTTGTTTAATTTATTTTAGACTTGCAATTTCACTTCTATTAAATTTAATTCTTTTTTCTTTTTAGACTTGCAATTTCGCTTCTATTAATTTTTTTTTTTTTAACTCCATTATGTTTCTTAAAAGAATAGTGACTATATTCCTACTTCTCAATTTCAATGGCAGTGTGATTGCTTCATTAATGACAAGTAACTAAAAATAAAGTAACTATACTTTTAGGCAACACAGACAAGAAAAATAAAAAAAGAATAAAGAAATTTATTGGCCGTAATTTTTTTTTTAGTTCACCTCATGTATGTATATGAAACAAATAAGTGAAATAAAATATATTTTTTTAAATTTAATCGTCGAGTAAAAAGCAACACTATATTGTAAAATAGATATGTAATGTAAAATGCGTCCATTGTGTCATCTGCTGGGAATGTTGTCGGCTGCTACAAATGGGTTACAGTTTCTCTTGCGTAATTCTCAATTCTTGCTTTCTTTCTACCTACATTACTATACATTGATAACATAATATTAGGGTCATTCCATGTCAAACCAACGCAGCCCCCAACCTGACCATTTCAGATTTTGATGAAAATTTGTAAAGTTGTTTATCCATCCAAGATATGTAAAAGTCTAAAATTTTTTCCCTGTAGGTTCCATAGGTCCCAAGTTATGGGAGGTCAAAGTTGACAAAAATGGCCGATTTTCACACCCTACTGACCTGTACGTTTTTGCTAATATCTCATATACTAATAAAGCTACAGCATTGGGGCAGATATCATTTCAAAGTGTACTTAATGAACTATTAAATGACATCAAAATTTTTTTTTTTAACCAAGGAAAAAAATAATTCGGGACAACATTTAAACTTTGACCTTAAATTTCTAAAAAGTGGGTCTTTTTTTTTTTCTCAAAAAAATATATTATTTAGATTAAGGTGTCTTCTACTAGCATACCAAATTTTATGATGGGCCAACCGTGGGATCACGAGATACAAAATAATGTTTCCGTGTAATACTACACTTTTTTATTTACAAGAAGGTCTCTTATGTACAGATAATATGAGAAAATAAATAATAACAATGAAAATGTAAAAACACTTGGACTAGAATAATGTGTATTGAAAGTCCACTTCTTTCATTCATCAAATAATTTAATTTTTTTATTGGCCAGTGTAATTTCTTCTTTGCTAAGTTTATATGTTCTCCCAGTGCTGGTAGTTCCAGGATCAACTTTTGTCAGAATAGCTGAGCGAGGTACTTCAAGAATGTCGGGTTTTGAAGGATAAATAAAAGATGGTGAAGGCCATGAGGATGTAAGAAGCTCACAATTACCTCATCTGTGTCTTCCAAGATGTTAAACACACATGCCAACCACCATTTCTTATCATATTCACAGGTTACGAAACCTCTGATTTCTTTTAGTTCATATGAAAGCTTTGAGGAGACACTGAAGTTTTCAACTGCAGAAGCATATGAATATATCTTAGCATTGATGTGGAATTTTCCATCAGGTGTAACACAATGGATTTTCTGTGTCCCTGGCATCGTACGGGTTACAGCAAATCGTTGGGCAAGACACTCTTTTTCTTTCAAATGATTTTCCTGTGATGTGTATGCAAAATTCACTCCAGATATTTCTTTTGAAGCAAAGTTATACAACTGGCGTGGTGTCATTATTTGGTCATTAAATGGGCGTTGTAAACTTGCTCGGGCAGCCAAACGCTTCCCAGTGCCTCCAAGACCATCACATGCACTCTTACCATGTGATGTGGCAAAAAAATGCCACTCCGCTTGAATATTGAAATCCTCTTCATGGTAGCACAAATTGATAAAGTTCTTTCTGTTCTTATATTGGGATGCAGCACCATCAGAAAAGTAAATAATTTTTCGGAAGCGACTACTGAATTTTTCATTAAGAAAATTAATCAGTTGACGTTGAAACAAATGTACTGCAGTTGTATCATGTACTAAACAATCTGAAATCACAACTAAATTTGAGTGACAGAGTACTTTCTCAGCATTTTTATAATATATTGCGAATGGATGAATTGTAGCCTGTGAGTTGTTCCAGTGAAATCCCTGTGCTGCATCTTGTAGAATGAATGAATAGTTCTCTGAAAAATCACACACCACAACACATTCATCACTTAGTAGAGTGTTCTTTCGCTCACTGAAAAATGTAGACTGTTGTTCTGACAAGAACGAATGCTGGCGGAGAATCATAAGCTTTTCCATAAGGGTCTCCAAAAAATCTTCAGTTTTTTTTGTTAAGGTTTCTAAAGTTGCACGGTCTGTAGCAATCCACTGCTTAGATGTGATGTTTTCAATACCATTAGTAGAAAATAAATCATCCAAGTAATTTCTCAATACATCTGGCCCTGGACACACTATACAGTCACCAAAATAACAATTAACGTTTGGTACACTGCACATAACACAGCACAAACAGTCTTTGTATGAGGAAAGTTGTTTTTCAGTGTTAGCTGTGAGATTACTAAGTTTACAGCCACTTAACATTAATTTCACATTTTGGTGTATCACGCATACACATACACTGTGTGTGCCACTGGCACCAGCAAGAACTCAATTTTTTGGTCTCAGTTCTGAAAACTTGCTGAAACCTATGTTAACAGTCGGGTTTTGTTCTTTAAAATGAGCATATAATTCCTTTAAATTTCCAAGAACAAGTCTTTTCTGAACATGAACCTTCTTTCCTTCTTGCTTCATAGATACAAAATCTTTTTTTCCTGGCATTGCTCTGCTGCAGTTATCACTTGTGTAAAATGGTCTAACTAAACAGCTAACATCTTCAGAAAGTGTTTTTCCAGGGCGAAGATTGGGTGATGACAGGATTCCAAACTCACGAACAAGGGTCTTTGCCTTTCGAATCATCCAGTCTGTTGCACCTGTAAATTCTTCTTGAATTTTTCTGTAACTCCAACTGATAGGCAATACTGTTAAGATATGTATCTTGAAGCTATAGTCTTCTGTTGTCTGGAATCTGTGTTTCAGCTGTGAAATAATTTCTTGTTCTGGATCAATAGGCTGAGTTTCAGTGTCCTCAGGAATATGCAAAATTTTATTCTTCACAGCAGAAGTAATCTTCTCCAATTTCTGTTGTGAATAATGTTTTTCATGCAAACGTTTCTTCTTAACAGGAGTCTCCCCAATTGTTTGAAGACTGCTGTTTAAACTTTGCAGAGCAACAGATTCTTCTATATGATCATCATCTTGTTGAGATGATGAGCAACCAGCTGAATTAATATCCTCTGATTCTTTCATTTTAAACTGAGCTGCAAGTGCCTTACAGCAGCCAACACAAATTTTATCATAAGCATTTAGAGAAAAATTCTCATCCATGATGTCACTGTCCTTAATCCAGCTCTGAAATTTGAATGCTGACTCCTGCTTAAAGGATTGCAGCATACACTTTTGAAATGTTTGCCTTTGTCCATTTTTATTCAGGAAGCTTCACACTAATCTGAAAAAACAAAATAAACACTGAATTTAAACTAGAGAAACCACTGAAAAGTGCTTCCTTAAAAACTTTCATATTTAAAGAATTTCAACAATGAAAATTTTATGTGGGCCTACATTTAAAGAATGTAGACCCACATAAAATTTTCATTGTTGAAATTAAATTATTAAAGCTTTTATGAGTCAATTTGAAAGCTAATTATAGTCCTAACTAAAAGGCAGTTTTAAGGAGGTTTATATGTAAAGGAAGCTTACCTGTTTATAGAACTCAAAGCACCTCGAGATTAATATCCAGAACTATAACACACTCCTTCACTAGACAATGGCTGCTTGTGAATTGCTTTCTTTGTCACAAGATCAACTTTGGACTGATCCTATTATTAATTTACTAACCTGCCATCTAGTAGCAAGATAAAGAACTACAAATAAATAATAGTACAAATTCCCTTGACTAATAAAGAGGCTGAGACTGTGCAACTGGCAGTATTGTTGCTACACATTCGCCAATAGTAGGAAGTAAAATATTTTATATCTCTTGATCCCATGGTTGGCCCACTATAAAATTTGGTATGGTAGTAGAAAACACAACAATCTGAATAATATATTTTTTTGAGAAAAAAAAAATGACCCACTTTTTAGAAATTTGAGGTCAAAGTTTTCAAGTTGTCCGGAATTATTTTTTTTCTTGCTTATAAAAAAAGTTTTTAATGTTATTTATTAGCTCATTAAGTGTACTTTGAAATGATATCTTTCCCAACATTGTAACTTTATTAGTAGCTGAGATATTAGCCAAAATGTAAAGGTCGCCAGTGTGAAAATCGGCCATTTTTATCAACTTTGACCTCCCATAACTCAGGACCTATGGAACCTACAGGAAAAAAATTTTAGACTTTTACATATATTTTATGGATAAACAACTATACCAATTTTCATCCCAATCCGAAATGGTCAGGTTGAAAATGTTGAAATCTGCGTTGGTTTGACATGGAATGACCCAATAATCTCTTCATCTGACGAGGATGAGGACTCCTTGATTCTCTTTCTAACAATGAATAAAGTTCTGATTCAACTTCTAACAACAAACCGATAATCTGCCAGCCATCTTTGAACACAACTTGTAACCACGCCGTCTATAAAAGGAAGGGCTGGAGAATAACCAGGCTCCTATGTCAGCGCAACCAGTCACGTGACAACCGTAACCAGAGTGGTAGTAACCACAACCGTGGTTATACAGTCAAACTTGGATAATTCGAAGTTGAAGGGACCAGAGAAAAAGTTCGAAATATCCAAAAATTCGAATTACATATATTCTCTCAAACAGAAGAGATAAATAAAAAAGATTAAATTCACGATCAAAGATACACACAAACTTTATCTAAGAATACTGCTACATTTTTTTTTCTCATTAAATCAAACATTTTTTACTATCTTAATTATTCATCACTTTAAAAAAAAAAAAAAAGGCAGATATTTTTAATTGCTTCATTGAATGCAATCTTTGAGTCATAGCATACGATTCCAACCTATCAATTGATACAAAAATACATTCCAACCCTCGCTTTTCCTTAGAAAAATCTGTTAAATAAATAATGTATCTTAGCTGAGAAAAGTCTCAGGAACAATTTGTACCATAATATTTTAAGAACAATCGTACTAAAAATTCGAATTATCCATGATTTTTTAACATTATTTTAATACAGAATTCTAGGGACCGACCAAAAAATTCGAATTATCCAGAATTTCGAATTAAACAAGTTCAAATTATCCAAGTTTCACTGTATTTTATAGACGAACCCTATTAAAATGAAATCGCTAGCCAATGAATGAGTGAAAATCTCTGATCACTATGCAATTCACATTCATCAATTCTGTTAATGTATTATATGTCAACTTGAGCCTTCCAACGATTCATTGTTTCAATTCTTTTAGTCAATCATGCTTTGAAGACAAAAAGAAATTTACAATCCAAAAATGTTAGGTTTTCCCCTAACAATGTATGCTCAAATCACTTAATTTCTTTGTCGTTGCTGCTTTTTTGTTTAAAACTGATTTTTGACATTTATTTCATATTAAATTTCTTACACTTTTTTTTTTTCCTTTTCTTGGGTTGTCATCCCAACATTCCACAACAGCTTAAGGAAGAAAATGATAGAATTCTACTATCATTTGGTTCCAAGTGAAAAGCTATAAGAATTGAATAACTTCAACTTATTCATAATTCCACTGTATACTTTGGTGATTTTGACATTTTGCTAACAAGCAGATTTCCATGAAAAATGAACAATTTTCATACAAATTTGTAGGATTAATCTGTAGGTTGAGTAATTAAATTACCACTCTTACACGAAGAATCTACATGGTGAATACTGAGCATTTTATACTTCAAAACTATTAGATGCTGCTCCATTACAATTGATAGAAAGACTGATTGCCAACAACATTTATTATAGTTATTTAAGTGAAATTTTGTTCCTGCAAATTAAAAAGAATGACAGTTAACCCAACCAATGTTATTTGAATTTTATTCAAACTTTCTCACGTATGATTTTAAATGATAGAATTTCTATTAGTTTCAAAGAGAAAGAATTCTAAAACTTCAATCTGTAACTGATAATCAATTTTCATCATCAAAATTTAAAAATACTATTAATCACTCTTGGTTTGCTTCTGGATACAATAGAAAACCAGAATTTAATGTCCCAACTATTATTTGTTTCAAAAATATTTTGACTGGCCAGTGAGATTAGACTGCAGATGGAAATAAAAGTGAAAACTTTTCTTTCATAGGTTGTGCTCACTGTTCTATTGCTCTTTGCTTAATTTTTTTTTTTTTTTTTTTTTTACATCTTATTACATTGATTTTGATTAATTACGATTACTTTTGCAAATAATATTTAACACAAATTTAGTAAAAACCTACAACGAAATTCAAATTTTCTTGCACCTATGATTTTGGTTATTTCATTTGCCTAAATATTAATCCTATAAAGTTTCACTAAAACTGGCCATTTTCATGCTCAAAAGGTTTCCTTACAAGCAATGCTGCAGGTGATGTTGAATTAGTTCCTCTTTTTTAATAGCAAATGCTCAAAACAACCTAGCAGCAAACATAACTATTAAAAAAAAAAGGGGGGGAAAAAATATGAGATAGAGGAAAATATAAATAGATAGAATTAATTAGTAGCTACTGTTTGACATTAAACAATATAACTTAAACATTCATTCAAGAACTTAATATACATAATCCTATTCCAACACAAAATTTTGTTTCCCACTTGTAACATTAATAGGCATTAATCATAAATCATTTTAAATAACCTTCACTTCTTAATTGGATGACACCTAATTTTGGATGCAAAAGCAGCTTTGAAGAAGCACATTAAAAGCTAATGAAGTCAAGTTTATTGGTTTTTTGCTTTGATTTTTTCCCTGCAGTTTTAATTTTTTTCTTTTCTTAACATAGTAAGATATTTTTATTGAAATTTTATACTATAATCACATATGCCATCTTTTAAATTATTTTATCAATGTATCAATTAAGATAAAGCATTAATAGATTTTTTTATAGATATCATGATATGAAACTCCAGCTTGTCTGCAAGAAGATTTTTTTTTTTTTTTTTTTATACACAATGACAAGTAAAAAATATTGTTATTTCATCACAACTTAAAGATATCAGAACAATAAATATAAATTAAATGTAATTTTTCTTTTCACTTTTCACCAAATACTATTATTTTATCATTTATAAAATTCTTCTTGGGATTTTGAATATGGCCCCACGATGTAAGATACATTTTTAATTTTTTTATTTTGTAGTCTGTTGAGGAAAAAAAAATCCTGATCCTTGCTATCTATTTATCTACCAATCTGTAGTTTTTGTTTAAAAAAAAAATATTTAAAAAAATATAATTTCTAAAGTAAAGAATCACTTACTTTATTCTTTCTTTCATTTCTTTGTTGACTTTTATTTTATGTAAATTTCTGGATTCCTAAATTAATTAAAATAAACAAATAAATGCTGCAGCTTTTCTAAGGAATATTACAATAGTTATTAATTAATTAGAAACAATAAATTTTAAGATTTCACATGAAATACAAAACTTCTTTTTAATCTATATTACTAAAATCTTTTATTTCTCTGTCTGTCTGTCTGTGTGTCTGTCCGGCGCAATTTTCTGAGAAAATGGAAAATAGAAATAATTTTTACAATGAAACATCCGCGACAGGAATTGAACCTACAACCTTCTGATCCGAAGTCAGATGCCTTATCCATTAGGCCATAGGGACTACAACTCTCTTCATATGGTTTTTTGACTTATATCTCCTTTCCTTTCCCCCATCAATAAGGAATGTATTCATCCTTTTTTTTTTGAATTTCAAGATTTTATTCATTTCCCATCCGTCAGTTTATTTGTAATTCGAAAATGACATTGCAATATTTTAAATATAATATTCTGACTTAACCAAATTCTGTGTGATATTGAAAAATAAGCGCGTGTACATGGAAGATGTTGGAATATAAAAAAGAGTCAAGAAAAAAAGAAGCTCTATTTCTATTAGGTAGAATACTGAAAAATCCTTATTTGTAATTCAAAAACCACTGAAAATTATCAAACAATATTACTAACAAATTCACTACATGAATCGAACATGCAACTTTCTGCTCCGAAATTAGACGTCTTAGCCATTAGACCACGAGGACTACAATCTAATCTACAAAAACTAAAAATATATCATAGATATATGATTCACACGCTGGTTCTAAAAGCAGTCATAGATTCAGAGAATATAGACATCAAAAATTATTAAAAATTTTTTTTTTTTTTAATTTTAGTTTCAGTTTACTTGATGTCATTTATGTGTGTGTGTATTTTTTTTTAATAAATAAAAAGTTGTTTTCCGTCACATAAGCGAGGCTTCCGGAGCGAAGCGACGGGTAGCCGACTAGTTTCTTTTAAAAAAGATTAAGCTAAAAATATTTTATGAAAATTAAAGCAATAAAGAAAAGAGGATATATCTATAAAGCAACAGAGGCCTCAGAAAACAAAATCAAGAATAATTTGTAGCTGGTCTAAGATAGCAAATCTATTCAATTAGATTATGTGTGAGTGAACACTGTCACACTGCAAGAGTAAAGGCTACATCACAGAGCAAACTCTTTGGAATTCAGAAGATGTCAAGCTTTTGCAGAATTCTAACTTGCCAGTTAAGAGTTTATGGCATGGTCAACAAAGAAGAACTTAAAAATTTTCCTAGTAACATCTGATAAATCTCACTGTTACTCTGAATAATTCAGGATGACAAATAGTATGTGCCTCAAGAAAACAAGCAACCAATGATAAAAAGCACTCAATTTTACTTTCCAATTTGAGAAGCACTTTTGCAAGAAAAAGTTCAATAACTGCAGGCTACTGATTTATTTGGAACAGTTTGATTCCACTTTGCCTAGTATAACTAATACACTAAATGACCTCTAAGAGCCAGAATGTGGGCCTGGTAGTCAAGTGGTAAAGTGCTTAACTGTGATCTGGAGGAGCATCGTTCAATCTGTGTGGATTTTATCACGTTGAATTTCCTCCAGACAAGACCTAGGATCCACCCAGCCCTCTGTAGAATGGATATTAGGTTTCTTTCCTGGAGGTTAATGGCGAGTGGGCATCAGCCAGAACACCAGATCTCAATTTAGTCCAGATGGTTAGGAAATGCATGGAGCCTTAACCATCCCACATAAGCCTGTTGTGGGATGGTTTAACTTTAAAAGCCAGAATATAAGAAAATTCAATCTGAAGCAAAGAAAATATTAGAAGTTTGAAAAACCATATATTTTACATTAGAAATTTGCATATTATTTGAGTATTTTACTGCGTGAAAAATGCAAGTATCAAATAGATTCAGGCAAAGGCATGAATGAACACAGAGTGAACTTATATGATAATAGAGCTGCTAGATAGGTGTTACTTAGTTTCAGTAGTTTGAAATGACTTGTCATTTATTAAAAAAAAAAAATTATTTGAGTAAATAAATATCTTTTATTATGAGGAAATTATCAAATTATCAAAACATGCAGTTTTCTACTTGGAAAAACGTTAAATTTCTGAATGCTTACTGTAATTTCTTCAGGTCCTTCGTAGTATTCCTCTCGTAATTCTCTCATGATACTACTACTAAGAGCCCTTTTTCGTGCTTGTTCCAAAAGTTTTTCCTGGCGATCCTTTTCAGTCAAATCACCATCTGAACAAAGAAATTATTATTATTATTATTATTATTTTCTATACAAAAAAAGCTTATAATATTTCTTATAGCTAGAATGCAAATCTACTAAAATTGACAAGTTTTTTTCTTCTTCTTAAAATCCAGGTTTTTTAGAATTTTTTTTTTTTTTTTAACAAAGTGAATTAGAAGCTCACAGTAGAAAGGCTATATCTATTGTTAAAATCCCAACTTCTTAGGACATGCTATTTGGAGTTATTATTACAGCAGTTTACATACCACTACCTAGTGTTGATTTATGATCCAAGACCTTTAGATCAAAAACTATAAAGTGCTCACATTTTGGTACCCAATATCTACCATTTACAATTCAACCTACTAGGATAATTGTGGTCTGTTAAAAATGCATTCTAAAGATTTTTTTTTTGCAACTTTGTAAGTGCTTAATGCTTACAAATATATACTAGAACAAAGTTGTAATGTACTTCCCATCTAGATATAAAATGGATAGAATAAATCATACCAGAATCACAATGCTTTGGCCTGTGACAATTGCAACATTGTAACCTTACAAAAATTACATTTTCTAAAAATTAAATATGCCATATATTTTAATTGTCATTAAATTAACAAAATTATTATTACAATTATAGGTAAAAAGAGTCTATCAGTTTAAAATTACAATGTGATAATAAAAAATAAATAAATTGTATACTTCATTACACATTTAATAAATGAATTATTAGTTTTAATTTTTTCAATCAACTTAAGGGTTCAAATTTGTAGTGTTCATAATAAGATAAAGCATGAAAATTTCATTAACTTGCTACTTGGGCATTTATAAATTTTCCAATTTATATAATTATGATAAAGCTTACCATAATGCATAGCAGCTAACTTAGGTGGAACATACAACTTTGTTTTTGTCGACTCTTTACTTTCTCCAGTTTCTTCTTGTGTGTCCATTTCTGAGTCTGATTCATCTTCCATCTGTGTAAAGATAAGTAAATAAATAAACACCTTACCTTTTTAATTATAAGTAAGAATAATAGAAAGATTTATTGATTTCACAGCTACTTAATTACAGGAGCTTACTTACTTTTGAAACCAAATTACTGGGATTTGCTCGGAATCTTAGAGGATCATTTTCTACCTCACCAGGTGTTGTGGCGGCCTTTACTAATTTATCAATCTGATATTTCAATTTTTGTTCAATTGGTCTCATTTTTTCCATCACCTTTAATAAACAAGATAAAACAACATTATTACTGTGTTTTTTTTTAATTTAACAAAAAAGATGGAAAATGTGAAAATTCTTATTCATAAGATTTCCAAGTGGGCTATCATCAGAAAACATTTTTAAATTGTATTAAATTCTAATAAATATTTTAAATTTAACGTTTATTTGAACTTTATATACTGTTTTTCTTTTATTGTTTTATTCAATTAGTTATGAAGAATCAGTGTTTCAAATTAGTGAAGAAAAAACAAAAATAAACCTTTAAAATTAAAATGTAAAATTAGCCTTAATACCCCCCCCCCTCCCCAAAAACCCTCAAAATTCACTAATACGAAATAAAAAAATAAACAAGCAGAAGTAAATATATACAGACACTACAAACTAGTTTATCTGAAACGATTTTTAGAATATTTGAAAATTATACAAATGTATTTTTCTGTCACTATAATCAATATTTAATAGCACACATAAGCGCTTATGTAGCTGTAACTACAAATCTATTAATAACATTAATGTACAGTAATTAATATTAATATTACGTACAGCAAATGTTTAATTCAATATATTCCGGATTATCTGAAACGGGAACAGTCCCATCAAATTCGGATAGATTAGTTTTTAGTGTATAGAATTGAAAAGCTTGCTAAGGAAGTTAAATCTGTGTTCCCAAGCATTTGTAAGTACTAATCTGAAGAAAATGAACTATTGTGTAATGACCAACAGAAAAGCTATAAATACATAGCTAATATTTTATTTTCAAACAACTGAAGAAACTAACTATGTAAAAATATCCTATTAGAGGTAAGACAATTGAAAGAGACAAATAGAGAAAGATTACTATTAGCTGTGTTTCTTCAAAAGTTTTGTTAAGACATCTTGATAATTAGTAAGCAAAATTATTTACTCGAAGTTAATGTGTTTATGGCATACCCATGAATTATGAATGTCATTGTTATAGGAAATATTTTTTTAAAAGAAAATTCTGATGATTTAATTAAAGACAAAAAGAATAAAAAATCTAGAGATGTTAAATAATAATAATAAAAAAATTCATCAATTATATCTTTCTTAAATGTCGCACTGAATAAAATATAACAAAATTATAACTGCTTCGTATTTAACCATCAACACATTTTTAAGGACTATCTTTAGAACCAAGAGTATTTCTGTAAAAAAGTTTCTTAAATATTCTAATAAGGGGTTCATGTCCTATCCTGCGGGGTTTTTGTTTTTTAACAATGATGACAAATTCTATAGAATTTAAGACAAATAAACACTTAATATGGGCCCGGTAGCCGAGTGGTCAGCGCGCTTGGCTGCGGATTGGAGGTCGCGGGTTCGATTCCCGGCCTCGGCGGAGGCGGGAATTTTTCCACCCTCCATTCTCCTCCAAACGGGTCCTAGGGTCTACCCAGCCCTCTGTAGAATGGGTACCGGGTTTCTTTCCCGGGAGTTAAAGGCGGGCGGGCGTCGGGCTGACCCCCCGGCCCCAACTTCGTCCCGTTGGTCGAGCTGCGGGATCCTGACCTCCCGCGATCCCACAGGCCAGCCATGGCCTATCGAAGGGAGAAACTTTAACTTTAAACACTTAATGACTTTTTTAATGTTATTTTGGTTTAACAGAAAAAAGAAAAGAAAAAAGCTTGCTAAGGACTGTAACAAAAATTATTATTACTCCTGATAAATCAGCGTTCCCACAACTCTCAAAATAATTGAAGCAGAAGGTTTTTCAAGTTGAAGTTGATGTCCTTTTATTTAATCAATATTTACTGTAGTAATATCTTAACAGAAAATATAAATTGTTCAACTGCACAATGACTATGAAATAAATCTATCGATACTTCTGAAAATGTGTTAATCTATATTACTAAAATCTTTTATTTCTCTGTCTGTCTGTCCGGCACAATTGTTAATTATTAGTTTCCCTTGCTGAGAAAGTCAGATTATAAAATTTTCTTTTTTTTTCGCCTTGCATGCGATTTGAAGCTGGGACCTTTGTCTTCGCAGTCAGGAATGCTAACCATTGGACTACTCCTGGTTCTCCAATATCCAATCCTACTTTTATTCTATTTGTTCGCGCGCTATCAAATAATGAGTTCATTCAAAAAGGAATAAAATATTGTTTTTTGCCATAACCGCTTGGCATCGATTCTTCTTGGATTATCTCATACTTACCAGGGGGAGATGGGGGATGGCCTAGTGATATTATGAAAAATAAAAGATCACTCATTCCTATTTTAAAAATACAATCATTTAAGCAAGATACAGCTTATAAAGATTTGTAGTTTTATTTTAAAAATTAAAACAAATACACAAACTTTAATTATATACTTAGTAACTCTTACAGTGCGGATCTCCACTAATCTTTCTATGGATGGCTCCCCTTCCAGCTGTAAACCTTGGAGCTTCTTAAAAATAATATAGGTCATATTCATGAGATAACTTAGGAGCAAATGATTTTTCAGTTCCAAGAAACTCAGTCCCTAAATAATAATAACAAAATAATTATTAGTAAAATTTAGGTTTATTCACTTATGAAGTATATAACAATATTAATAGAAATACAAATATATTTCAATATACTTGGCAAACAGGGTACCACCTCTAGATGAAAAGATTTGGCCTCAAATTTTATCTGAACACATAAAAGTGGTATTATCAAAACAAAAGTGCAAAAACATTAAAACAAAATTATGACAACCAGGCTTGTAGGCAGAAGTTTCTTAATCCTAGAAAAAGTGCTATGCGATGGTCGGCCATAATAAGAATATCAACACTCCCTATCTTCCAGTGGATGTCGTAATAGGCGAAAATTTTACATTGGTATAACTAGTTCCTTTGATTTCAACTCTGACAGAGATTTTTCTTTATTTATATTTTGGGAGAGGCTTCAGCTGGTTTATCTTAGGTCGCTAAACTTTCCTATCGACTAACAAATTTCTCTGAATGGTTGACGAAGCTATAACATCATAGTCTAAATTAGGGACTATTTAGTGTGAGGGCAATATCAGTTAGTATGTGTTGACATAATTTGGAATATTTTGAGGGGAGAAAAAAAGCAAATATGTAACCGAAGGTTGATAGTGCTTGCAAACAAGTATATCCTATCTTATTGTATAGTTAATACCCTTGTATGTATATGTGTGTGTGTATACACATATATCTACAAGACTGGACAATATATAATTTTTTGCCTGATGTTCAGAGGCTGAAAGTTCTTTCCACAGTCCACAATTTTTATGGAATCTAATTTCGATGTATGGCTTCTTTTGTTTGTTTAGAATTAACCTTAATATTGACGTTTTCAAAAAGTTTTGCGTAATTCCTCTGCAAATTCGACTACTTTGAAAAAAAATAAAAAATAAATAAATCTAAGGAACATATCAAATTTAAACTCAAATTAATTATTCTACTAGACGAAGATTTAATGAAATTTATTTGGTGTTTTTATTAGGATATTAGAATGTAAATCGTGGCCTCTACCTTAGATGTTTGATAATCACCATCGTCTAATTTCTGGGCTAACTTGTCTAAAATATTCACAATTTCTTCATTATTGGTTTTAATGTCATTCATCATCTTTATAACTTTTGGTAGATCTTCAGCAACCAAATCATCCTTAGGATTCTAAAAAAATGTATATATAAAAATTATAATAAATAATTGAAATACTAATTAATAACTGAGCAAAATGACAATCACGAATTA
>JAFIDM010000003.1:51851193-51904237 GCA_023159025.1 Thereuonema tuberculata
GACGAATACTGAAAATCAAATGGACAGATAAATAAATAATACAGAAGTCTTAAAAAGAATATCATTTGATCCCCAATTACCGACAAAAGTAGCTAAAAGAAAACTTAGATTTCTTAGTCACATAAACAGAAATAGTTCAGAAAACCTCGATTAATTCTACAAGGGAAAAATAGGAGGAGGAGAAGTTATCTGGTTGATATGGAATGAACGAGATGTGGAAGGAGAGTTGAAATCTTCAGAAAGGCAATAGATACAGAATGAAACACAACAGTTGACAGCGTCCACATCGGAAATGTCACACAAAAGATGTACCCTGCAAAAATTTAAACTTAGCTTTTTTAAACTTTGTTGAGCCCTTTAGTAGACCAACACTATTTCAGATTTGGGATAGATGATAATGACACAGCTTTGTAGTGCCTGTCTTATTAAAGGCTACATCTGTTTAAGCATATTTGTAGTGAAATTCTTCATTATTTTATTGCCAATGGAATATATTATCTCAACTGTTTCAGAAATGCTCCTATAGGTACCAGCTAGTTAGATCTTTAATTTTTTTCCTATTTGTTTGTTTATTTATTTATTAATTTTTTCGATTCAGAAATTTCAAAGGGTTTAAATTGTGGGCTTTTCACTCATTACAACTCTTAAAACTTGCAATGAACCTCAACTCTGTTTTAGTGCAGATTGTATTCACATTTCATTTGTTGTGATACTTCCCTAAATCTATTGAAGTCTATTATTTGGTATTGTTGTTCCTTGTATCACAAACTGATTGACCCTTTTCAGATTTAAAGATTTAATTAGCAAATCTCTTATTTCAACAGTCAGATCATTCTCTTTGTTTTCCTTGACTTCTGTTACAGCTGCATGTGGAGGCGAAATATTTGATCAGATATATATTAAAATTTCAATTGGGATACTCTGAAATTTTTCTCTATATTAAAATGCTGAGTTGTGTTTTTGTTTTTTAGTTTCTTAACCTTCGAAACTATTGAGCACAATATGGGCATACACTCCCACACATGCTGTTCTGAACATTCTCAATTCATGATTAACTGGATTAGAGAGGGAAAACTATTCAAATTAGTCCAATGTGTGAAGACTCATTCAGGACATGCTATTTTTTTTTTTTTTAACAAAAAAGTAACTTTTTCTAATAGAGGAGTAAACATACTGGACTTCTTTTATATAAACTATACATGAGTCGTGCGGTCTCAGGCGTCGGTCTGCCGTGAGGCCAGTGTGTTGGCACCCGGGTTCAAATCCCGGTTGTGAGCATGGATGTTTCAATTTCCTTTCCTGTGTTGTAAGCCTCTTCTTCACTTTCTCTTCGGTCTGACGTCATTCCGTAATGGCGTCCTGGAGAAGGCAACGGGAAACCACTCCAGTATCTGTTCCCAAGAATAAGTTACGGTTTCTCCTAGGGGTCACTAGGGTTCCGTGGACTTTCAACCAATCTTCGGATTGTATTACTGTGTATGTATACATGAGTATTGTATTCTCACGAAAAAAAATTAAATGTATAATGTAAATTTGGGAAATCTTCAAATATTTTAATTACAGATTGAAAAAAAAAAAAAAAACCCTGCGTTTTATTAAACCTGCCATTAATGAATCTTTAAATTTAAAAAGAATATTACTACCTCAAATTCAAAATTTAGGTATGGATGTAAACTAACTATTCTATTTGTTTGCATTTCTTTATTATTTATTTAATGATAGTTAAGGAAAATTAGTTAATTATTTATATTTTATACTAGCCGGGTACCGTCGCTTTTCTCCAGAACCCTTGCATAATTATATAGCATTAAAAGCAAAAACTTTATTTATTTATTTAAGAAATTAATATAGAGATCGGAGAATATACGACTTCCCATCCCGTTGTAGCTTCTCCGCTTAACTCAGGTGCCAAACACCTGGAGTTGTCGAAAAAAGCATGTTTTTACTTGTCACAGGTGTGACATCTATATAATAGGTATATAAAAACTCGCGTGTATTCAAATGCAACGCTGTGTCAAAATTTCAAAGTAATCGGTGAAAAACTTTCGGAGATTTAAGATTTTGAACAAACGAACATTTACATTTTTATTTGTATAGATAAACAAATATTGACATTTAGTTGATCCAAAGAACATTCTGAGAATTCGTAATTTGATCATTGAGCTAAATAAAATATTTCTAATCAAGTATGATGTTATCTTTAGAAATCATAGATGTGAAATTATTTGTTTTTGATTGTGTTTAATTCAGGGCTGTGGAGTCGGGGCCTGTGAAAATGTACCGACTCCAACTCGACTCCTAACAAATTGAAATTACAACATAAATAATATGTTAAAATTTCTTATTTCATAGACAATAATTTGATTAACTTATTTTTTTCAGGATAAATTTAAGATCTTTGCAAATTTCAAAACAGAAAATATTTTATGATATTAACGAAAGTGGCACCCCATGAAAAACTTCACAAAATAAGTGTCAACAAAGTCGGATGTTTTTGAACCCTTTACAATAACAACAGAAAAGTCAGGGAAACATTCTATATGTCAGTGTATTATTGAAGATAATGATTGTGAAAAAGCATGTGATGCATTTATTTATTTATTTTATTTTCTATATTAATATATAAAAAAAGGAGTCGGAGTCTAAGGTTTTATGTACTGATCATAAAACACAGCCCTGGTATAATTATAACTTGTAATCCAACTTATGTTTATTTTTAACTTTGACTTTCTTTCTTAATATATTCGTTTTTAATCTTTAATGAGGAGTCATTGATTTGAACTTCAAAAAGTAATTTTGAATAACAGTAAAATTTCACAATACAAATGACAAGCATGTAACAACCCTATCTTAGCAAATTTGAAAGAACTGAAGTACTATACTTATACTAAAAGACTTTAGTAAAGACTAGGATCTTTTGTACACGAAAAGCTTGAATTGAATGAACTAAAATGGAAGAAAGCATTAGTAAGGACGATGCAAAACAAATCTTTTAAAATCATAATTTGTTGTTTATAACCAAACTTACATAGATGGGATTCTTAGACATTTTTTTGTATTTGAAGAGGATTTTTTGAGGCAGATGTGAGACATGAAATAGTAAAAAGAGTAGAAGAATAAAATATTACAATCCTAGCACTTACAAACTATTATGATCCCATTGCTTGTTAATAAAATAAAAAAGATAGTAACAGTGATTAAACTAATTTTTCAGTTTGACATATCAGTCTTATAATTAAACTATTTATTCTGAAGGCTATGGATTGCTTAATTTAGTGGATTTAATGATTGGGTGTTTTTTTTTTGTTGGTTTGTTTGTGGAAGGTTAAGTTTGGTATCATTAATTAAAATGCATGTATATGCATGAAATTGAAAAAAAATCTGGAAATCTTAAATAATTTTACAATGCTTATAATTAAGCGAACTTTTACTTTTCATTTAGAAACAGTTATAGAATGGTGGCCCTATCAGACAAAGAAGTCCTTTATTATAATTATTTCCAAGTAAGAAAATTGATAAAATTATCATGGAAAGTAATCCACGTATAAATGAATTCACAAATAATCTGCAGTCCTCTTTCCTGAAAATAATACTTTTGTATTAATAACAATATTAAATACTTAACTTAATAAACGCGGTATCAGTTGCAATAATACAAGTGCCATTGTTTCTCTAGTCTTATGAGAGTGATGAAACAGTGACGATCTTTTCTAACTGTTCCTGTATTATGAGGACTGTTTTGTCACAACTATAAGTATTATAGAAATCCTTTTGTTAATTTTGTGATTGTTTGATTGGATTTAATGAACAGCGAATTCTCTATTCAAAAGTTAAGGATGGACTGGTATTGAGGCAAGTGAGTAACATGATATTTTCCGTTTATAGAACATTTTTTTTTACCATTTCTAGTCTATGAATATATTACTCAGGCTACGAAGTTTATTATAAAGTTTATTCTTTTCCTCTTTACTCACCGACATAAATTTAACAATGATTATTTCAATGAAAACTGTTTTAGGCCTATATTTGCTCATTTTTTTTTTTTATTTGAAATTATTATTTAAAATAACTTTAATAAAAATATTTATTTCGTTACTAGGAGATTCACAATCCTTATAATGATGTGAAGACAAATAAATTAAAAGTTCTTAGACAAATAAATATTGTATTGCTTACATTTTTTTTTACGTACTGGGAATGCTTTTAAATCGCAAATGTTTTTATGAATTTGGAAATTACTGTTATTTTAGGTTTAAAAAATTTTTGAAACATTCCTAATACAAATACTTTTGAGGAAAAGAAATAAAGTTTTCTTTTTTTTTTTTTCTTTTAATCGAGCTTTCCAGAAATCATTCAATTATAGCAAATGTGTTTTAAGCTTTAACAGACGAAGTCACTGCAATTTAAATATCCGTCAAACAGTTTTGTTGTTGTCGTTGTTCATCTTATTCTAAGTTAAAAGATCTGTATAATTGATGATAATAAATTTTACTGCCTAATAACACAGGTATGCAAAAAAAAAAAAATTCCAACTGCATGGGATATTTTTGCTGAATTATATGTTTTAAAGGTCGCAGATTCTAAAAATGACTTCCGTAACATCCCATCGCGTATAGTTTTTTTGCAAAATAAAAACACATTTTTGATAAAAACACTTATTTATTACAATGAACTAAATATATTTTCTTACAACTAATCAAAAAAAATTGTTTCTGATATTTATACATAATTTTAGGTCTACTCTTCTTTCTTATGAAACCTTTTCTTCTTCTCTTTGATGCTTCTCCGAATTCGTTTCCGATTTCCTTTTCTGGTTTCTCGATTGAGCAACAGTAGTCAGCAAATATATTGACATCCCATTTTTCTTGGTAACATCTCTCGATATCACGGATATCCTGGTGAAATCTTTCACCCTATTCTTCACTGTAGGCTCCGAAGTTTTCGGGAAAATAGTCAATATGGGAGTGTAAGAAATGAACTTTTAAGCTCATCTTGCATCCATAAGCTTCATACGATGCCAGCATGCATTGTACAATGGTTTTGTAGTCAGGGTCCTTAGTATTCCCAAAAAAACTTGTGCACTACATTCTTAAAAGAATCCCATGCTTCTTTTTTCTTTTCTACCATTGTTTCCAAAAAGAGGGGATCAGATGAAAGTTTTCTTATGTCGGGGCCAGTGAAAATTCCCTCTTTCAACTTGGCTTCAGACAGTCTCGGGAACTTGGAACACAGATATCTGAAACAATCCCCGTCTCTTGGCAGTGATTTGACAAACTGCTTTAAGAGTCTCAATTTAATATGAAGAGGTGGTAATACTTTTTCTGGTGGAACCAAGGTCGTATTGATGACGTTTTTCTCGCCGGGGTTGCGAGAACTGTCTTGTGGTGGCCAATCAGTTTTTGTCTAGTGCAGCTGTCTGGCTCTACTATCCCATAAACAAAGAAAGCAAGGATATTTTGTATAACCTCCCTGTTGACCCACAACATGGTTAGTATTTTGAAATCTCCACAAACCATCCGTTGATGCTCTTGATATTTGATTTTCTGAAGAATCGTAGCCAACCATTATAGTTTTCTTCCATATGAACCGAGTGTCCCATGAGAAGAGATGCAAATACATTTCCATTATGCAGCAAGACTGCTTTGAGGCTAGTTTTAGACGAATCAATGAATATGCGCCATTCTGATGAACATATTCTATTTCAAAGCACTTCATTAGCCCATGAACATCATTACAATAAACCAGATTTCCCTCTTTGGAGAAAAACTTGAGTAAATTCTCTCTCTCGATGCCTGTACCACGAAAATGAGGTCACAGACGATAGCAGGTTTTTGTTTTTAGCCTTGATCCTAGCAATTCGGCTGCCTCTTTTGAAAGACCACAGTCTCTTACTAGGTCGTTAGTTGAGGTCCCTCGTCAACAGGAAAATCTGAGCTAGATTCGTCCTGGGAAGCTAATGTGTCTTGAGTCCTCTGACTCACTCAGGATATCATCTAAATTACAAGGTGACTGTGGAACTGGTATTTCAGAACCATGGGACACTGGACGAATAGCTGAGTCAAGATTAGGGTAAGGTATTTTATTTTTATTTTTTTGTATTAAATCCTTTCACATCTACCGATCGGAAGTAGCAGTTGGTTGTGTGATTTTTCTGTTCACGCCATATCATAGGAATGCCAAAACGAAATGAGTTTTTCTTACCCTTAAACTACAAACGAAGATCTTCCTCGCATCTTCTGCACACCTTATGCGCAGCCCATACTTTGTCTTGATCCCCAAGTTTAAATTTGAAATATGCAAAATAAACTTTCTTCACAAACTCACTTATGTTTCTTTGTTGACTTTTCACTGTGTTTTCACCACAAACATAACAGAAGCTGTTGGAAGAAATTACACAACCTCAACGAGTCATATTCCAGAAATAAAAACAAAGCACAGTAGCGTTCGAATGCTGGATATAAACTAAGTGTGGCATTAGATGGCCAGCGAGATACTGAACTTACTTAGCTTGTTAAAACATGATCCAATCCAACAGCAGGTTGTTTATATTTATTCCGACTCGATCATGCGACCTTCCTCCTAACGCTAAAACTACTTTACCCACCTCCCCCTATCACTACTCTCTTCAACCATTAACAAACCATTGACATTTTTTTTTTATTTATTGCAAAGTCCAGCTGTGATTGATAGAGTTAATGTGAGAAGTCTTAGTTTTACAGCCATTTTTTTAAATAAAAAAAATATACTAAATTTTAAGTTAACTAGGAATTTTACGCTAAATATAAATAAAAACTTGAGTAAAAAAAAAAAAAATGACGAGATGGAATTTTTTTTGGTATTTTTTTCGTTTTTACCAAGTTGAAATCTATAAGAAAATGTATGAAAATCCTATGCATTTTTATACTTGCAGACTTGTGTAATTAATCATATTGGTAACTACTGAAGGCACAAAGGAACCAAAAGGCTTTCGAATCTCGAGCTGTCACATTTTAATCAATATAATTGCTTTTCAATTGTTCAATTCTAATTTTTGTTTATAAAAAATGAAGTGAGTAAAACATTGAAAGAGGAAAAAAGGTAGAAAATCCGGTCTTTGATGATGGTTGTACTTAGATAACTACGCCATTGACCAAACCCCTTTACCATTTACTCCCACCGGCCCTTAAAGATTATATCTTCTCTAACTTCTGAACCGTTATTATTAACAACAATCATGTCTGTATTTGTAATCGATATCTTTCCTGGAAATATTAATTCCTTTTTATTATTTTTAGCAATGCAGGTTTGATTTCCATCGGAGTTGGGTCCCTTGTGTCATTCACCATCTCTGTTGCCTTATGGAATGCAGGCCTGACTCTACGTCTGCATTGATAATGGCTTCTGGCTGGGGACTTAAAATTTGACACGTACTTTATTATGATTCAAGTGATTGGCTATTTCAAATTATTTATGTGAGAAGAAAGGATATTCAAAAAGGTAAATTCATAAATAAAGTTAAGAATAGGTATGTAAACATAAGTATATTCGATTAAAATTTTCTGAAACATTTAGATCAAAATAATTTCAGAGCTTCTTTCTTATATATTATAACGAAATTTGAACAAAATAATTGGTAAATGTCAATTACGATATTTTTAAGGACATCATTTGAACTAAAGCACAGTAAAAACAATGAAATCAGTGCAAATTTGAAATAAAATCTTTTTGTATCTTACATAACTGAAAAAAAATATATTTTGAAGCGTATGAGAGCAAGTGGTTCGATTGTTCAATCAAAATATTTAACTGAAGAACTGAATTTGTTTCCATAAGCTTTTAGTGATGAAGTGTTTCTAGAACTTCTGAAAATATTAGATTTTAATTGAAAGTAAAGAAAACCTATTTTCCCTAGTGTTTGTAATCATAAAAATTCTCAGTAAGGTTAAAAATTTCAGTTGTGCTTTTTTTTTTTGGAATTGAAATTTACAATTAATTAATTCATACTGTTTTATTAGTCATATTACAAATGAAATTTTAAAGATAGGTCCTTAAATAATAATTTGGTTGAGATTTACTGTACTGTATATGCGTTTTGTTAATTTGATTGTTGTGATTATTACATCACTTGGGAATGGTTTGTTTATTGTGTGGATATTGAGAATTAATACATGTTGGTTTGGAGGATCCCGTATAAAAATTGTTGTATTATTCTTTTAAGCTAATGCAGTGCTATTGCTATTCGTAAAATGATGTCAGGGTGTAAGTTAAACTCTAGTAATTTTACTGTTGTTGTTGTTGTTGTTACAGAATCTATCCATTGGCTGCTGTCCAGTATTTGAGTGGGAGAAAGTGAAGAAGAAAGAGACTAAAAACTCCTGAAATATCAAGTTCCAGAAGAAAAACAAAGTAATGAAAGATCCAACTGAGAGGACATCTTCAACGAAAAAGAGATTGACAAAGGTCTTGACAAGTGGAACCCTATTGAAATTTTTAAGGTGGTAGCCATTCAAAATTAGTAAATGCAAGTAGCTGACAAGACTCAGTGAAGTTCCTCAAGATATTAGCTAATTTCCCTTTGCTAGTATCAAGAAAACAGAACTTTCTATCAAATCAATTGGTATTCCGTTATATAACCAATCCAACTTCCTCAGCCCTGGCGGCCCTATACTTCTTTTCCAAACTCTTCAGATCCAGGATTTTGAATATCACTAGTTCTCTATCTGCAGCATTGTTGGCTCAAAATGAACTTCCTTATCAAATACATTCTTCTGATGGGATTTATCTTGTGGTACTTCAATGGCCATGTTCCTCCATTTCTGCCCATGTCTTTCCCCCTGAATCTTCTGATAGTGCTGTATCTCGACGAGATGTATCGTTACTTCAAGTTTCTTCCGGGCTTCCTAATGCTTCTAGTTCCTCTAGAGAAAGCTGGCGCCTTCCTTCAGTACTGCCAGAATGCAATCGCCAATGCTGCCACAGATCCCCTTCCATGTGTTGTATTAGTTATAGGCATTTTACTGATACTCTATTGGGTGACAGGTTTCACCTGTGGCCAAAGAGTGGAAATGTACTGTCCCAGATAAACGATTGTCATCAACATTTTACGAATCTGAAGAATTTTAAGACCGAACTGGACAAAAAAAAGATACACTGTAAGAATTATGGTGAAATGTACGGCGACATTCATCAAAAAGTAGTGCCATTGGAACTATACATGCCTGAAATTCATTTGTACAACGTCGATTATAGCAGACAACATTCAAAACTCCCTTGCTTTGACATTAACTTGAGAACTGAATCATTTTGGCGCGATGAACAAGAAATGCTGTCTACAGAGGTATGCTTAAGTAGATGTCAAAATGAGACTTGTGACAGACAGTCTTGTAACCCTTCTGGCAGGAAGAAAACTTATTCCTTCAGTAATCAAATTGCAAAATTGGAAATAAGTCATTGGCAGACTATGGCTTTTGGAAGAGAGAAATCTGTAAGGCATAAATTGGACATTAATTTTTACTCAAAAGTTGAAACTGATAGGATGATCCATGAAAACAAAGGAACTTATAATTATGATTGTGGCTCTGATGTCAAAGAAGGGAATTTGCGTAAATTCCAAAAGCCACGCCCAATGATGGAACGAGATTATAATGAACAGGATGAAGAATATGGAATGGCGTCTAAGCATTCTAAATTGGTTAATTTTCCTTTGATTATACCATTAATCATCACTAATCATCCTAGAATCCCATCGACTTTAAACGAAAATGCCAATAGTGAAGTGAAAGAAATCTTATTCCACTTGACAGGGGACGAAGAGATTTTGGTAATAGTGTTTTCCTGTTCAGACTTTGAGCTCGATCAGCGTGTGAGAATTGGCCACTCAATCTTGACCTTAGAAATATCAGAACCTTAGGTAATTACATAATAATTCATTCCGTAAATTTTCACAATATTTGTTTTTATTTTTTTTATTTTTCAATTTTTTTTTATTCGAATGCATGGGCCTGAAATACGACCAATAGTCCTGTTAAGATATTAAAATACAATAAGTATTAGTTTTATTAAGAAATAACTTGACTTACGAATTTGTTAGAAATTTCAGAAAGCCTCCGTTACAAGCAGTTCTGACATCTTCGAATTTTCCACTTTCTTAAGGATACTGCCCTAAACAATTTTCCTAGGTTGACAATTCTTGTAGATCTAACGCTACATACGAATGAAGAAAGGAAATTCACCATCAATTAGTAATATGTAGTTCATTAGCAGCTAATATCTAAATAACTACATTTACAGGTGGAACAAGTCGTAACCAATGCAATTAATCGAAGAAATATGTGGAAGTTTATATACTGTCTGGCCACTTTATTAGGTACACCCCTGCTGTGCGCACAAATGATACTTTCCACTCATTTGCAGGTCACATTTAAAGTTTGGCTTTAAATACAGCAGTACAGACCTCCGATCATAAATTGAGAAAGCAAACCACAGCGATAATGGGAAAGTGTAGTGTTGTAACGGAGTATGAACGTGGCATGATCGTCGGTGCTGGTCAAAGCGTATCCGAGACGGCAGTGCTCCTGAACTTTTCGCTTATAACAATATCAAGGGTATATAGGGAATGGTGCAACGAACAGCAAAATGTCGAATCGGCAGCACTCTTGTGGACTAAAATCGCTCGTTGATGACAGAGGCCGGAGGAGGATGTCTAGAATTGTGCAAGCCAGAAGACGGGTCACAGTTGCCCAAGTGACGTCCGACTTCAACAGTGGTACGCAGCAAACTATCTCACAACGCACCACTAGACGTAGCCTGTTGCAGATGGGCTACAACAGCCGACGGCCTCGTCGGGTACCCTTATTATCAACAAAGAACAAGAACGCACACCTTGTGTGGGCAAAGCAATACCGACACTGGACCATCGACGATTGGAAAAAGGTGCTTGGTCCGATGAGTTGAAGTTACCGCTGCATCATGTTGATGGCAGACACAGAATTTGGCGCAAACCGGTGGGAGCTCTTGAAGCCGATGGGGGCAGTGTCATGGTGTAGGGGATGTTTTCCTGGCACATTGGGTCCGTTGATACCTCTGGAGGCACGTCAGGAGCTAGAGTGTACCTAAACATCATAGCTGACCAAGTTCAATCATACATGTTAACAGTTTATCCTCATGCAGATGGCTACTTCCAACAGGATAATGCGCCAGTGCACAAAGCCCGCATCACTATGGGATGGTTTGAGGAACATGACGATGACTTTTCCTTGCTGAAGTGGCCCGCTCAGTCCCCAAATCTCAGCCCGATTGAAAATTTGTGGGATAAGCTTGAACTGGCTGTTCGCTCCAGGCCTACATCTCCATCAAATCTTCAGAAACTGCGTGACACACTCATGTCTGCATGGTACACAATAACTCAACAACGTTTTCAGCATCTTGTGGAATCCATGCCTCGACGAATTCAAGCTGTTTTGAGGGCTGAAGGAGGCCTAACACGCTACTAGGTAGGTGTACCTAACAAAAGTGGCCGGACAGTATATAAATGATAGAGAAATAATTATCGTTGGTTAAAAATAATATACATTTATAGTTCAAATGGTAGAGAAGCTTGTTTGGATAATGGAGATTACCGATTTTATCCAATTCAGAGATCGGGAACATTTTCTTCATCTTTTTTATTTCTACAAACGGGTCCAAGTTTATCCAGACTTATTTGTCAATTTGAGAAAGGGTGAACGTCAGACGGATTTTTCGTTTTGCTTTGTTTTGAATCTCAAATACCCCGATAGGCCTGAATAATTTCTAAGATTATTAGTATTGACGAAAAAATAGTCTATAAAATATAAGTAGCAAATAATAAAAAAGGAATGTTTTTAGCTTTTCTACAGAATTTTTTCTGTTTTGGGAGAATATCATTTGAAACAGTGGGGGATTTCGACATCTTGCGGCCCTAGGCTGTTCTTAACTGGAGCCCCCCCCCCCCCAACACTGTTCCCCCATTTGTGCTCTCTGCACTTTCATCCTTCAATAAATAATTAATAATCAATTGTTTTATCAATTTTTAAAATTCCTTTATATAAAATTAGAAAAATTAATTTAGATCTATTCCCCCCCCCCCCCAGCCCTTCGGCAGCAGCCTAGTTATAGCTTGTCGGAAATCCGCCCTTGATTTGAAAGTGTGCTTTAGATAAAATTTGCTTTAGATCTTAAATATTAATTACAATGAGCATTTCTATTCTTTTTTTTTTTCTGTAGGAAAGCATTTGGATCTTCAATGAGGATTAAGAAAAGAGTTCAAATTAACCTTAATAATTCACCTGAACATGGCTCTGAGCGTTTGGGGGATTAAATCATGTGTAGAAGAAACAGAACACTTTGAATTTGAACGAAACTAATACATATCTTTGTTTTTCAATTAGTATTGTGTGAAAAAATTTATAGAAGCTATTATATCTCATAAAAACCAAAAGTTAAAACGAAGAGAAATATTTAAATATGCTGTGAATTTTGTACATATTTGCATCGAATTCTTTTGAATGTCCTTTCAGCTGTCCAATAAAATCAAGAATTCAAAAAACCTTGTAGATATCTACATATCTTGGCGATGAAGTTATTGTCCTCATAATTTAAACGTCTTTTAGTTGTCTGATTATAGCGAGAATTAATTGGATTATATATTTATCTATCTTAATGAATGAATTGCATATTGTAAGAGAATGATAAAAACAACCTTTTTAATTCCGATGGTTGGTTCTCTTTGCCCTAAACAGATTTATTATTTATTAAATAATCCTCCTTTTTGTGGAATGCACGTCCTGAGGATTTTCTTTGCTAGTCGAAATTATCTAGATTTTCAGCAACATTAAAATTAAAGACACAAATAATTCCATATCAAAATGATAATAATATATTCATCATGAAAAAGGGGAATTGAAAGAATACATATTCAGTTTGCTTTCACGCTTTGGGCTAACGTCGTCGTGAATCTGGGACAGCTGTTTCGTCCTTATTAGGACTCGATGATAAGCCCAGAAAGGTGCCTATGGATTCCTCTCCCGTTTCCGGTAGCGGACCCCCTCCCCCGCGCATTTCTGGGCCATCGAGGATAAATCTGGCTGACGAGTCCTAATAAGGACGAAACAGCTGTCCCAGATTCCCGTGGATGATAGCCCAAGGCGTGAAAGCAAATTGAATATGTATTTTTTTAAGTCCCCTTTTTCATGTTGCATTCCTGCACGTTAAAATATCCCATGCATTCTACAGTTTAATGTACTTGAAGTTTAGTAGTGCCAATTCAACACCGTGACTAACTTTTCTGATGAATGTTTTTTTCATTAGACAAAAAGCGACTTGTAAGTGTACGACAATATGCATACACATAAAATATGAAATCTATTAGATAAAAGCTGGATCAAAAAATATATTTATGCTTCAACTTTCAGATTAAATTTATAAAATTGCATTACAGTAGTTTTTATTCAAAAGAAAAGCTTTCTTTTTATTTATTTTTTTCATTTCCATAACGTTCTCAAAAATAACACCTACAATATAAATTAGTATAATCTTTTAAAATTATTTTTGTAACATATTTATTATTCCACTAGGTAAATAGCTTAATTAAAATGTTTAATTGTAATAAAATTCAATTTTTTTTTCCGAAGTGAAATCATTTACAAAATATCTACCAGAACAAATAGAAAGAAAAAGTTTTATTTGGAAAAATCAAAATACAAATGAACGGAATTCTATTCAAATAGCCAACAGAACAATTATTGTTTGAGTAATACTTATTAATAAATAATTCCAAACAGTTAACGAGAATAGATTAAATGAGAACAGTTTTTTTTTATCATATTTTCGGTGATCTTTTTTTTCCCTTGTAAATACTATTAATACAATAACAAGAAAGAAAAGAAAAAAAACAAAGTATCAGTAATTCTGTGCCAATACATTCGCGTGCTTTCGAAAAAATAGTAAAGCTCAGCTCAATGTCATCAGTAAATAATTTATATAATTCAGTTTTTTCGAAAAAAAAAAAATATGGCATGATACATTAGCGAACAGCTGCTGAAACTCGAAACTACTAAGACTTTATTAAGATTTGGCGCCATCTATTGAATATTTTTTAAAATGAAAGAGTTTCTTCGACAGCCGATAGATGGAGGTACTGTGTAGACAAAACTAAAGTCACTGTATGGTCTACAGTGACTTTAGACAAAACTTTTATTGTAGAAAAAAAATAAGTATTTGCAAAAATCTATTGGTAACTTATTTATTATTTTAATCGTACATAATTTAATTAAATTAAACATTTCTTTCCCCCAAAGTCCTACGTCTCTTCATAATAGACCCGTTGAATAATGTGAAAGAAAAAAATATAATAAAATACAAACCAATGGGGAAGTTAATTCAATTAATAGCTAAAAGAAACATCTTTATTATTACAATAGTAACTTCTTTAACTAGACTAATTTTAAACTCTACACATTAACTTTTTTTCGTAAGAGAAAGAAAGTAAAAAAAAAAATTAAGAAATGAGTGCGAATTTAGTATTTCAGTAAATAAGTAATTAATATTTACTTTTTATTGAAAATTTTAATTTGATCTGATACAACAGATACAGCCCCTAATGAGATCTACAGTTTGAACCTTTCTACAGTGACTACAGTTGAGTTCATGAAAGAAAGAGCTTTTTATGACATAATTTCCTCATGGATTGATGTTTCCAAGACGTTACAGCGCCATCTACTACTAAAATTCGTAACTAGCTCTTTTAAACATTACGAAAACATTCTGGTTGTTGCATCTTCTACAGTTACAGGTCTTGAAATAATTAAAAACGTTCCACACTATTCCTCTGGCTTGGCTATGCAAAGTTTGTCCTTTCATGGTCACGCTTATGCGATCACAAAACGACGCCATCTTGGACTGACTGCTCGGAGTTCAAGTTGATGACATCGTGATTGGTGACGTTTGTTCCAGACAAAATCGATCGCTACGTAATGACCATATATGGCAAACCCTTTTTTTTTTTGAAAAAATACTGTAAGAAAGTCACTCCTTGGGAATACGAAATCTCTATGGGTTATTTTTCTAACTTCAATAATTAAATAAATAAAAGTAATAAAAGAAGAAGACAGTACAGAATAATAAAATAAGTACGAATAAGTCTATTCGTAGAAATAGATAAACATCGTATTTATTATTTTACTCAAGAAATAATTAATATAATTTAGATTTTATTCGAAAATTTTAATTTAATCTGATATAATGTAGTTAACAATCTCTAATAGAAACCTGAGGACTTGTGTCATGTATTGGTTATATTTAGAACTTTATCAATTGCTTTGGTAAATTATGAAAATTTAAAACACGTTTTAGAATCAGCATAACAAATATAACAGAAAATATGTAAATAGGTAAATGACAATCTTATTTTCTATTTTAATCAGTAAAACATATAAAATAATACTCATTATTCCTAAATTTTAATTTGTCCGATTGACAATCTACAGCCGCTGTAAGCACCTAAAAGTTCTTTAGAGTTTAGAGTTCTTTAATCTATAAGCATCTGGAAGCTCCCGCCATCTAGTGATTAATTTTTAGAACTTCAATCATATCTTTGATGAAGCGCCTTGAAAAAATTAAAACGCATTATACGAGTAATCAAATAAGTATTTAACGAAAATATTCGTATAAATAGGTAAAGAATACGTATTTATATAATATTTCTATCAGTACGTAGTTTAGCTACATCACTATTTAATCCTTAATTTAAATAATTTACCTAATTTAATTGCTATATTCAAATTTTAATTCGGCTTGAAACAAATAGATCTTACTTGTTAGTAGGCTCCTGTAAACTGGCGCCATCTACTGTTTAAATTTAGAACTTTAAATAGAAACATTATGAAAATAATAACAAAATTCTTGGAATCTATCCGAATAAAATTACCAATGGATCATCTTATTTATTATGCTAATTAAAAAAAAATTAAATAGTTTAACGACCATAGTTTTTAATTATTTATTTTTTTTGTAAACGACACATCTCTGTAAAATAACGAACTTAATAATAAGAAAGATAAATGATCGGTAGATGTGTTACAGTACGAATTAACAGATAACGATTCAAAAATAAAAATAAAAAAAAGAGATAAATAAAATTAAATTAAATAAAAAGGTAGGTAAAAAGTTACATTCACATAGTAATGGAAGCAGTAAGTGAATAGTCCGAGTAGTTTTGTTGCATCCTTATAAAGCTAATGGCCAACTAATGTGTGCACTTTAGATATAGTTTTTAATTACTCCAAAAATAAACAGTATATAAATCTTCTATGTGTATGAAAATTTTAATGAAAAGGTAAAACATTATATGAATAATAATATATATATATATTTTGGGGTAAATAAATTGCTCCATTTAATAGAAAATTACAATCACCTATTTTCGAAAATTTAAAATAGTCAAACTATTTTTTGGGAATAATTACCTAAAGAAACATGTGTTCATCGTTTTAATCAATATCTTAAATTAATTTCTGCAATATTTTTTCCTTGTAATTATAATTTTACCTATAATTTCTCCAATAGCCTGAAATAAAGTTCATACCGAAATGATAGCTATTGGGAGGGACTGCCACCTAGTGGTTGAATTTAGAATTATTGCAAAATAGTTCCTCTGAAAGTCGCCAGATAGAGCAAATGCTAGCATCACTTTGGCTCAGTAAAATGCATAAATAAAAGCATTATAGAATAAATAAAATGAAAATTAATGATACTCTATTTGATTTCAAAATATTCAATGCAATATGATATGTTGTAACTGTTTGTAACTTGGACTCTGTTTAATCATTTTTATCCCTACGTAAGACACTACTTAATGCGCCGTTTAGTTATTAATAATTTATTTTAAGCTTTACTATATTTAATAATTTAATATAGAAAGAAAACAAAAACAAAAAATCAATAACATTTAATAATTATTTATCACGGAGATATACTGTCTTAATGGTCATTTTTCTAATTCCGAAACTTATTCTTGAATTGCATGCTTTCTAATAACTACGTTCGCCTTCGCCATTTTGGTTTGGATATAGAAGGGGAGCTGCTGGAAGAATGTTTACGATTGTAGGACGTTCGGTGGCTGTGAGCCCTTATTTAAAAGCTAGTTCACAAGCTATTGCAAGTCAAGTTAAACCCTTAGTTCCACCAGTTTCAGTTGCTCCTGATTTGCCTAGTATTCCTCCTGCCCCTGCAATATTAACTAAAAATGCAATGGTCGCAACACTTCCATCGCGGTCGAGTATTTCGGTCTCTTCTGGAGTTGGAGGTAAAAGAAAAAAAAAAAAAAAGCAAAGGAAATAAAAAGACAGAGATTTGACTACTTTTTAATATTTAAAAACGATAGTTTTGGTTCTGAGATTTCATCAGTAGAATTCCGTTTAGAAAAAAAAAAAATAACGATATATTTTTACAGCTTATGACTAAAACTAGTTTTCCGGCTTTTATATATATATAATTTTTTCCCAAATATTTTGAATTCTTATTACTTGTCATCACTAAAGATCAGTTGCTTTAATAAAAACGAACTAAATAATCATAATTTTCTGAACTTTTTTCTTTTTCTTAAATATTTAAAATTTACAAAGACTTATCTACTTATTACTGATAATCCGTGACCTCTAAATTATAGAAATGAGTCGGGTTTTCAGCGTGAATTTTGACAAAAAATAGTGTATTTAAATATGCAGTTTTTTATGTAGGCCTACTAAAAATCAAGTTGAGTCGTGAAATGGTATTGGAAATTAAAATTTTCTAATTAAGTTTGATCAGGAAATATAAATATGTGATTATTGTTTGTTTCAACAAATCGATTACGATTTTTCAAAAAGGGTTTTTTTATTACCAAAATAAGTCTTGTATTCAGTGAAATAGCAGAAGGAAATGAAGAAAATATAGCATTTAAATATAAAATCAAGTGTTTCTGAATTAAACATCATTGTTTACTAAATGTGTAGGATTTTAGTAAGATTACTTATATGTATATAAATTTTATTTTTTTTTCCATTTCAATTTAGTATGCCAGTCAGTAAGATATGCTCATACTGACATTAAGATCCCAGATTTTTCCGATTATAGAAGACCAACCACTAAAGATGCTAAGAAATCGTCCAGAGATGGATTGCCAGGAAGACAGGCTTTTACTTATGCTGTTGTAGCAGGTATCAGTCTTCTCTCATTCAAATTGGTAATTTAAAAATCTTGAGATGAACAGAAATTTTCTTTATTGTTTGTTGTCTTATGTAACTTACATAGCTTAAAAGTTTTCAGTCACACACGGTTTTTTTTTTCATCACTTCTTGATTAAATTTAAAAATATCTGTTTTAAAAACAAATAGATAAACATATAAAAGTTATTATTCTTTTTTAATGAAATAAAACTGAATTGAATTTTACTTTTGTCAGATTATAATGCACTGAAGAAAAGATTTATTTATTGTGTTTACAAATTTAATATTTTACTTAATCTGATTAAATTATGTATTTAGTGAGCTAGACTGAAGAATACAGCACTAGCCAATAGGAAGGTTCCTAAGGATTTGGTGCCAACGGAGCGTTTTACCACTTCCGCTTAACTGTTTATTCCGATTAATTAGCCGTCAAAACAAATTTCATCCGCGTGAGGTCCGAAGGACCGAAGTGTTTATTCCGATTAGCTGTAGGTTAGGTTAAGTGAGGTCTGCTCAGCTCCAGGATGTATGTACTGGTAACTTTTGAAACAATTTTTGCCCTTCAAAATAGTTCCAAAACGGCCATTTTTTGACGACGCGAAAAAAAAGCCAAACTCCCAGTACTGTAAACTGCAGTCTTACCATTTATTGTTATTGCAGTTTTATACAGAATGCTTCTTCGTCTAGTACATAACCTTGCTACCATTTCTTCACTTCCTGCAAAGTTATAATAGTTGCCCTTGTCTGACAATGATTTTGAATCATGCTATTAACTAAGTGTATACCTTAGTGCATTCTGTCATTTCTATTTGTTTTTCATATTGTTTAAGGAGTTTCATTTATTGGGATTTTCTTTGAGAATTTTGCCATTCTTAGTTATCTTCAGGCAAGAAGTTGTACAAATGCAATTTACAAAAGTTTTATGGCAATAAAACAAGTACCAAATTCAGATTTTCCATTGTTGACCTTGGTTATTTCATCATCAGCTTTCTTGTAAAGAAGACTTAAAACTTTTCCATTGAGTCCTTTTTAATACTATCCTTTCTTATTTCTGTTAAGTTGTATTGTTGTCTGATAGTACCGGTATCTTTACATTGAAATTATTTCTTCACATATAAGATGTTTATGGATGATGCACCATGCTTTGACCATTGCATCTCATAATTTATGTTGAATCATCAATAATGAGTGAAATGTATTTCCATACTTAGTGAATTTATGCCTTCCTCTAAATTGGACTATGAGTAAAGATTTGAATGGAACATAGAAGCAGCATCAAGAGCTATTGCTGTGGACAAACTATTTTATCAAGTTTCCTGTCGTAACTTTTTTTCCTAATTGCAATTGCACAGAATGATTTATCTTTCACTGGGAATCAGCTGAATTTCTGGTTAATATCATGGCAACTCTCAGGTGTGTTGCTATTGTCTAATTTAGGTTTTGTCAGAAATATCATCAACAGAATCAATATCAGCTTTTGTTATTGTTTCATTAGATTTTCTTCAGATTTAATGTGCTTATGCAATGAAAGTGAATGCTGAAGTGTGTCAATAAGCAGAAGGGATTTTTCTTGATGCCCAGAATCATACTTTTAAACTGACCAAAAATTATCCTGAAATTCATACAGATCCTTCTGCCAGTCTTCTAGATCTCCCATTTTCCCTCTCTTGCCACTGCAAAATGGGAAATCGATCCTGTAATACTGAAGCTTTCATTTCAAGACAGTAAATGATGGTTTTCCATTTATTAAAAGAGGACAGGAACGAAATTAATAAGTATCTGATTAAAAAGAAATATTTTTAAAAACTAGCATATTCATGATTCTGATTTGTTGAAGAAATGATAATTTGCTCAATTAAAACAAGGAAACATAAGCTTCAGTGACAGAAACTATTATGGCTTCTTTATATTGTACTTTCTATCATACACTTTGTGAAATAGAAATAGGATTATCTCTCTTTTCGTTGCTTCTTCCTAACCACATCCAGTTGAATTAGTGATGCAGCTAGCAAAGATAGTTATTTAGTCTGCCTGTCAACTGAAATGAAACATTTTATATCTTTATAGCCATTGTATTGAGATTAAAAAAAAAAAGAGTAAAGATTGGATCTGAAGATGTTCATTCAGAAAGTCTGACTATATCAAAGAATAAACAACAAAATCTTCAAACATGAACGTCTTTAAGTCTTTAACATCAATTCACTAAAAGACTCTAAAAGTTTGGAGATTGATGTTTCTAGAGCCTTTTAATGAATTGATGTTAATTATACCAAAGAATATTTCTGAAAAATATTTTTTTAGGATAGTCGAAATATTCCTTTGATTCATAAAGAATTCTGGCGTAATGATAGAAAAATTTTGCATCTGATATTGCATTAGAAGAATCTTTCATCTTAAGGAGATACTGAAGTCACGGTTATTTCAGATCATTTCTAGTCGAGCATCATTTTAAAATCATCATTTTTTTTTTTTATTAATGCAGATAAAAATTTTAAATATGAACTTAATTTCAAAAACAATCAATATTCCAAGATGGACTTATTTAAAAACCATCTAAATAATAAATAAAAATTAAATAAATGCTAAATGAAGTGTTATTATGTAAAGAAGCTGTTGAAGAGAGAACAAGAGTGGAACCTCCAAGCATAAAAACAAGAAATAAAAAAAAAACACATTACAAAGAAAAGAATAGAAAACCATGGACCAGACTCCGCTGGCCACAAATGGATTTTCTGTAGGCATCAAATTAATTGCCTAAAAAATAGTAAACACATTAAAAGAGGACCTAGTGTTTATTTGTGCAAGCTGTTGAACTTGAAGGAAATTAAAGAAAATTGTATTCCATGACAAAAGTGTGATAATATAAAAAAGAAGGGACTAGACACACTTAAAAATGACATATATAATTATAATTAAGAGATTGCAACATGCTCATTTAATAAAGAAAATTCTTTTGACTATCCAAATAAAAAAACACAAACAATCATTTATCAGGACTGCATTATCAGTAAACAATACATTTTTAAAAATTTAACAAAGGCAATAATAATATAAAAATTCTCAGATTTAATTAACATTTAAATTGAATTTCTTTTATCATTGTGGCCTGATTTAAAGAATTTAAACCAGGGCATTGGAGCAGACAAAATTTGTAATTGCTCCGCTCCGACATGGAAATACCTGCTCCATGCTCCGCTCCATGCTCCAAATACATTTTTAAGTCGTATTATCAAAGATCAAATATTAAAAACAAGCAGTTTTTTTAATTAAATTTTATTAATCATCATAATTATTTCTATAAAACAGAACAGCTGACAGTAAGTCATCTTTCATTGCCTATCTTGTATCATTGACACCAATTTTAAGGCAGAAAATAATCTCTCGACACTGGCTTGTGTAGTGGACATACTCGATGCAACTCGACAGACAGCTTCAATTCGGTGTGGGTAACCGTCCATAGCTTCAAATGCTGATTTTACTTTGAGCCTACCCATGACAATCTTGGTGAAAATTCCTCTCAAAGTCGTCTTCATTCGAATGTTGCATTTCTGAAACTCTCAGACGTTTTTCCAGCTTGTCCAGCTCTTTTTCAGAATCATCATCATCATCTGAAGAATTGTCTGCTGAAATCGAAGTATTTGTTATTCCTTTGTGTGATTGTTGAAAACTTGCTATTTGATGTGGCTGCTCGGATTCAATTATTGAGGATTCTAGCTTTTCACTCTCTTGCCTCATATCAAAACGTTTAAAAATCTTTAGTTTTTCGAGTCGTCGGGCGATATCAGAAATCCTTTTTTTGCTTTTGTCATTTGCGACGAACTCAGTAAAATTCTATACCGGGGATCTACATAGACTCTACATAGATCTACATAGAGTCTATGTAGACTCCTGCAAGAAAATGGGTGTTTTGGAAAAGATTTTCATCACATTTTCGCATGGAGGTTAAAATTCCCATCGCAATTTGTCCGCCATTGTCTTGGAGAAATTTTGCAAGTTTTTGCCACTCCTTCATGTAAACTCCCGGAGTTATTTAATTTTTAAAGTAAAATTTGGCTTTGCCAGGAGATCTCTTATATTCTTAGTTTCATGACATTCGGCTTTAGTTAATATCAATTCTCTGGCTCCAGCAGCAGCTACTTGTTCATAATAATGTTGAAAAACAAGTAGACGATCAATCATTGCAAAGAGTTGAACCCCAACGAGTGACAGTATCCAAAGGTTGGGTTAGCCCATGATTTTTTTAGAAGAATACTGCGAATATTTGGGGTTCGTAATTTGATAAAATAATTTAAATAATGAAGTTACACAACATTTAAATAAAAGACAAGTATCAATAATAGCTTTTATAGACTTTAGCAAGGCTTTTGATAATATTGACCATAAATTCGATTAAAAAAATTAGAAAATTACGGTATAAGAGGAGATTTTCATGATCTTATCAAAAATTACTTAAAAAATAGAAAATCCAAAATCAAAATAAATAATTTATTAATTTACAATGTTAACAGATGTGTACTACAAGTTTAAAATATAGGTCCTTTTTTTTTATTTTATATATAAATTCTATTAGTGATATTATTAAAAAGTGCAAGATTTACATTTATGCTGATGATGTAATACTAATAAGTAGCCACCAAAATCAAACTTTTCCTTCAATAAATCTTCAACAAGATTACTCTTCAATAAGAGTAAAATAAAAAATTTTGAATATAGAAGAAAAGTTTATTTATAATGTAGTCTTCAAAAATATATATAAATATAAAAACATCAGAGAAAAATACTCTTCTGAAAACAAAACAAGACTTAGTTGGTTGAAGATTTTCAACATTCCTACTATAAACAATAAGCTTGGATTTAGAATAAATGAATATACTTACACCAAAATATTTAGACAAATAAATTGGAATAATTATAATTGTAATAATTTCAGAGAACCAATTAAATATGTGATATAGTCAATAAAAATGTAGTAAAAAACTTCTAATCTATTATTTAACATTAATTAAATTTTGTTTTTGAAAAGACACATATTAAACTTTCCAGCACCTATAAAACAAGAGTAATTCTGTAATTACACCTAATAGGACTGGTAAACATTAAAAAAAAAAAAAAAAAAAATCTGGAGCAGTGGAGCAGTCAAAAACTTGTGTGATCCGGCTCCGCTCCAGCTCCGGGCAAAAACCCATTGCTCCACTGCTCCGGGCTCCGCTCCAAAGCCCTGATTTAAACAAACACTACGAAAGATGAGCCTGTCTTGAAATATTGATTATTTTGAAATTAAATAAAATGAATTTTACTAATCATGGACAAATAACAATTATAATTGCTACACGTTTTTAACGTTTTCATATTTAAAGTTTCAGGGTTTTAATCTGCATTAGTGATAAAAGATATGATTTGAAATTACCTTAATTCCAAAGCCTCAGCTTAAATAAGATGCAACAAGTATTCAGATTGTAGGAATACCTTTAATTTTATAAAATATAAATTTCATTATGAAAAGACAGTATATTTTACTTGAGAATTTTATTTATTTTATTTTTTTTTTTAATTTCTTGATAGTTGGTTGAAGGAAGATTTCAAATCCTTCCTCTTTTACATTGTGTGAATGGTATTCAAAATGTTTGTTAAACATTTGAAACAAAGATTTCATTATTCTCTGCTGGAACTGTATTTTGAACAGAAATTATGGCTTGCATTATACATAAAATTGAAATTTGTTATTAGGCATTTATTTGTTTTTACTAAAAAGTTCTAAACAAATTTTGCTATTATGAATAACCTTTATTTTAGGTGGTGGTGTAATGGCTGCATATGGTGCAAAGGCAACAGTGAACATGTTTGTAATGAGCATGGCGGCTTCTGCTGATGTTTTAGCTTTGGCCAAAATTGAAGTTAAGCTAAGTGATATACCAGAAGGAAAGAATGTCACTTTTAAATGGAGAGGCAAACCTCTGTTTATCAAACATCGGTAAGTAATGAGATTTCTTTCAATAACAAAGAGCGTGTACAAATTTGTTTTAATGGATTTTTGTTTTGATGCTTATGTTTAAAATGTATCCTGTTTATTTAAAGAAATATTGCTTGGAATTGTTGTTAGGTGCATTGATACTCAGTATTAATAAAGAATAAAAATCCTGTTCTGCAATGGTGATTGGGAATTAAAAACCTATGATAATTGAAACATTTATGCCTAAAATACACTAAAATGTACTGCAGCAGAATTTCAAACAAAATATAAAGAAGTTTAGTGGTTAGCTAGGTTTTCTACGCTCAAGACCCAACCAAAAATTAAAAAAAGCAAATCTTACCTTCCACCCGAAAAAACAAATAAAGGGAGTGCTGCTTGGATCATTGATTCGACCCCCCACCCCTAAAACTATGTTGCTAGACAAATTATAGTCAAATAAGATTATAGAAAATTTGCAATTTCATACTATTTTTTTTTCTTATGTTAATTTTTATTTATTAATTAGAGCACTTTAGTCGAATTTTGATTTTGTAACCTCTTAATATAAATAAAAAGTATAAGTATTATAACATCATACAAGTAACAGATAAACTTGACACCAAACTTCTTCTACTAATGTTTATAACATATTTATAATATATAATATTTCGACTAACAATTTTTCCAGTCTTCTCATCAGTTGCTGACAAGACATTAATAAAGGCATAAAAAATTAAAGTTAAATTTAAATAAAGAAATGATATAATGAAATAAGCATGAAGCTAAATAAAACAATTTACAACAAATAATTCAGCTAACTTATCGTATTTTAACATCGTTCAAGGGTGTATTCATTAACGTTTTTGAAATTCTCTTTCATATATGATTCGATAATAAATCTAGATTTTTCATCCTTCATATTGAACAATATTTTAGTTATTGGGTGCAGATTGTGTCCACTGATTAAGCAATGATCTGCTCAATCAGATATATTTCTTTCCTTATTAATGTACGCACTTACATGCTCTTTCAAGTGTTCTTTAAATGGAGGGAACATATTGTCAAAAATTGCAAGAAAAAAAGAATAGGTATAATAAGGGTATCGTTTATTAATTGACATGTAGGGATTGTAGTTCCAGATACTGTGGGAATACCGGAAGAACATTTAAGAACATGTAAATGCATATATTAATAAGAAAAGAAATATATTGGATTGGTCAGATCATTGCTTAATCAGCGGACACAATCCAAACCCAATAACAATAAAATATTGTTCAATATATTAAGGATGAAAATCTATATCTAGATTTATTATCGAATCACGTATGAAAGAGAATTTCAGAAACATCAATAAATATAAAGGAGTGAAAGTTAATGAATACACCCTTGAACTTTTTAAGAAAATGATGCTAAAATAAGATAATAAGTTAGCTGAATTATTTGTTGTAAATTGTTTTGTTTAGCTTCATACTTACTTGGTTATATATGATGATTCTTATTTTGTTATATCATTCTTTATTTAAATTTAACTTATACTTTGTTATGTTATTTGTTAGTTTAGTCAGCAACGAATGGGGACTAAATTACACCATGAAGAAGACTGGAAAATTGTTAGTCGAAATATTGTGTATTATAAATATGAGTAGAAGTAGAAGAGTTTGGTGTCAAGTCTATCAGTATTTTAAGAAAATAATAGAATGTCTATAATTTAGTCTTCTTTCATCAAATAAACTATTATTTCAGTTGCAGTATAAGCCCATCTTTGTAATTTGTTTCAGGTTTTGATGTATTTTTGTTTCCAATTTCAGAACAGCTGACGAGATAAAAGCTGAAGAAAGTGTGGATATTGCCACTCTTCGAGATCCTCAGCCAGACTCCGATCGTGTGCAGCGTCCAGATTGGCTTGTTCTCATTGGTGTTTGCACTCATTTAGGCTGTGTTCCTATTGCTGACGCTGGGGATTATGGTGGCTATTATTGCCCTTGCCATGGATCCCATTACGATGGTTCTGGCAGAATTCGCAAAGGGCCTGCCCCCTTAAATCTTGAAGTACCCTATTATGAATTTCTTGATGATAATACATTAGTAGTGGGTTAAAACATTATTTTCTTGTTTCTAAATTAGTTAGAAAAGCAAATTTAAAGAATAAAGGATCCAATGTACAGCAGATGTAAAAATGAATTCATAGAATACTGATTTGTGTAATAAAATATGTTCAATAAAAACTTAATTTATTTAGCTGTAGTATTTTTAAACTGTTGAATGTAACAATGTACAGCAATCACACTAACAAGAAATTTCAGAAATCATTGTGTGAGTCTTCTTAATACTTCGCTGTTTTTAAATAGATAGTAAAACTGAATTATGAAATCAAATAATGCATTTCATTTAAATGAATTCAAATTTATTCCAAAATAAGCAAGCTAAAGATAAAATTTGTAATGCTGGGTATTTTAAATTTAATCTGTATCACAATTTATATCAAGATTTTCATTTCTTTAAAGTTTTGTTTGCTTGGCTTGAAGAAATTTTTTGCCCAGGGTATGCCTTTAACCCCAACAAGGAATAAATTCAGTTATTATTTAGCCAAAGAATCATTGCTAAATAGTAGACAGTTCACATTAAAGCTGATGAAACAGAAGAAAATCACGTTCGTGTGGATTCCAGGATTCAGACCCACGTTCAGACGTGTACAGCCTCGGCCACAAGACTGTATCCTAAACAACTCCTGAAAGAAATTTGAGCTGTTTTTTATCCTTTGCATTGTAATTCCTCTTAACAACTTTTGCTTTGGCTTAATATTTATATCTGTTTTTCAGCTCTTTCAACTTCTGTGTTTAAAGCATTTTTTTTTTTTTATAGTTATCTTGAGTTGGTCTGAACTCTCTTGAATTTGGGATTACTTTTTTAGCGACTTTGTACACAAAGTATAGAGGAGACGAGAGAAGCTTCTAAATAGGTTCTGCCAGTCTGTCATCCATCCATCACCGCCTTATAAGTCGTGTCGACATGAGTGATACCTATTGGAAAGCTTATGATTTGTAGTTATGGGGGGGGGGTTATGGTCACTTTCTATGTCTCGGGGAGTGGCTGAGTATGAAACGTACAAGATCGTAGCAAAAGCAGTATATCATGTAAAAGCAGTTTTTTTCCCTTGCTTTTTCTCTGAAATGTCCATCAAGAATCATTTCCACCATTTCTATGAATCCTACAAAATAATTCTAAAACATACTTAAACCATTCAAGTATTACATAAGCACATCATTTTTAGTCATTTTAAATCCCCCCCCCCCTGCCCCTTGTGCTATGTAAAATTTGCCAAATCATTAACAGTAAATACCACTGAACAATAAAATTAAAACAGTCAAAATTATATAAAAGTTTTAACATGTGAATGTTTATCTCTTGTACGTAAGCAGAGCTCTCCTCTCCCTTGTCAGCAAAAATAAGCAAAGCTTGAAATGGAATGAAAAATTGTTTTGCATTTTTTTTTATCCTAAGCAAAGACAATGTAGAGCATTCAAAATTAAAAAATAAATCAATTGAGTAAATAATCAAAGAAACTTGTTTGAAATGATTTAAATAGTTCTACCCCTTCACCTAAAAAAAAATACTTATAATAAGCAAAATAATGAAGTTTGAAAATGTGTTAAATAAAGAAATAAATAAAGCTACCCAAAAACATCAGAATTGGGATGTAATGGTAGCAATATTGATGCAATTAATTCTTTGGTGATTTGCCAAAAGGAGTTAAGTCCAGACACAACAGTTGGGAGACAATGAAGTCTACAATTGGCCATTGTGAGATAACATGTTCAGTCAATCTGTTGTCGATGCATCCATGATATTGCTGCCTGTAGATTTCGCCGTCGGCCAAAATCGTAAGCAACGGGGTGGGTGGGGATCTGATGAGGGGTCGGCGTTGACTTCTCAGCAAGCGTCTGACGTCTTCAATGATTCGTCAACTGGAAGGGGGGCTTGCGGGCTTCGCAAATCCTCTTCAAGTTGACTCCGGGAATGGCTCGATGAAGCTGGCGGTCCTTTGGTCGCCTCGACCGCGGGGAACCCGTCTGGAACTCCGGACTTCGGATGGCTTCGGTTTGCCGGCAACGGCTCCTCCGTTGGCCGGCTCTGAACGCTCCTTAGTGGGGAGAGCGGTCTGGCAATCTCTGCTGAACTAGACGGCAATACTTCTCGTTTGCTGCCGGCGACGTGGCTTTCGTACGCCGGGTTCTCGGCTTCCAACGCGGGGAGGGCAGTTTTGCTGTCCGCGTTGGAGGTGGCCTCGTCTTCTCATTTCTCCGTAACAACGGTTCTTCGTACTTCTAACGCACTTTTTGGGCCTTGGCCCAGGCACACACTTTGGACGTACTACTGCGGGAAGTAACCTCTTCCCCCTTGGCCAGTCGTGGCCGAACACTCACTGTTCTCTCGGTGACTTCGGTTGAAGACTGAGAGCTTCTTCCTGCGGCTGGCTTGCCGCCACACTCGAACTCTGCTACCTTTGGGCCTCTGCCCAGAAACGAACTCACTGTCTCTGCTGTTCTCCAGACTGGAGACGACTTTGCGTCTTCGAGCCGCGGAAACGAACTGTCTTTCCAAGGTGGAACGCTCCATTATATCCCGGCCTCGCCATCAGCTCTGGAACGGTCTACTAACCTCAGAGGTGACGGGGAAACCGAGCACCGGGCAAGGAAGAGTCCACCTATGGGGGGAAAACAAACGGGGAAAAATCACCAGGTAACAATATGCCAAACTGATCTAAATCCATGGTACATAATTCAACTTCTACACATAAATAAAACTTTGCATTCTACACTATGAATTACATAACTCTGAATTTTCTTTTTCATTTTCTCCCAACTGTTGTTTCTGGACTTAACTCCTTTTGGCAAATCACCAGCGAATTGACAGTGAAAATGTTAGTTAACTTTTCAGTAAGTTATGAAGTTAAACTTTTAGTCATGAAGAATTTTCTTTCATCAAAATATCTGTCAATGTTTAATATTTGAAAATTTAATTGAACAAGTCAAATCTGGTTAAAAAGTTTGATTTTTATGCTAAAAGTGCAATTTTTAAAGAAACAAGAGCAACAAAGGACAAGCTGTGCCAGGAATAATATCAAGAATAAGTTGTTGAAGAGAGAAACATCCAGGCCTATGACGGACTTGAGCCCAAATTTGGGGATATCAGTTGCATGACAGACCATTGCCTTGACCTTTTATTTTCATATTACATTTTAGTTATATTTTGAGGGGCTAGTCCACACTATTAAGTCACATAGTAGTAGTTGCTGAGAATGAAGACCAACTTTTTATTAATTTAGGGGATTTACTTTGCTAGGTTTCTTTAGTTTGGTTTTAATGATGAAATGCTGTAATCTGCTTTGATGCCCATCATTTTGGATCCTAATCATCCTATATTCTAATGCCTCACACTGTGCAGTATCAACAAAGATTTTTTTTTTTTAAAAAAAAAAAGATTAATTTTGGATTCAAATAAAATTAAGACAACTTGAAAGGTTTTTAAGGAAGTGATTGGAAAGATGCCATTGAAAGGAGTTTAATATTTGAATATTGCCATCAATCAAAGAATGGATCAAATGTTAAACATAGGAAAAAAAAAAAAAACTACTTTACTGTAATAGTGGAACTAACATACAGAAACACAGATTGATTTCTTTTAATTGATACTGGCCACAAAACATTCGACTGCCTGCAGAAATGAATCAATTAATAGATACATCAAAGTTACAGACCCATGAATTGTTTTATTGTTTTATTTTACTAAAATTCTCAAAATTGCAGAAGATGCATCTCCAAAAAAATCCTTTTCATCGTCATATATAAGTCGACAGGAGCAATGGAAGCTGTCTGGTCCATGTAAAGGGCTACCGTGGACAAGGGAAAATATTATTTGGAAGCATAAGGAAATAATTAGTAGGAAGAAAACCTTCAATTTAGATATCAGAAATTCTATAAGTTATTCAAACAACCACAACATGGAGAAGGATTTGTGTTGGTCTTAGTTGGTTTACAAAACAAATTTTGTATTGGTTAAAGAATGAAAACTTGTTAAATCAGATTTGAGTCATGTATTTTCTGCAATTATGAAAGTTTTATAACATAATACTGCAAAGAAACACATTAATATCAGATACAGAAGTTGAATAAGAAGAGCGGTGGAACCTCCATGACTAAAAACTAAAAACATAAAACACATTAAAAATAAAGAAAAAGAAAATTCATATGCTGGGCTGTCAGCCTCAAATGAATTTCTTAAGACATCAAAATAAAGAAAAAGTGCCTAAAAGATATGTAACACATTAAAATTTGAGACCAATGTTCATCTGACATCTCAAGACAAGCCTGTTTCAGGCTTGTCTTGAGATGTCGGACGAACATTGGTCTCAAATTTTAACCAGATACAGAACTTCATAAAAAATAGGGTTAATAAAAATATTTAATTATACATTCTACATGTTTTGCAGTAACATTTTTGACTTGAAAATGCAGTTCGTTACTGCGAAACATGTTGTATATATAATTAAATATTTTTATTAACCCCATTATTTATGAAGTTCTATATATGAAAGTTTTGATGGTTCAGTTTGACTGAAGTATTAGAAGACACATCCTCTTGCCGAAACCAAGTACAAAGATTATTTTTTTGATAATGGCATATAATGATTCTTTCCTGACACTAATCAAACTAAGCAGAAGCTTGGCATGGGAAGTGTATATTGGAGGTGACTACAATGTTAATGAACTAATAGCTTCTAGTGTTTTGAAATGGGAATATATTGGTATTAACATTTTCTATACTGTTATGGAATTAATATCTATATAGTGCTCTCTTTTTGGGAAAGTGTTAAAAAAAAACAAGGTTAAGTGATTTATCTTTTAAACTTAAGTGTTAAAAATAATTGTGTATCATTAAAACTTTTTATTTTGAATAACAAACATCACTGTATCAAGGACTGTAATCAACGCACAATACTTGGAATGGCCCTTTATGGAAAAATCAAGTCTTAAAACAATAAAAAAAAAAAAAATATTTTATTCCAAAATATTTAATTTTTGATCCTTGATTATTTTTACTTTCAAGTTTATTTTCAGCTTAATTTCACTATCCTGAATTAAATTTATTGTAAATTTGTTAAAAGTTTTGTGTCAGTTGAACTAATTAGTTTATCTGTCCTGATCAGTTCTACTATTCAGCAGGGGTGCCAGCATATAAGAGAAAGAGGGGCACTTACCTCCCCCTAAAATTTTTATCCTTCATGTAATTTATGTAATTTTTTTCTTGTAAGAAGAGTAATAGCTTAAAAATAGTTTAACGTGCGGATTAAACTTCAAATAAATTAAAAATGGAACCCGCACATATTAAGATTAAAACATTTACTAAACAAATAATTTAAAATACACGATCAATTTCAGTTAGAAACTGCTAACTGTCTTCAGATGTACAAATGTGATAAAAAACTAGGGATGGACAGGATTGGATTTTTAGGTCGGGACGGGGGACGGGACGGGATTGTCCTTCCTTCAGTAAATGGGAAATAGTTGTTCGGGTTTGAAACTTAATATGGATGACTATAATAATAACAATATTGATGTTTACTGCAGTTGGTACTTACCTCGATAAACGAATAATCTCTATTGTCTGTTGCTAGTCGAAATCATGAAGACCGTCGTCTGTTGTTTATTGGTTTCGCCGGTCGATCGCTAACGCCATGACAAAAACACTTTGTTGTTGATGTAATATTGGGAGGTAGAAGGAAAATAAATAGTCCAGAGTATTTCTCAATTATTTATTGTAGTCTTCAGTTGCCAGGATTAATAATCCCAGCATTATTAAGCCTTTTCTTGAATTTAAATAAATCGCGAAATCCCGTCCCGAAGAAATCCTGAAGTAAAGCAAATCCCGCCCGATAAACGGGATTATAATTTTCCCGAAAATTTCCCGAAATATCGGGTCCCGTCCATCCCTATAAAAAACACTTCAATATAAATTCGTTTTATGTATATAATCAAATTTTGTCAAATCTATTTCAGTAAAAAACAAAACAAATAACATTCTATTTTGATTTTCTTCAGGATTCACTGCTAGTTTGCCACAGTCTTACAAAAGGCAGAATTCATCCATTTTATTTAAAGAGCCCCTGGGTTTTTTTAATCCCAAAGACTTTACTCTTTGAAATGCCGCAAAAAAGAGATTCCCTTTGGAAGAATGTTTCTATCTGTAATAAACACCAGTATGGAGAATTTTAGATTCATCCACAACTCGTCTATCTTTACAATTTTCTTATTTCGAAGTCAAGTTGACCTCTTTACAATATCATTTCTTTTATTATTATTTCTGTGTCTTTAGTATTTATTTTTACTAATTTTTTTAATTACTTAATCGTAGGCATACAAGACAATTGTAGTTTCTTTTTGAGTTTCGAATAGCCAATAATGCTGTAGAAAGAGTAAGGAAAACACATCAAGCTAAAAAATAAACTTAGAATTGTGTATATTTTCACTCCGTTTCATCTATTTCTTCATATTTCACTTATCCCAGGGTTAATCGTTAAAGCTATTACATGACATTAAAGCTTTGCTCTAACATTTCTGATAAGGTTTATAACAGTTTTAGTAAACATCGAAAAGAAAATGGGTTAAGACAAAAGGTATCTGAAATTTTATTTTATGTCAAAATACTTCATGTATGTTTGTCTTGATGGCTCAAAAATACACATCCTAAAAACTAAGTTTCGAGGTATCTGTAAATTTTTCAAAAAAAGATTCCTATTGAGTTTGGTATTTATTAATAAGTAAAGAGCTGCAGGCAAAAACCCTTGTGTTCATTGCATCTATGATCACAACAATTCAAAACTACATATACTATTTGCTGAAACTTTTGTAACTAGATTAAGTGCTTACAGAGAAGACTGCCATTAATTTTTGTAAAATTCAGACCTGTAAGTACAACTGCATACGAGACTCTGGTGTATTTCTCACATTGTTGAGAAGAAGATAGACACACCTTTCGCGTTCTACTGTTCAGGATAGTCTTAGAGGTAGAGAAGGGAGGTTGTATAAATAGATCGTAAAAGTTGACGGGAGAGAGTTAGATCTGGTTGAAGTGAGAATAAGCAACAGCAGCTTTTTTTTTTTGGGGGAATTTTATATGTTATTATTTGACAGTTTTCGCCAACTATATCTTGTTTTAGTAATGGATTCTAATGTATCTAGAATGCCATGTTTATATTGAATCGTTTCCATTAGTCTGCTGCTGTTGCTTTATCATGCAACAGATGGAAAAATTTTTAACTTGTTCTTTTCTTTCGAAAATTTTTCTGCAATGCCAGAAAGATCCATAGTATTTTGAATTATTTTAATGTGTTCTACTGACTGCTTTAAAACTAAATTTTAAAAGCTATTCAAATGAAAATATCTTCCAAATTCATTTGCATTCTTGTCTCATGATCATCTCAGGATTTGACTTGTTCTCAATTTTTATTGCTTTAAAAAAGGTAAAGTTAAATTCGATATTTAAAGAAAAAAGTTATAGCCCAAAATATCTGTTTTTGTTTTTTCATGTAAACTACTTTTTTAAATCTCAGTGGGTGCCCATGCTAATCTGTACAACTCTATTTAAGAAAATATACTGAAGCTAACTAGATTTCATTTATAAAGCTATCTTCAGTATTTAGTGTAAGGGGTCGTCCATTAATCACGTGCGGTTTTTTTAGGAACTTTTGAACCCCCCCCCACTGGTGATTCGTGGTGAGGTTTTAGACTACCCCCCCCATCCAAAATCATGTGTATTTTTTTGGTAAAAAAAAACCTCTAAACCTATCTATTCAACCAAAAAAAAACCTCTAAACGTGTCAAAAATAAATACACATGATATCTCGCTACACCCCCCTCCCCTCTTGTGATACTTCGTGATTTTTTCCGAACCCCCTCCCCCCCCCTTTCGAGCCTCACGTGATTAATGGACGATCCCTAAGATAGTTTTCACCAATTTGTTATATCAGGTTGTTCCATATGAAATGGCTGTTTCTGTACTGGCTGAAGAAAAGGATGTAAAATCACACGAAAGTAAAATAAGTAAAATATTTAATCGAAGTAATCTCCATAACTTGCAATACATCTATTCCAATGACTACAGAGAATTTTAATGCTATTCTTATAAAAGTTGTTGGTCTGGTCTCCAAGAAGTCCTTGACAACTGTGAAAACGACCATTTTTATGTGAACAGCCTGATAATTAGAATGTATTGATAAATCTACTGTTTTGAAATATGAAAAAAAAAAAAAAAAAAAAAAATGCTCGTTTGTTTTTATGAACTGGCAGTGGGTGTCCCAAATTGAAGTATACACTCTTTGAAACATTATAACTCGGCAACGAAATGAGATAGAAATATAAGGTGATAGCAACACGCTCATTATTGTTGATATGTTTAGAAACCAAAATGGCGGTGAGACTTTCATTCGATGAACGTAAGTGCAGAATGTTGTTGAGGTTCAACGACGACGGAAGGAGTTATGGAGGAGAAATGAAGGAGTAAGTGAAAGTTTAGTAAAATTGGCTAGAGACATGGTTAACAAAAATTTTTTAACCACTAATAAAAAGGTAATAATTGAAAAATTAAATAGTTAATAATCTTTATATATAATAATAGTTATGTTTTCGTTGATTGTTAAGAATTTGTGATTATTATATTGTAGAATATGATTCCTTCTTAATATTGTATTAACGTTTAATTGTTGGTATGATATTTTAAGGTCATTGTAATAAAAAGAATCTCACTAATTATTGTTATCATGTAAAAGGCTTGAGAAAGAGGAGACTGAATTATCTCCTTGAAAATTCGTTTTTTCTAGCATTAAATGTAGTATTGTGACATTTATTTCGGATGTCTGGATGATGTTTAATAATATAGTGTATACTTCAATTTGGGACACCCTGTATTTCAAGATTTTATCTTTCAGTTTTTCTGTATATTGAATGATCCTTCTAATACATTAACTTACAGAGCTTATTTTTCATTCTAGTCCAACTGATGTGCTCACAGCTATAGCAGATAGTTATTTTTAACTTAAATTAAAAATAACTATGTAAAATAGCATAAATAAATAGTATAAATAAGTAGTATAGTATAATAGTATAAATCTATTAACATTTTAGAAACATTACTTGAAATCAAATATCTTCTATTTTATCCAAGTTTGTGCAGTACTCTGTTAAAGTCTCAATAAGAATAAATGAAATTCACAAATTACTCAAAACCATATATATTTGATTAGTTAATTTTATAAACATCAAAATTCAATTGTTTGGAATGTAAATTCCAGTAAGTAAATACATCACAAGTTGATGAAGTTTTCACCATATTACAAAAAAATACTTCATATTTCTTTGTTAAAACCATAAAAGATACAAATGTGAAGCCACAAATCACTATTAATGACTAATGGTCGCCATTAATCCTTTCCGGTTATGTTCTTTGACTTAGTTAATTACTACATCTTCAAGTTTGGAAGCCATCATAATGTTGCCATTAAATACAATAAACCTTTTGCAAACTGAATAATTTCACTGCCACCTAATTTGGATTCACCATACACTCGATCTACAAAAGTAATAGGTACCTAAAAAAATAAAAAAAAAATAAGCAACATATATTTAGATACCTATATAAATTTATTCCTGAATTTAGTAGCAAGCATCTCTTAAGTATTTTTTGTGGAGGATTGCGAGATTCATATATAAACCACAATTTATAACAAAAGAATTTTGTCCCATAATTATGAGGTTGAAAATACAATGCACTGTTGATATGCGTAAGTGTTTGGGTTTTTTTGTTTCCTTCTTTCTGATGAAGTATATCCAACAATAAAATAGTTTCATTGGTAATAAAGCCATCTGTGATCAGATGCTAACAACAATAAAAGCCAGAAGTGCTTTTGTTTTATTTCTAGGAATGAATTCTATGCAACAGATTACAACTATAATTAAAGATACGTATGATAACTTTCAATGAATATATATTATTAACTTTTTAATGAATATATATATATACAGTAGAGTCTCGATAATCCGAGGTAATTGAGGCTGATGGTACCTCGGATTACAAGGAAAAAAGACAAAAAAAACTGGAATTTTCAACTAAAACGAGTCAAATTTAATATATAATAGATATTAAAGTTACAGATACATTAACAATGTTACCTGGTTACATGAAAAGACTCTTTGTAGGCTAAGCATTTACAACTTTAAAAAACTGTCCAAGGTCTTCTGCTTCACAGTAGAGCAACGCTTTTTAGCAGCGATGTCATGCCATCGTCTAAGTAGTAAAATGGAAAACTATCACACTGATCCCTCAAATGACTTCTTGGAATCGTCGCCCTACGAGACCTTGGACTACCCTCACCTCGGATTACCGGGACTCTACTGTATATATACAGGGTGTTTCAGAAATACTTTTACACACTTTGGGGGCGGGTTCTTAACACCAAAACAAGAACAAAATTCCATATAAACATATGTCCGAAAATCCTACGTTTTCAGTTATTAATGAAAGTTTATGGTCAACGCATTTCAAGATACAATCCAACAACTCACGTTTTCTTCTGCACTGATTGTCTCCTAGATAGCGCTGTGTTGTTGCCAAGGAGATTTGTTTCCATGTGTCATTGGTGACCATTTGTGTTAGTAGTGAGTTAGTCTGTCTTCAGCGAGTCAGTTGTGTAGTAATGCATTAACTGAAACATGTTCTGTTGAACCACGGCAGAATACCTTACCATACCCATTTCATGAGCAGGCAGATATGATTTTAATGTATGTTTCATCCAAAATTTGCTGCTATTTATTGTCTTGTTGCTGAGACAGGATCCGTAGCACCATGAACTATGGATTGAGGAAGACTAAGAGTCGCTCTTAAGCCTAACCGGGAAGAATGCATTTTACAGGTTGTTGCAGAAGATCCAGGTATCAGCACACGACATGTGGCCCGAATATGCCTTTCGCCTGTTGGTGTTGTTGAACAAACTGCCAATCTGTTATTTGTCTCTTTGGTCTTGTTTACAGATGAAGCAACATTTGGACGAGATGGACTAACAAATTTTTTCACAACCAGCATTTGTGGGCATATGAAAATCCTCGTGGTACAATTTAGGCTAGACACCAGCCTCAGTTTAAGATTAATGTGTGGGTTGGAGTTGTAGGTGATTGTCTAGTACAGTGTTTCCCAACCTTTTTTGTGCTACGCCCCACCTTTCTAAAATTCTTATGCGCCCTACGGAATATATACATAATTTTTAATATTAAAAAATTGAATTGTTCATTTAAAGAAACTTAAATGACAGGTTTTAGGAAGAAATCACTAGGAAATTGTTGAGCACAGTAAGTAAATTTTCAAAACATATAATGGAGAACTGAAATTCAAGTACAAAATAATTTTAGTGAAAGATTTTTATATATTATTTTAATTATTAATAAAGAGTCCATTTTCGAATGGCCCCCCCCCCCCCCAACAATCGAATTGCCCCCCTGTGGGGCGTGTGCCCCAAGTTGGGAAACACTGGTCTAGTAGGCCCATATGTTCTCCCAGCATGTCTGACAGGCGCTGTCTACAGACATGATTCAGAACACTCTTCCAGCCTTGCTACTGGATGTGCCCTTGCACATAAGATGAAATACGTGGTTTATGCATGATGGGGCTCCAGCACATTTTAGCCACATTGTTCGAGATGCATTGGCTGATATCTACCATGACAGATGGATAGATAGGGGAGGACCAGTTCCATGACCTGCACATTTCCCCTGACCTCAATCCTTTGGATTTTTATCTGTGGGGCCACCTCAAACAATTGATTTATGCAGCAGACATTCCTAATGCAGACACATTTTATCAGCGTGTCATTGAAGCCTGCAAAACTGTTCGACACTGTGTGGGAGAATTTGAAAGGGTGCGACAGTCCATGATCCGACGAGTGCATACATGTATGGAAGCACAAGGAGGACATTTTGAACATTTCTTATGAGTTTCTGAGTTGCTGAAAGTTTCAACACTTGCTAATAACCTGACAATGTCTTAACAGATATGTCAGTATGTTCTTTCTTTAACTTGAAAACCGTAGGATTTTTGGACATATGTTTATATGGACTTTTGTTCTTGTTTTGGTGTTAGGAACCCACCCTTAAAGTATGTAAAAGTATTTCTGAAACAAAATAAATATATGTATTTATATTTTACTGCATTTCCTATTTTACAATATAGAAGATTTTGGTAAAAATCTTGGTTAACACTGATCAAAACTTTTCTATAGTTGATTGTATTTTCACTTTCTAAATGAAATAACTGAAATTTTTGGTCTAGTGAAATTCTTTCTTCTAAAGGCCTTATTTGTCCTTTTAGTGCTATTTGTCTTGAAATTCCAACAAATAAGAATGGTATAGATTTTTTATTCAAAAAAATAAAGATAAATTATAAAGATTGATAAAGATTAGTAATTAAATATTGATTATAATAAAGATCAGTAATTAAATACACATAATGTAAGAATAGAGGGGGGATTTTCCTACTCCAAGTGAAATTCGGTCAATATTTCGGCTCAGTACCTTGAGCCTTCGTCAAAAGAAATTTGAGAATTACATTACAAAAGAATCCATGTTGTTATTTTATTGATGTCAATGTTTAGAAGTGGAATTTTTTTAGTCTTTTTAGTCTAAGACATTGTAAAACATTCGACATACTATGCCTAATTTTATTTGGTCATTTTTTTATTATTATTAAATAAATAATTCACTTATTATTTAAAATGTTTAAATTATACTTTGTAATGTAATGATGAACTTAAATTCAATTCCCAAGTCTTCTTACACCAATTTTAAACCATATTCTTTTTTACACTGATTCTAAGCTGAAGGATAATTTTTGAGCTAGTGAAAAGATTAAAAAAGCCTGCTTGTAATTGACATCTTTCATAAGGTCTACTTATTTTTTAGGATTTTCCACAATTTCATTTCATAGTTATGTTATTTAAAAAATATATATATATTACCTCTCCAATAGAGTAGTTCAATTTGCTTGCTCTAACAATCATCTCCATTTGGAAGACATAGCCTTTGGAGACACAGGATTGGACAAGTTTCTCCAAAACATCCTTTTTATATAACCTTCAAGAAAAAAAAAATGATGATTATTATTTAAACACTTTCGTTAATTAAAAATACACTCTTCCACACATGACATTAGTATTTAAATATTTATTAAAATACTAAATGTAAGAGACAAATTTTCAACATGATTATCAGAATGAAATGGGTTTAATCTATAAAATTACTTGCAAAACTTGCCAGAATTTTTACGTAGGAGAGACCAAAAGGACCTTAGCGGAGCGGGTCTCCGAACACGGTAGGGCTCTAAAGAGTAAAAACAAAAGACATCTCCAACATAGCTTATCACTGTATACAGAAGGGCCACGTTATGGACACAAATGTTCAAATTTTGTATAAAGAAACGCAATTAAGTTTAAGGAAATTATTAGAAAGTTGTATTATAAAAAACTCAAAAGCAAAAAATTTCAATAGATATGAAGGCGCATTAGTAGACATTAATACCGTTGTTCTCATTAAAGATTATTTACATTTTGATACCCAAAAAGTAGCCAATATTGTAGAGCTAAATTATTAACAATATTTTTGAATGATTATTATCTAGAAATTATGGTTAATAATTGTCACTGTTTGATACAAAATTTATAATTGTAAACAACAATTAAATTTGTTGTATATCCATGTCTTTTATTTATTTTGTTATGCAATTTTTAACAACAATTAAATTTGTTGATAGTATACGTTTTTATTTTATTTGCTACCAAACTCATTCTTAAGTTGTTTGAGATGTTATGCATATTGTAACAACAATCAAATTTGTTGATAGTCCATGTTTTTATTTAATTGCTGCCAAATTAAATTGTTGTGACTTTATTTCTATTATTGACTTGAAAAAAAGGAAGATGCATACTTCCTGAAAATTTGTCTCTTACATTTAGTATTTTAATAAATATTTAAATACTTTCATTAATATTTTACAGTTGATCAATAACTCTAGCAATTGTATAGCAATTCATTTGCTAATATATTTAAGTCTGTTTTACCAGTAATAAAATTGGAAGGTCAGCAAAATGCAGTGCAAATGTCATTATATAATGTTAAGATTTATAATTTTTAAATGCACATTTGATAATGGCCAAAAGAAAAATGATTATTACTCATGTTACTTCATACTTTGTTCAAAATAATTCTGCAATGTTTGTAGTTATAGCATGAAACTTAGGAAAAGTCCAATACTTTGGAATTAAAAATTAAGGATACTTTCCAATCTTTAGGCCTATGAATATTGGGCATATTGTTCTGCAGTTAAAAGATAGCAACCAATTTATTCAGCAACAATCTATTCTTTTTTTATTTTAATAACAACCAATAATGAATAAGCTAAACATAAGCTAGATGAATCTTACTCTAGGAAATTTAAAAAACAAGCCAGAAATTGCTAATCCTATGAGTATAAACAGAACCTCAAAGAAAACAACAAAATTCATTAAAACAAAGATACACAATACATCAGAATGATGTTGTCATTTTGATTCATAAGTTCCTGACTAAATAGTCAGATGGAATTTGTGATAGAAAAGAATAAGTGAAGAAACGCCTTTTATAGAAAGATGTTGGTAAAGATTTAAACTGTAATATTTCTGTAAAATCTTTTGCAGGATTGTAAGAGAAGATCCCAGATAAGAGAAAATCTTATAAAATCAATAATTCAAGATGTTCAGGTGTTATTGTTTTGGGCATCACTGACAAAATTTTAGGGTTTTGGAAAACATCTAAACATAAACAAACACTTCCTCTGATATCATCTGGAATCATTAAGCTAAAAATTGGTCATTTTTAAATGGTAATTTTCTTTTCATTTGTTTTTCTCCCGAAAAAATGGTAATCTTAGCATCCTATCCAAATATGAGTTATAATAATATTAAGGTTTTACCATTAGAAGTTTTCTTTTGTTTGATGTTTGAGTAGATATAACCAAAATAAAAGCAATGAACAATATAAAGCTTTACCTTATGATTTCAAATTCAAATATATTTAAATTCTGAATTTGAAATCATAAGGCAATGCTTTATATATTTGTCATTGTTTTTATCTTAAGCAAATTTAAATTTTTTCAACAAGTTACTATTAAAAATATGGATCAACATTAAAACCTATTAACCCTTTAAGGACGGCAGTGGATTATAACACAGTACACATTGAAATCTAGAGGCTGGGCAAGGCTTATTGATATCAAAAACTGGGGAGGAGAGGAGGGGTGTGATATATAAGCTACATTTGATAAATTTGTTTATTTTTTCTCTTTTTTTGTGTTTCTTGAGAAAAAACTATCTTGAAATACCCATCCTTAAAGGGTTAAATGTGATGCCATTTTAGGTAACTTTATATTTATAATAAAAATAATTTTGAAACAATAAACTTTAAATCGATTATAGTTAAATTTTATGATTATTATAAATTTCCCTTACAACTAATCTACATTTGCTGAAGTTCAAAAATAATAATTTTATTTAATTGTTATTAAAAGTATAATGCTTTGTATTAACATGTGTGGAAATGTTAATTAAACATAAAATATAGATGACAACACACTTTGAAATTACTAAAGTTAAAATTTAAAACACTACATGTTTCGGGCAATACTTCCACCACCCATCATCGGACCTGGATACAAAGTGACTAAAAATCAAACCCACAATTCCTTAAACAACCAGTGCAAGCGTAGTAAAACTAGACAAACCATAAAAACCAGAGGTAGACAAACTCAAAACTTAAAAAAAATATACATAATAAATAATAGATAGAAAAATTAAAGCATTTAACAAATTAAAAATAATTACAAATTTTCAAAAAATTAAAAATTAAAAAACATCCTCCTCTTAAAAACTTCAAGCCATATTCTAAAATTCTTTCAACTGAAAGCATTGTATTGTTGGGCCTGTTTTTTAAAATAAAATAAATGAATCTTCTAATAAAAAAAGTGTCATTTTGCTGTGCCAAACTGTGACATTATTAATGTACAATTCGTTTTTGCTAACAATCACATGCTCGGCTGTGTTATAAGCCCTGCTACTTTTCTTAACTGCATGAATGTGTTCCTTAACTCTCACAAGTAAAAGACGTGGTGACTCGCCCACAAAAAAACAATCGTGGCTCACAAGGAATCAGCTATACACAACCATTCATAAACATAGCTGGCATAACTTCCCGATCACTTCCACCAATTGTATTGCTGACCTTTCCAACCACCTGTACATTAATTTTATGCATAACCTTTTTAACATTCTCAAATACCCCCAGTATATAATACTTAAATAATAATTGGATTGTAGATTCTTTCCAAAGTATTTCTATTTATTTCATCAATAAACCCAATTTTGTAACCGCAAGCTTTTGCCAACCTTCTAATAATGCTAATTTCATTCAAAAATAAATCAAAATGGGAAGCTATAATAAACATTTATTATAACTTAACCATTTTGATTAATTTTAACCTTTTTTTTTTAACTTTAGTTAAATTTAACTAAATTTTAACTTTTGTAATTTCAAAGTGTGTTGTTGTCTATACTTTATTATTAAAAGTTTTTCTTCTTTTATGAAATCCTTTACAATTATTTTCTTTATGAATTCGTTAAAATTACTATGGTTATAAACTTAATTGTGAAACCTACCTAAAACTACCTGTAAGATCAGAAGCACCAGGATTCAAAAGGATTTGAGTTAAGTAATTTGCTCCACGACTGTAAGTAAAATAATTAAAAATATTATATTCAAGTTAGGGTCAGAATAAATATATATGGTGTGCTAAAATGTATGAATACTGCCAATTAATCACAATGATGAAATATTCATTATTAAATGAAATGCAATTAACTAAAACAATTTAAAAATTTGTAAATGTTAAGAATAAAATTACGTACAGTAAAAAAAAAAAGGAAAATTCCTTACCTGATTAACTTTCTTTTTAAATCCCAACCATAGACTCCTCCATTACCGATATATCTTGTACCAGACACTACATCATAATCTTTTTCTTTTTGTTTTCTAGAATTCAAGAAATCTTTTGTTTAATTTATATTATTATTCAACCTATGTTCTTCTAAATTATATTAAGAGTAGAAAATATAAATCATACCAAGCTTTAGTAAAAAAAAAAAGAGAAAATGTGGTTATTTATAAAGTTTACACTGTAATATCTAAATAAAGGAGAACGTTTGTAAGTTGGTTGGTTCGTCTGTTCGCTATACACTCGTAGGCCCTTTCACCAATCTGGACCAAACTTTGCAGAATTACTCTTTAGGACACTGCAGAAATAACAGGCTACAATTGAAACCTGGACTCCCTCTTAATTTAATTTTTTTTTTTATAATTGTCAAGTAGAGGTACTGGGTTCAAATCCGCTTGGTGGTAATATTTTTTATTGGTATTTCTTTTTATTCCCTGTTTTTTTTAAAATGAATTCTCCCAACTCGCAACCGCCCCAGGAGAGATGTGTTCAAGTTTCAATTGTAGCCTGCTTATTTCCACAGGGTTCTAAAGAGGGGTCAAGATCGATCAGAGGCAATATTTTTTTTGGGGGGGGGGTATTTCCTTTTTTTCCTGTTTATGGTAATGAATTTTCTTTTCTTTTTTTATTATTTTGCAATAAATAATGTTCTTCTTAACTTTTTTGTTTAATTAAATGTTCTTAATTTAAGAACAAAGAAAACCCGAAGACATAGTAGTAAGGGCTATAAATAGGGGGTAAACTTTCTTGAAGGGTACCCATATCTCTGAACCGCTTTCAATTTCAGTTGAAACACAAAATTGCAAATGAATGTTCTCTGTCAATATAGAAAAGAAACACAGAAAGGGGTGAGAGTCTTATATTCTCTGAACTCGATATTAATTACATATCTTATGCATGGCTTATATATAAGTATATATACTGAGGGCTTACTGAGCTTACTGAGTTACAAAATAGGAATATAATATTAATTTTAACTATCATGGGACTTTTTTACCAATTGGAAAAGTTTCAAAGTCATCTCACAATTACAATTTCTTCATCATCCACATCACAACAACTCTTTTTTGTAATCCCGAGGGAAGCACAGGTATTTCTGCTAGTAACTTTCAAAATAAAAGCTATAATTAATATAAACATATAAAATTACTTACTGAATAAATTCTGGAATGAACTTTGGCTAGATATCCATTGAAGAAAGAAATAAATGAAGGTTTATTTAGTATTTTTTTAATATTAAGAATCTTTATTTTAATCTAAAAAAATATTATGAACAGGATTACATAATAATAGTGAAAAACCAGATTGATTAATTAAAAAAACTTAAAGACTTTACAGTTAAAGCATCACAGAACAGTCTGCAGTTTTAGAAATGGTTGAAATGGAATTTAAACAATGGCATAAAATACATTTTCATTTTGATCTTTGACTAATTCAACAACAGTCTCTTTGGTTTACACTAAGGTGACCAGACGTCCCGCTTTTGGCAGGACAGTCCCGATTTTTAACAATTTGTCCCGCGTCCCGCGGCGTTTTAAAAAAGTCTCGATTTTTGGAAAGAATGCATGACAAGCTAGGGAACGGAAAGGAAATATACGGTTTCGGTGGCCATGAAAATTAGCGAAATAATATTTGAAATATATTTGTTTTTTTTTTTTGGTTGTTGAATTGGAGATTCCGTTTTTTTTTTTGGTTGTAGATTTTCGGGATGGGGGGAGGGGAGGCCGCAAATATCAAGTGCCTAGGGCCCTGGGTGTTTAAGTCCGGCCCTGCCATACAGACCAAATTTTTAAATAAGGACCCCCCCCCCCCCCGGGGTCAATGGTGTCCTGCTTTACCAATGTTAAAATCTGGTCACCTTATTTACACCCTCAGCTCTACTACTTACTACAGATACTTATCTAGGAATGAATATCTGCTAATTGACAAGCACTTATTTTCATTTTAGAGGCGTAAGTTGTGAACCACTAATAACATGCATATTCATGGCGATTCATAAAGTAATGGAAAAATAGGCCTATAAAGAATGAACATTGAAATATTTTTCTGTCAAATTCGGTGTAAAAAGAAGTAAAATAGGGCATGGAATTCCAGATCGAATGTGCGAATCTGAGTCGGATGATGGGGTCCCCATTTTAATCTTTTTTCTTCCCCTAAGAATTTGATCCAGAATTCCATGCCCATTTTACTTTTTTTCACACCGAATTTGACTTAGAAAAATATTTCGATATTCGTTCTTATAGGCTTTTTGTTCCATTACTTTACGAATGACCTTGTACATGTGTTTCTGAATTTATAAATTATAATAACATAACGTGAATATAATTTTAACATATTTTTTTTTTAAAAGAAATCAGAAAATAAGAGCCATTTCTAATGCCCCTTCTCATTAAAAAAAAGGAAGTGCTGTAACTATTTTTTGATTCAGCTCTTCCTTTCTGTTTAAATTTGTAAATTAGAATTTTCAGATGAATGGATATTTTATAAAATAAGTTTCTTTAGTGCTTGACATATCACAAAATCCAATTACAAAAAAAATATTCAGCAATGTTTAACTAAGCATTAGTTGAAACTAGTTTATATTAAAGCCAAATAAATCCAATATTCTGTGCTGCAATCTAATCTAGAGCTCAAGTCAACTTATCATCAGCCTTTATTATTTTGGCAAAGTTATTATTATTTGACAATGTTATTTGACAATGTTATTATTATTTCTATTAATAACCCATTAACCCATTAATCTAACCCATTAATATATATATATATCTTAAAGGTGATTTTGTATCCAAATCAGTGACTTTTTTGCTAATTTTTTCCCCTTTATGCATTTCCATAGGATTTCTAAGAAAAAAAAAATCTTATATTGAAAGCATAGTTCTTTCTCGCTGAAACATATTAGATTAAAAAGAAGAACACAACTCACCTATGAACAAATATGGATAACTGCCATAACAGTAATATTAAAAATAGATGAAGTATTTTTATTAAATGAGCAGCAAACAAAACATATTTGGCAAAAATTCCCATTAAGTGTTGGGATTCCCAGGACGAGCATCAAATGCATAGGGTACTTCTCAGAACTCAAATCAGCCAAATGCCTGTTCAGAGGGTCACACAGTATGATAGTTTCAAATGAGGAATGAAAACAAATACTATCAGACAGATTAAGGGACATTTAAGTATTATGAAAACACAGTTTTAGTCATTTTAGAACCCCCCCCCCCCCTTGTGCTTACATAAGATTTGCCAAATCATTAACAGTAAATACCACTGAACAATAACATTAAAACAGTCAAAATTATATCAAAATGCATGTTTACGGAAGCATTGTTCTGACCCCCCCCCCTTTCTTGAATGCTTACATAATACTTGAACAGCCCCTAAACCTTAGAACAGCTAGCAGAAGAAAATAAAATTCCAATATATGATATATCTTATATTTATGTATGGAAAAAAATAAAAAACAAAACAAAAAAAGACTGCTATTGAGGGAATTAAAAGCAAATAACCATATATTTTCCTTTTAATCAAATATCAAAAGGAAAATATATGGCTATTTGCTTTTAATATACAGCGCAAAATTTTTAAATGTACTGTGTTTTTTCTTCCCATAATTCTCATTTTTGTTTACTGCATACTTACATGATGGGACAAATCCGCATCCATTATTAAAATAAAATTTCCAGTTGCATGTTTCATACCATGAATGTAAGCTGTTCCAAGTCCTAATTTCTTTTCTCTTGGTTTTAAAATCTGTAATTAAAAAAGAAATGATGTTGGAAAATAATTATAGAATTTGTTATTAGTTGTAATTATAAAAAATATCGAATCATTTTGCTTTTGAAATGTGCAGTTTGAAATTAGGGTAGAATAATTCCTTTCAAAAATAAACGTGATTTTTTAGTTTCCTTTTAAAACATCGAAGATATTTAGAAAAAGAAAATTTACCAGTATAACATGTAATGTAATCAAGATGTAATTTTCAATGTAAAATTCTTTGTTACACACCACTGGGCTTTAACAAAAAATATACTAACAATGTTCTCTTTATTTGATGTTACAATATCATCTTAAAATTACGGTTACTTTAAAAGTAAAAACTAAAATTCTGAAAAGAGTGAAGTTCACTGTTGCGTTGTTTTTGATTAAACAAATATTTGGTTATACAAATAAAATATTACTCCAATGTTAGCTTTCTGCTTTTGGATATTACTTATTCACTACCTCAGATACCGTTAAGTGTAAGCTTTTGGATAACATTATGAAAATCACTTCAGAACTGTAATGTGAAAAAGTTTGTACCTTTGAAAACTCATAAATTTTTTTGTAGATGCTTTCAATGTTTCAAGAAAAACATTAAAATCCTGTTATTATTATTAATATTATTACAACATGAAAAACAAATGCTGCCAAATTTTATACAAATTAAAGCAGGAAATGCCATCACAATAGGTAGTTGCTAATTATCATTTATGACTATTTTCTTTCTTTTTTAATATACGATGTTAGAACTACATTTAAGAATCTAGAATGAATACTCCTTAATCACGATTGTTATTTTTCGGAAATTCATCCACGAAAAAACCTATCTCCTCAAGCTTATTGTAGTTGCCATATAAAATTTATGGGGAAATTCAAGTTGATCCTCGGCCTTTTTCCTATCAATTCTTTATTAAGCCTTTTTTGCTAGACAATGTTTGTCACAAAAGTTGCTTACAATTACCATCATGTCTTCTAGCAGACTTATAATGACATACTGCTGATTATAGTTACCTCCATTTAAAAATTAGTTTTGGCCTTGGTTATATTCGTACGTTTCTTTCCTAAGCTTACATATTTTCTATGTAGCTTTCGTTGCTTGAAGGCCGCTATGATAATCAACTGTCAAATACCTATTTCTTTTTATACTTTTCAAATAATCTGACTCATTGGTTGAAAGTGATATTTTATTGAGAAATGTGGGTAAAACTCCGAACGGCGGTCCCAAATTATGAAAACCTTTTTAATGACAGTTAACAAATGATGTAGAGCGTAACGACGTCATTATTGTTATTAATGAAACATTGTGTATTATTGCTTAAAAATCACTTTCAACTTGTCATGGCTGGTAGATCGCAAGCACCAAGAATAATAAGTCATGCAGTTTTTCAGCGGAATGCTTTAAAATCTTTGACTGCTCACCGCGAGATATTTATGGACATAGGCATGACAGTATGCAATGGTTGACATGGCTTGCCAAACATAGGTTGATCCGAAACAGCAACGACTGTGGAAACTGTCACCAGCCTATGGTGGTGCAGCGAGCAGATGCACCTTGAAGGGTTTTCGTGGAAGTGTCAAGACTGTCAGACCCGCACCAGTGTCTGCGTTGGATCGTTTTTAGCATGTTGACCTGGGCCGTTTCGACGTGAACGAGCAGAAACTACGTGATTTGATGTGTAATAACTCAGGATATGTGTTATCCTTCACAGTCACACTGTTATTTGTCTTTAAAAAGGTTTTCATAATTTGGGACCGCCGTTCGGAGTTTTGCCGAAATGTGGTCTAAATTCCACCTATTCTGACCAATTTGATGAATTTGCTGGAATTGTTTTATATATATGATTAAAATGAAGCCTGATAATGTACTGCATCTGTTTATTTGTTTTATTTAGTTTTATGGTAATAGATATGTTCGAGTTTATAAGCTAAAGAATGTTTCAAAATCTTTTTGTAAAAAATAAAATAAAATGAAAGTTAAAATAAAAAGAATTAAAATTACAATTTTATCGTGTCCGTAGATGTCTGCTAGTTGTTTGGCCACTTCTAAAGTTCCATCTGGACTTCCATCGTCTATTATCACAATTTCAAAATCATATTCACTGAAACAAAACAGAAATATTCAATACTAAACTTACGAAACTGTGCTTCAATAATCTATGAAGTATTTAAAATTCAATGAAAGTGACAAAAATATAAGAAATGATGAACTTCATCGATGCCTTACAAATGCATCTCAATTGATTTTGAAATTAAGAAAAATTGCCGCACAAATTATAAAAATTACCTGGGTACATATTTGATGATTAGCCAAATAATTAGAGGTAAATTTTCTCTTTCATTATAAGTAGGCAGAAGAATTGAATACTTATTTTTGCTTCGATTTGATGACGCCACCTGTTTAGCAGACGCCATATTTAACATCAAGACCGCATCAACAAAACAAGAATAAATTTAATTTCCCAATTCAGGACTTTAATGATATAATTGATGTATGCCAAAAATATCATAATTATTTTGCTTTTAAATAAAATAAAATTTGAAGAAAATACTGTGTGTGTCACTAATGAAAGTATCGTCTGGATTGCAAACAGGAAATGACTGATAAATCGAAAACCTGGAGTAGAACAAAGGAAAAATTCTAATGTTATACTATGATTATACCACCATAGCTGCTGAGAAAAATAAAATAGTAATCTTTAAATTGTTTATAAGTTTGAATGAAAAAACAATAATGAATAATTGCTTAAAAGTGAAAGAGAAATTAATTTAATTAGACTGCCTATAAATTATTCATAAATTAAAAAAAAAAATGTTAATTACATGAATTATTTTTTTTTATTCAGATAATGATAATCCTAAGTTTATTCATTGTTCCGTTTATTTGTCTTTTAAAAGAATTTACGACTACAGATGGAGGTGTTGTCAAGGAGTTCTTTCCGAATTTGTAGTATCTATATACGTTCTTTGGTTAAAAGCTTGGCATCGAATTTCAAAAATTCGTTATCTTTATATAACGAGAGTGTTTTAGCACCATTTTCTCTTTATAGACAAGCTCTTAATTCTTCCATGGTCTCAGCATTTTTCTTACGTGAAAGTCGACCGAAACGGAAGCGAACCATCCGTATCCGGCTCACAACGTTGAAATGCGCGCAACCGCTTATCAACGGAACGTAAGCGCTTACGTAAACGAAGCTGAGGGAGTTATTTCAAAATGGAAATTGTTGATTTTGATCAATTGCTCGTGGCAGAAATACAAAAATATCCTATTTTATATAGCTCCAGCTGTGGTAAGAACAAGGTGAGCAAAAGCCTGAGAGAAAAAGCGTGGACAATTGTAGGACACGCATTAAAAACCCAAGGTAAATAACTATATGTTGACATTGTATTTCGCGTTGTCTACATTGTTGCTTATGTCAAGATTGTTAGTTGAAAGTAAATAATTAATACATCTTTTTCTTTTCTTTTACTAGTCGAGCTGTGTTCTAGAAGATGGGTAATACTTCGAGATCGTTATGTGCGTGAATTAAAACATGAAATAAATGAAAAGAATGGGATATCAACTGCTGATCATCGAAGTAAATGGCCATTATTTCCTAACATGGAGTTTTTGAGAAGTCATATTAAACATCGGAAGTAAGTTTAAGATAAAATAAATAATCGAAGTATAAGATAAACAGTACTGTTACAGGCCATACTATCTTTTCCCCTTAAACCTAGCCAAGTCGAATTTCTTTATCATTGCTCATGGAAGTATGTGGTGATTGGGCAAAGTGACACTGGCTACGTTCCCCGAAATGCAGGGTAGATCCTATATTTACTTATGTTTTCCTGTGGATGGTTGGTTGACTTTTTTTTTTGGTTGGATAGTTTTCAACGGAAATTTGCACTTACCCCTGAATAAAATACTATATGTGTGTTCATACATTTGTTGCTATTAAAGAATTATATACATATATAAATTTAGGTCTTAACATTTACTATTTAATGTGTTATATTGTTTAAATACTGTTACAAAAATAGTGTAATTTTTATGATTTCACAAACAGAAGTAAAATATGAATTCATGAAAATATTTAAATTGAATGAGGAAGGCATATCTGTGTAAATATAACTGGCAGTTCTCAAAGGAGTTGTAGAAATATATTTATACAGGGTGATTGAAAAGTAACCCCTATTGTAAAATATGTATAAATTATTTATTAATGGGAATTTTTGTCCCAAATTTTTTGTGTGTGATCTTTAATGTTTGGAAATGTGTTCTGTAAATTCAATTACTTTGTATCTGTGTTTCATATTGAGTATTTTGCTGGAAATCTGGAAGACCTACAAACATGGCTGGATGTCGTTCCCTGCAGGGAAGTGCCCCGCTAGCGACATGTTATGAAGTGTGGAAATTGGGCAGGAGATGATCTCTGAAACAAAATAAAGAATCGGCCCAAAATACTGGTGTGATGTGGGATGACGTAAGTCAGGATTGTGGATCTCTCTATAGGCGGATCCAGGATTTTTCAAAGGGGGGGAGGGCTAACTTTTCTGAAGGGCTGACTATACCTGTGAGTCTGAAGCACATGCTAGTCACCAACTTTTTATTAGCAATTGAAATCATCATCATGGCAATATTAATGTCTATCAGATAGCAGCCTTTGCATACAACATTTTATCCAATCTACATTCACAGCTATGGGCCCGGTCGCCAGGCGCTTGGTTGCAGGTTGGAGGTGGCAGGTTCGATTCCCGGCCTCGGCGGAGGGCGGGGATTTTTTCCTTGCTCCTTTCATCCCCAAACGGGTCCTAGGGTCTACCCAGCCCTCTGTAAAATGGGTACCGGGTTTCTTTCCCGGGAGTTAAAGGCGGGCGGATGTCGGGCTGACCACCCGACCTCACCTTCGTCCCATTGCACAGTGGTTCCGCCGCCGTACTAAGGTGGTCATAACTAAGAATTGTCTAAGTGTGGTTACTTTTTCCAATAGGAACTGCTTTATGGCTTATTAGAAACACAATGAAATTTAAATTACATAATAAAAATCATTTAATTATACAAATAACAGCAAATAAAACAATAAATAAGCATTTAAACAATGTTGTATTGTTTCGCATGATATACGATTTCCACATTTGGTCGGAGCCTTTCTGTAATGCTTTCTTTTTACATTATATATCGGAAATAATATATGCGTTATCACCAAAAAAAATTATAATATAGAAAACAAATTACTATTACATGAAAATTATATGAAGAGTCTTCAAAATATAATGTCATAAAATATATACAAGTATCTGAATTAGTTTAAAATATGTACAAGAAGATATTGCAATTAAAATTAACTACAAACATAATAATTCTAATACAGATTTTGACAAGACTGATTTTTTTTTGGGGCAACTTTCTGAGGCTTGTGATTAAGGGATCCGAATGAAGAAGGAGTTTGTTCAGTAAATCTGTATTTGTAGTGATGCGTGACATTTTTCGCATATGATCTATTTAAGGCTTCTAAAAGCCTTAAAGTGTTTGATATTGGCTTCAACTGCTTCTTCAGAAAGTTCCCAATTGACAAGAAAGCATAATCTATTACAGCAGAACCATGAATTAGAACTTTGTGGACGGTAGCAGGGAGATTGTACCACGGATACTATTGAACCAGTTGACGTGCCGTTTCTAAGGAAAAATCTTTAAATTTGGTTTTATTTATTTTATATCCCGACGATAAACATTGCAATATCGTACAACAACGATCTAAGAGGTCTTTCTTTAAGCCTGTAATTTCCGCTGGTACATTAGAGGTCAAGAAAAATTTCCTGGATGTGTTTCCATCGTTCGATGTCCCGCTTCCACCACTTCGAGGCATATCTATAACTAAACCTAACTTTTCCCTAAATTGTGCCTGAACATATTTTTTCTTATTTGCTAACAGTTCTTTCTCTTCGTTAGACCTGACTTGCCATTTTTTGACATCCAACCTATAGGCGAGATGAATAAAATACTCAAAGAATCGGATCCAGGAATGTAGTGGCG
>JAFIDM010000003.1:51954852-51982510 GCA_023159025.1 Thereuonema tuberculata
TTTTTTTTTCTCCATTAGACTTCAAAAACGCACCCCAACCACCAGTGTCCGTTATATCCACATGTGAAAAACTCCACAATCGCAGTAAAGTCAATTTCACCCTCGCAAGTCAGTATAGCTTCGGTTCTTGAAGTCTTGGAGAATGAAAATGTTTTGCTTTTTACCTCTTTTATTTTTAAGAAGGATTAAAGCATGCAACTTTTCTGTATACTGAATGGTCCTTGTCGTGGCTACTTTCTGTTGCAGCCTCTTTGTGTTCCTGAATTTTGCAAAATGAATTTTGGCAATATGTGATTTTGCCCAGTCTTACATCTGACGTTGTCATAATGTTCGCGAACCATCTACAGCTAGTCCTTCCACTCTTTTAATAGCAACGACATCCGTTTTTCTATGAAGTAGCAAAAAAAAAAAAAAAAAATGCTACTCAGTACTTGAATGTTAAAGTCGACTTCGAGACAACAAGAGTTTTAAAAAGTTTAGCTTGTGGATTACAGCGCCATTACTGCAAATAATATTTAATCATTGGTTTCGCATTAAAATTAGACTTGATAAATTGAATCAGAAGCTTCTGGAACAGATGAACAACAGCGCCGTGATTTAGATAATCAGAAATAAACACAAAACTTTTGTTATTGGGTGAGGCTGTATGCTTATCTGTTATTAGTGAGAGGGGGACTATTGCCTGAGCATTATTCCAGTGGAATCCTTGGACCACATCTTGAACAAATCGCAGATTTCCACTTATTCTTCCTTTTATAATGTCTGCATTAGGTGAGTTAAGTAAGAAGGCTGTTGGATACTCAGAAAAGTGCTGCAGACGTTTAGGAAGACTTTAAAAAAAAAAAAGGATGAAAAATTTTTGATGTGTGTGTTTAACCAAAGTCTCTAGAGAGGTTCTTTTTTTCTATTTGAATCCACTGAGCCTAGATGACACTTTCAATATAATTCAGAGCAAAGGCATCTTCATATCTACTTAATTTCTGCAAAGGCAAGAGAATGTTTACACTCTGCAAAGTGACATGTTTCATTTGGGTTCAGAAACAATTTGCTTGAGAGTATTTTATAAGATTTATTTGTCAATTCAGGGATTTTATATTGCATCATCATGAGTTTAATATTCTAATGCGCTGTTCAGACACACACATACAATATGAGTTCCACTAGCTAATTCCGCAGAACTTAGAAACAATAGTTCAGCTGTGGGAATCTTTCTTTGAACCAAGCAAATGCTTCATAGAGGTTTATTTCTTCACTGTCATAAAAACATGACTTTTTTTGCTGTTTCTGGATTTCAAATTTTCTAAGTTTTGGACATAAGCGGAATTTCAGCATTTTGATTGGGAAGGCAAACTTCTCGATTGGGGGCGTGGGGCAAAAAAATATTATTACTCGCAAACCTTATTTTAATTACCACTGAAGGTAACTTGTAGATAATTTAATTCATGAGAAATTTAATTGTTATTAGTCGAAAGCATTATTCACTTTTATTTTTTTTCCTCAAAATATTGGAGAGGCAACTGCCTCCCACCCCACCCCAAATCCCAGCTATGATTTTGGATCATGGCATGACATGATTTCTTTTTCTGTCGCTAGGGATTTGGGTTTTCTAGCAGTGTAGTATAAAACTCCAAATTCCTTTTGAATTTTATTCAAATTCTAGAATTTGTATCTTTATACTTTTTTCATTAATAAGTTGAATTTTTCTTTTCACTGCAAGATAACTTCTAGCCTCAGGAAGTTAACAGAAAATTTATTATAAAAGCTCTTAAAGCTCCTGTTAATAGTCAAGGTCTTTTTTCTACAATATGGAAGGAATGAAATATTTGGGTTGACATTAGTAAACTTCTGAAGAATAGAGTACTGAAAGTGTAACGAAAACATAAGATTGAATAAACGCAACTGCTGATTCAAGAACAAGGAGAGCAATTTGACCAATAACAAATATGGATATGGGGAGACCGAGGCTAGTTGGCATAGATTTTGGTTTTTGATTTTTCTATTTTTTGTGTGCAATACGTAGGGAGGGTTCTGGTGAATGCGGCGGATTGCTTGTCTTTTTGACTACAAAATTATGTAGGACCCATTAATTAAATCCGTATTTAGGTAACCCAAAAACACTTTTCCTAAAAGCGTGCAACTATGCCAACTAACCCCGGGTGCGGGGCTAGTTGGCATACCCCAAGGGGCGAGTTGGTATAACGTGCTATGTATAGGGGTACTTGAGCAGAACACAGCAATTTTCGAGAAAAACATTTTATTTTATCAAAAATTTTATTTTATTAATACTTGAACAAAAAAAAAACTGTATGATAAATTAAATTAAATGTATGAGAAAACTATGAATTCTTAGCTACCTATAGTTATTGTTTGATATCAAACACAAATGTAGGAGTTATTTGAACAGATGGGTTCAATTTTCACAGAACTTTAGTTTGGTCGTACCAAATTTAGTATTCCTCGCCTGTCCATCTCCAGTTTTTCCCCTTTTTTACCATTTGTCATAGCTATGCCAACTGACCCCTACCTAACTATGCCAACTAACCCCATAGGGATTTCCAAAACAAAATTGTTACCACACACTCCCAAAAATCAGAAACAAAAGATTATGATACATGCATGCAAACACAGTTATCCACTCTTTCGAGAACCGTCATCAGCAGTACCTTAATTCGATCTACATGTTCACCAGGACAAAAAAATTTACGATGAAAAAATTTACGAACCAGTCAGAAAAACGATGAAACAGGGTTCACTTCCTTCGTGACGCTTCCAAGCAAACTAAAGTCACAGTGGATGGAGCACTTTTACATACACTTCCCACTACCAAGATGTCAAAGCTCTAGCTACGTAGTGGCAGGAAATAGAATTGTGTGCCAACTAGCCCCTTTGCCAACTGACCCCGGTCTCCCCTACTAGAATTAAAGATAAGACTTGAGCCAGTAGATCCTAATAAGGTAATTAACAAGTGTCCCGCAATTATTTTAGCAGCTAAACGATAGCTAGTGTTCCTGGGCGAATAATATTTCTTACTGTTTCAATAACTATAAATGATAAGGTAAAGTTGGGAGTGATGCCACACAATTCGAATTTTTCCCGTAAAATATTAAAAACCTGAGTTTTTAAATGTTTGAAAGCTTTAAACTGTTGATTTATCCTTTGCTTTCATATTTACGTTATTTTTTTTTATGTTTTTAATGCTGTTTCTAATTTTTAGAATTTAAAACATTTTGTGACATTGAGTCATCTCTCCCATACCTATAGGAGAGATGACACGGGTAGTAGGGGATAGATGGCCACATGGAATATGAATAAGAGACCTGCATAAATCAAGCTACTACTTTATTTTTATAAAAACATATAAAATGAAACACTAAAATCAAGTTGAATAATGATATTTTTGAAACTTTTTGAAACGAATGTCAACGAAAATTCGAGCACAAACCTGGCTATAATCATTGGAAGAAAAACTCAATAAAATCTCATATATCAATTCAGCACAAACACTCTACATACACTAAAGCTCAGACTGGCCTCGGGTTTTGGTAATGTGATGTGCTGCAGTCTACTGCAAACCCTTCTTGAAGTTACATTGCATGTGTCATCTCTCCCAACTTTACTATATAAGTGCTGTAGGTGTACCTTGAGGTACTAAATGAATAAGTATATGATTAGTATTTATAATTCATCCATAGATTATAAATGAAATTCAAATTTATGTGGAATGCCTTTTTTTAGCTGGATTTTAGTCTAAGGATATAATTTTGGAAATATGTATAATATCAAACATTTATATTTAAGATATGTGTTTTAGCAACTGGAATAACTGTAATATATTCCTTTCGATTAGTTGGTTATGTTGTAAGTGGAGATTGAAAATTTAAGGGAAATCATGGACGATGTAAACATATTGATAGGATTACCTATATTAAGTAATTTAATGTTAGGAGCAATTTTTATGGGAAGAGTCTTACCATGATTAGTATTTGGGGATTATAGTGTAATTATTTTACCTTTTTTGGTTAAAAATTACGGTATTATTTGTGAGATTAGTTGGGTTTTGATTAGGATTATCTATTGAATGGATACTTATGAGATTTAAATTTATCAAATTAGATTATTTTGGAAGAATGTGACTTATGCCGGTATTAAGAACACAGTTTAGATCACATATGTTTTTAAAAATAGGGGGTGAATTGATTATAATTAGTGATCAGGCTTGAGATGAGGAAGTAGGGCCTCAGGGTTTATTTAAGTTATTAGTCGGGTATTCAGTTTTAGGACAATGGTTACAGAATAATTATTTGAAGGCGTACTTAACTACTTTTTAATTTGGTTACTAGTAATTATAATTATACTACAGCTTTTGTAGTTTAATGAGAACATAGTATTGAAGTTGCTAAGGGGATTTATTTATTAACATTCAAAATGTTATGTTCTAAGTTATGTAAACTACATGAAAGAATATTAACGATATTCGCTATTATAAAAGTTAGCAACTTTAAATTTATGTATTCTAAAGTAAAGATTTTTATATCAATGGTCGGATCGAAACTGATTGCTATGGATCGCTTTTTGCTTAAACACAGATAGAGATTATCAATTTTTGCTTGCAAAGAAAGCTTTATTATTTAAATATATGTTTATCTTATCCTGTATTAACCTATTAATTGGAAGCTAATAATACTTTATATCATAAGAAGATAGCCTCCTCATCAATAAATTGATGTGAATAGGAAAAGTCAACCTACATCGATGAAGTGTCAATATAAGGCAGCTGCTTCAAATCCAAAGTGGGTGAATAGGTGAGAGATGTTTGAGGTTACTGCAAATAAGAATTACAATAAGAAAGGTGGAACCGATAATAACGTGTAAATCATGGAAACCTGTTGCTATAAAGAATGTAGATCCTTAGGCGGCATCAGCAATAGAGAAGGGAGCTTCTAATATTCAAAAGCTTGAAGAGCTGTGAAGTATAAAACTAGAACTACAGTTCAAATTAAGCCATGATGTGTTTCTGAAAAGTTAGCATTAATAAGTCTACGATGGGCTCATGTAACCGTAACTCCTGAAGAAGAGAATGAAGAGAAAGAAGTGGCTAGAAGAATGTAATTCTTAAGAAGGGCGTTAGTTCTGAGTCAAGAGGTAAAAATCAGTCTCCTAACGTATTTGAAGTATTATTGTTTTGAAAATGTCAGTTATTTGTCTTTTTTTCTTTGAGGTTTTTCTTTTAAACGATGCTTGCTCACTGGCTTTCACTCATTTCTGCCAAACTTTGCTTAAGGTCACATAAAGCCTCCTCTTTTCCAGGAGTAAATACATAATCATCATACTTTTTGAGGTTCTGCCTGGTCAGATTCTGGATGATGTTTCATGCAGTGGTCTTCAACAACTTCCAAACTATCACGGATCTTGTCACTTGGCTGAAGAAAACTGATTTTTTCGAAAAGGTTTTCAACTCAACAACCACGAACTTTTCCTATGCGTATGGTGTGCAGATCTATTAAGTGGATTTCAGCAATATCTTTTCCTTGAAATGCTTCTAGATGTGAAGTGTTCGATAGTTCACTGCAGCTTTTATCTGTAAATGAGTAGAACTTCAGTAAGGTAAAAGTTAACATTAGAATGTTTTGTACACATTCATACAAACACATTTCAATTTGCACAGACTTGAGTGATGAGCTTGAGTAACAATGCAGTTCTGACATGCATTTCGTCTTGCTTGGAAGGTTGAGCGAAAGCTTATTCGTTTGAATAAAGTTTCAGTTTATAAACGTTCTCTAACTCAACCTTGCGCTAGCGAGCACTTGGTTTAAAACAACTTAAATAAAGTTTATGACCAAAGTACATATTAATGCTTACTTTTTCGAAACTTCATATGAATTGGCGTAGGCAGAACTAGATTCGGCATGAATTTGAAAGTGAAAAAAATAATAGATAAAGACTTAACGTTTGATGATTACGTTACATGGCCAATAAAGAACATAACATAATCTACATAACCGTTACATAACCTATCATGATAAACTCCAAATTTTCACAAAATGAATTTCAGATGATCCCATTATTACCTAATGATAAAACTTATACCAAATCTGTATCATATCTTTTATATTTAAAAAATTATGCTGTTTGAGATTTTCAAAGTCAAAATATTGTTTCGAAAATTTTAACTTATAAAAGCCTGGCAAGTGACATATATATGAAAGCTGATTAGAAGATCTTTAAAATGAGATCACACCCAGGTCTATATCTTAAATAAGGTCTGAGAAATCAGCATTTTAATGCTTGAAAATCGTTTTTTGCTAATTTTTTTTTTCAGTATTTATTTTTAGGCGGCTTTAGCTCAAAAACCAAGTTAGTTGAAATTTTCAAAAAAAAATAAAAAAAATAAAAAAATAATCATTTTATGGATAGTATCAATAGTTTGAAAATCGTTCAAAATGGTGGACATGAATTTGAAAAGTGATTTTCATTCGTAGATTTAATACGAGGAAGAGTATTTTAGGTAGCCTATTATCAAAGAGGATAGGTTTTGTTTTGTTTTGTTTTTTTTTGTATGTATATAATTTAATGAATATATATAATATTCATTAACATCTGACACTTAATACTGTGACTCAATTTTTTCAGGCGTTTCTGAATATCTAATACAGTCGGACCTCTATTTAATGAACCTCTTATTTTGTGAATTTCTCTATTTTGCGAACTTTTCTTTGGAACCAAAAACATTTTGCTAATTTCTTCGTAAAATAACCTCCAAATAGCGAACTGCATTTTTTATTTAACGAACTTTTTCGTGGTATCTATTTTTTTTTCTACTTGAAATGTTTTTATTATCAATATTCCCTTAGAGGAAATGAAAGAAATGTGGATACAGCTGAGGGACAAAGAAGAAATTAACGATGATGGGCTGATTGATGATTATCTTTCACTTGATTTTGAAGTTGAGACTTCGGAAACACTAACTGAATCGGATATTTTGGACAGTGTGAAAAATGAAAACAATACAGCAATGAATTGCGATGAAGATGGAGATGATGAAAATGGAAATGATCATGATGCAGAAATAAAAAAAAACCTTCGTATGATGAAATGCTAAAATCATTTGAAACAATCCAACACGGATTGCAATTTGGAGAAAATACTGATTGGTGCATTGCAAAGATGCGAGACGTACTATGAGCGAAAACACTTTTTCAAAAAAAAAAAAACTCAAACAAAATTAACAGACTTTATTAGTAAAATTTAAGCATGCATGTGGTAATGTATGCTTTACATCATTAAAATTAGTACTTTTTTAATAATATTTATTGTTTATGTATTTTAAATCTGTTTTATATAGTTTAAATTAATTTTAAAAGGTGAATCTCTATTTAACGAATTTTCCATATAACGAACTTTTTTTGGGGATTTAGCGACTTCGTTAAATAGAGGTCCGACTGTAACTCCAATTTCTAATTGGATTCTTTCTTTTCAGCTATAAACAGGGAATAGAATATCACATAACGGAAATACAAGAACGTTAATACCAACATAGCTAAATGATGTGCGATTATATTAGCTGTATGCTTCCAATGTAAGTCTTCTATTGAACATGAATTTCAACAACACTTAATGTTTTGGAACTCTCAGGTTTAACCTTAGGACAACCTTCTAATTACCTTTAAGGTGTTGTGCTACCTTGAAAATATAATAACTCTTTATTTGAATTAAGCACAGTTTAAGTTATCTCTGATAATTCTACGAACAGATAAACTTTTTGCTATTTCTTGATGTCGTTGGTATGTCTTTGTGAAACTCATTGATTAAACAGAACATCTTCAACCAAACTCAAATCAATTAATAAAAAGACTACAAAGTAAAAATAAAAACCAAAATTAAACAATAAAAAACATGAATCCATTTTTTTAATGAAATAACGATTTTTTTCAAGGACAACATAATTAAAATAAAATTAAAAGCTATGTAATCAGGAAATGTTTTGAAACTTTTCTCTTTTTTTTTTCCCCGTAACTGACGTCAGATAGACTCATTTCCTATTGGATATTACAGCAACCCCACAATTCCCTTTAGCATGAAGCTACAGATTTACTTAAAAAGGAACTGCCTAGGGTTATACATTCATTTGAGAAGTTTCACTGAGGAAGTTTTCTTTGTCAAAAATTGAGAAAGTGATAACGAAGTGCAGGAGAAGCTTTTGGAGTTAAACTTTCAAAATACAATTACAGCTATTTTATGGTTAGCGATGGTTAGGAGGAATTTTGTTTCGTTTCTCTTCGTCTTCTCGTTCTGTAAGATTTTTTCAGTTGCTCAAACAACTGAAGGGAGTAATTGTCCTAAGCATGATGACCTTAATTTCATCGTGGGTAAGTTAAACTTTATTTCTAAAAATATTTAGTTTAATTTAGTTTTCAATTTAAACTGAGCTATATATAATTTAACTTAACTTCTATTACATCGTTATAAGTTTTAGGGTTGTAAAGGGTTAATGTTAAAGAAATATTAAGCATAAATTCCATTTTGGCATAATGTACAGTTTCAATTTCTTTTTATGTGCTTTTCAATCGTTTTTAAAGATCTTAAGTGTCAAAAATCTGGCCGATTTTCTTAAAATATCGGCTGCATTCCTATGTAAAAAATAGGTAAAATATGGGGCAACCTGGAAAAAAAAATCAATTGTTTTAGAACTGAGTATTTTCCACTCAGTTCTAAAATTACACTCCGCTATTTTTTGTAGTTCAAAATAATTTGGAAGTGTTGTTAGTTTTTTGTAAGGATATTTGCCGATAACAAAGATTGCACTATATAGATCCTTTTTTTTTTTTTTTTTTTTTTTTTTTGAGGGATTTTTCCCACTTCGGGATGAGATATTTTCTCGATATTTCGGTCCGGTGCCTCGGGCCTTCTTCGGGAGATGTATATTATATCAATTACATCAGTGTGCTCACTATTGCTCGGAATGAACAACAAGAGAACTTATCCGAGAAACTAACAACGGAAGTTGTTACATTTGCGTCCACCTTGATGCAATTGATATATATATATAATTCGGCCCGAGGTACCGGGCCGAAATATCGAGAAAATATCTCTTTCCGAAATGGAAAAATCACTAAAAAAAAAAGGATCTCTATAGTATCATGTCCCACTCCACTTCAGAACCAAACTATAAAAGATTGCACTGTATTACTGATCGATCTTCCAGGATGTCTTAGAATGTCTGGAAATTATTAGAAGTGTAATGAATTGATGTCACATATTTCTTTTTTTTATGTTTCTCTAAAATAGCAAATCTTCAAAAACTACTTTGTAAATCGTAGAATTTCAATATTCAATCTTACCTTTTTATAAAACTGCTTGATTTCTATACATAACTTACAGGCTTCCCAGAAAGTAACAAATTTCTAGAGTACCATTTTTTCACTATATTAAACCGAACGTTGTTTGTGGATTGATGTTCTTTTATCCAAAGAAATTGATGGAATTTTTCTTTGATATTAAAAAACAAAATCAAGATTCATTAGAACTAGTCAAATAATAATCAATCTGATAGTAATTTATTCCTTTAAAATGTAACATGCGAAATAAGAATAGATTGTTAAAAATGAGTTAAATAAGATGAAAGATGACGAAAGAGTAAAAACATGTGGTAGAATTAAATCTAATATAATGAACCACCCCAAATAATGTACATTAACATGATGTATAGGTAATTAATTACAAAATACACTCAAAATAATAATAAGTTAATCGGAAAAAAATAATATAACATTTGTACTTCATATTCTATCTTGTACTCCTATTAAATTAGATTAAAAAACTCCATCCACGGATAAATAACACCATAATAAAATGAAATTTATCCGTGGATGGAGTTTTTTAATATAACATTTATTTATAAAGATATAAAAGAGAAATAGCGGAACATAAAATTATCAGAAATGAAAAAAAGCAGGAAAAAATTTATAAATTTCGGTTAAAGATATTTCTTTCACCAAACTTTTATATTAAATATATTGTTTAGACGAGCATTCCCAATTAGATCACATTTTGTAAACAGTTTTATCTAAAATCTTCAGTAGTGAGAAATACGAAATTTTGCATGCCCCCGTAGAAATCCATTTAGAAGTACATATTTTTAACATTTAAAACTGTAAATTTTATAAGAATTTCTTTTAAGAACTTGGAAAAAGCCGTAAGAAACGCTACAACAAAAGCCAAAAGTTCTAAAAACTGAAACAAAAATTTGTTATATATGTTTATTTATTATTCAAATTTCCGGTTGTGATTTTAACAGTGAGTGAGTCTTTTTGCTAATGATAAATAAAATATTTACAGATTTGTCAGTGAAATGAAGTTCAAAGAAAATAAATCTTTCCTTGGAAGCGATAAAATTATGCCCTTGAAATTCGTTCAGTAATTTTTATTCAATATTACTGCAATGTTTACGTATTTAACTATTTAGTAAGCATTTCAAATCAGAAAAGAAAAGGAAATAACAGAAGAAAAGGAGATGCGTTAGTGATGCTTTTCTAGAAAAGCTTTGTGTGTGTGTGTAAAAATACGCTTTTTTTTTTTTCAACGCATTCAATGTAAGATTATGATTATCATAGACCGGTGATTCTGAAAGAGTGTGCCATGGCACATCATTGACTGTTCCGCGAGGAAAAAAAAAAAAAACAAGAAAAAGTACTTTTATTAAAACAGAAATTAAGAGAAAAAAATAAAATTGGTATCAAATATTTTCAACAGAGTTCGAAAGCGTTCGAGACAATTCTCTGAGATTCGACTAATCGACCTTAGTAGGGGTAGCGCCTCTATAGCAGTGCAGCCAAATATTTAAAATATTTAAAAGAAATATCTAAAATAGACTATTGTTCATGTGCAAATTTTGCTAGCGTTTTTCCTAGAATTCTATTATATGTAGTAACGTTCCGTGTAATATTAGGATGAACGTTAAGTGAACTGCGGGGTTAATCCAAATACATAAGTATGCCGTGAAGAAGCACTATCTCAGACTATAGGTGATGCCGGAAAAAATAGAACAATCCCACTATTAATAAAATGTCAACTAATAAAAACTGTAATTATTCTATTGATTATAGTTTTTTAATAGCTTTCCATTTGATGCTTTTGAAGCAAGTGTGTCATTTAGATAAAATAGTTGACAATCATTTAATGCGACAATGGCTGAACATGACTAAAACCCAATCACGGTATTTTACTATCATTCTAGAAATAATTAAAATATCAAAATGCATAACATTACTGGTAAAAGTGATAAGTAAATAAATAAATAAATAAGCTACAAAATCAATGAAATCTATTCTATAGTTTTCCTTATAATTTTATAGATACAGTTATTCAATATTTATAGCCTTTCTAATAAAGTTTGCTGTTTCTGCTTAGGTATTCTTCAAGATATTTCGATTTTGTATTTTGACTTGAAAAGTTGCTAAGTTCAAATGTCGTAATAGAAAGTGATATCTCTGTACTTATTCATCAAAAAAGTGAAAGATTACTGACAATCTATTAGTTTGAATGTAATTATAGAAAGTTAAAAAAAAAACTCATCATTCCATTATTAATGGATGTAATTCATTATTTCCATAATTCTAAATATTAATTTTTTATTGTATCTCAATGTAGTGGGTGCAGGTGCCACTGGTGGAGTTGTAGCTAGTCGGTTATCGGAGGTTAAAGATTTTAAAGTTTTGTTATTAGAAGCAGGACCAACGCCTAAACCAGAATACGATGTTCCGTTTGATTTTCCTTTTGCCAGCGATAAATCGAATAAATTTTACTACACCACCGAACCACAGAAATCCTGTTGCCGAATATTGAATGATAGCGTAAGTATTAATATTTAAACTTTTGAACTACCCAAAACTTTTAAACTAATGTATATATTTACAAATTTCAAAATTTTTATTACTAAAGACAATTATTAAAATTAGGTCATAGGTTACAGTAACCTGTAATTCATAAAATTGGAGGATATGAAAACAATGAAATCAATGATTGATTCATTTTCAACACCGGATATCAGTTTTTTGTTTTGTATTTTTTTTCCGTTGGTTTCATCTCTAAACTTCGAACTTATTATCAACCTTGTATTTCATCAAAATATGAAATGCGTGTAATGAAATAATGACTTAAATTCAGAGATGCGGCCTAGTAATTACCCATCCAAACAAAATAAAAAAAAAAAAAGCGCTTATCAGGGAAACATCCTATACATGACGACAGTAAACTCTTTTACATTTAATTAATTCTAGAAGAGCAGGAGTGACATTTAACAGTAATTAAAAAATGTTTATTTTATTCAAACATTACCAAAAATGCAAAAATATCAAATGTATTTTTATGCACAATTAAAGCCTATTATTTCAATCAGAATATTGAATATGAACTAATATTACAAAGAGACACGGAATTTACTTTGTATGTCAGTTTTTACAAGTATCAAAAGACTTATAATCCCGTTTTTTGAGGACAAGTATCATTAAAATCTCATAAAAATCTCATTAAATTATCATTAAGCACAACAATCGCAACAATTGCGTCTTTTGCATGCGCAACAATCACATTTACAATAAAAAGGAAATTAAGGCAATATCAATTATATTTTCATAGACGTTGCGAAGCATTGTGATTGGTTTACTAATCGTTATCCCTACCTTGTTTTATCTTCATTTCTAATTTATCTTCTTTATTAATTATCGTCGTTTCAACATATCCGGACGACAGTGCTTTATATGACAATAGTTTGCCCTTTTTCAGTTTTTACTAACAAAGTTGAATTCAATTAGACTTCTATAGCCAGTAACGCAAGAAGGATAAGCTATTATTGCAACCGTACGGATATTTAGAAACGACAACTATTAACTGGGAATTGATGTAATTATAGTAAATGACAAAGGATATTCGCCAAAGCTATATCGTAATTGAAGGTTATTAAAACATGACGTTCCTTACACAGGATGTCTATTTTTATTGTGGATTTGTCAATAGTAAATGTTGACCCTGAATTTATCATCGACCTTGAATTGAATTAACCTCGACGATTACATGAATCGGATTGTCTATTTTTACTAAATCTTTTTAGATCCAGATTGATAAATTTGTTTTTGCGTTGCAGTTAGTTACCACATATTTTCTTTCAATAATTTTTTTTTTTTTTTAATTTCTCATACTAGTTATGAAATTTAAAGCTCTGATTTCCTTCGAAATAATAATAACAATAATAATAATAAAAGCCTTGCTGGCGTGGCCGTGCGGTTTAGCCGGCGGGCTGCCGTTGTGGCCGATGCGCCAGTACCCGGGTTCGAATCCCGGTGGTGGCATGGCTGTTTCTTTCTTCTTCTGTGTTTCGTCCGTTTCCCACCTGGGACTTACTATCTCAGGGTTATCCTGGACGGGATATAATTCTCGTCCCCCCTTTCTTGAATTTCACTAGCCTCGCCCTGACGTTGTCAGGTTGAGCTAGTTACGTGGTCCCTAGTTGGCCAAATTCGATAAAAGGAAGAAGAATAATAAAAGTAATAAAGATTACTTAAAATCGCAATAATTTCCGCAAATATAGCAAATAGCAAAACAAACTAAATGTCAAGTAGTTAACATAAGTTTACATAAATGTTCCTTGTCTTTCATTCATTCATTGTTCTCTGCCAAGGGCAGGTCCTTCACTGCAAACCCAGCATTCTCCAATCTTTCCTATTTTCTGCCTTCCTCTTCGTCTCTACTTGTCTTTAATAAATAATAATACAAATATATTCTTCTTCTTAATAACTTTGTAATATTTCACAAACATTTCCCCTTTCCTTCATCAGGTATAATGGAAAGGAACGAAATATGTTCTTTCTCCTCAGTATCTTTAACAAACATGAAAAAAATTTTTACAATCTGAAAAATTCCTTGACTTTTTTTTCCGGTAAGGACTGTTACACTAAAGGACACAACCTGACATTTAGGACATTTAAAGGACACAACCTCTGCACGGGGCGCAAAAATATTTTCTTCCGGCCCTACCCGTGAAGTACAAGTGATTTTCTTTATTTGGTTCACCAAGACTATTTTATGAATTCCCATTTTATTTTATTTTTTTAATTTTACTTGAAATTATTAATTGTAATTTTAAATATAAATTTAAATTTCAGAAATGTTTTTGATGAAATAAAAGATAATAGTTGAACTATCAGGAATCTAATTCGAATCGATGTGGTTGTACCTAAATGTACGGAGTTTCTAAACTATCATAAATAGATCTTTGTAAAATGACTACAAAAGACATTGATTGTGATTTCTTTCTGTTATATTTATTGTTATGGCAACCTAATAAAAAGCAAAGTTATCAGTGCATGGTTTTCTATCTAACAATGGTCTAGAGAAAGCTGAGATGGAATATAGAATATAATTTAAAACTAAGATTCTTCTCAAAGATAAAATGTTTAGTGAAATGTTCCACAAAAATCTTACTTGTTAATATCTTAAAGTTTTCTCTTTTACTATTTTAGAAAAGTTCCTTCTTCCAAGGGAAAACATTAGGCGGTGGAACAGCCATTAACGCTATGGTTTTCACAATAGGAAACCGACGTATATACGATGAATGGGAAAAACTTGGCAACAAAGGATGGGGCTTTAAAAGTACGCAGTATTATTTTAAGAAGTTGATGGATTACAGAATACCTGCAACTTACGCTGACTGTAAGTGGGTTTTTTTTTTTTCGCTTTCCCCCCACCCACCCCCCTCCCAAGTTAACTACTGGTTTTGGTGTCAGGAAGGTCTATTATATCTTCTAAACCAAACTTGGGAAAAACATGTTTTCCAAAGAAGTCACAGCACTGTTTTCCTAGATGCATATTTTTAACAATATTCGGCAGAGTTCTTATATTTGTAAGTGCTCCTTTTAAATACACGATTTGTATCTATTTCTTAAAATAATGAAATTCAAATAATTAAAAAAAAAAATTAATAGAGGACATCTTAAAACTAAAAGAATTTTAATACAGTAATAAAACCAATAAAATCTACGAAATTAGGAAACTCTAATCCTTCTGAAATTAAGTGACCTTATTCATATTCTAATATTTCACCAACTACGAATGAGTGAGAAAAGCTGACCTAAGTAATTGTTTACCCTTTTTATTAATTTTATTTTCTAAGTTTTGGAGTCGGTGTGTTCCCTACTAATTGAATCTACTATCTTGGAGTGTTCAGCTGAATCATCATCTACTAATACAAAATAGTCTTATGTAAATTGTAAGTTGGCGAATAATAATAGTAGCAATAACGTGTGCAGATGTAGATTAAATTTATATCATTGCTTGTAACAATATTTTGATGTAAAGCTTGATTTTACTGTAATTTCCGTTAATGTATTTTTATTTTGTATTTGCTTGAAAGCGCATTGGTTTTCAGATTACATTTTAAAAAGTAAATGTCTATTTACAGCTAAGTATTATAGTACAGGAGGTCCCGTTTCAGTAAGCTGGCCATCTTTTATAACTCCATTAGGCATAGCGTATTTAGAAGCGGGCACAGAAATTGGCCATTATTTCACAGATGTTAATGGTGAAAATCAAACAGGTATAGCTTTTATTTACAGTTTAAGTCACTGAATAGTATGTTTTCATTGAGGTTGAATATGATGCATTAACAATTAATGTAATTGAAATAATGTAGTCGTTAATCATGTAACAGAAATCACAACTTGGAATTTCAGAAATATCCAGATATTAAATTTTTCATGTTTCATTTTTCAATAAACATAACAGTAACATTTCCTAATTTTTGTCAATATTTTATCAATAGAAAATCACAAATTATGTAACATTTCATAAACATTTTTGAGTTCGTGCATTCTTTTTCCAGTTTTTTTTTTCTTTTTGGTTTTTAAAAGAGATAAAAGGAATTTACTATATATTGTGACGTTATTCCGTGAGTCCGGTAACTCAAATTGTATTCGCTGTACTACAGGCTGAAGGAGCCGTCTTCGATACCAGGCGAAGATCGGGAACTTTCTTAGTTCTTTCTTCTATAAACAGAACCTAACCATCCATAGATGGATACAGGGCTTCTTTCTCGGATGTTAAAGGCGGACGGGCGTTGATCTAATCAGTTGTCCGCAATTTAGTCCCGTTGGTCATGGAGCCTCGGGAGCCTTACCTCCCGCGATTCCAAAGGTCATATTATAGGCATACTTTAACTGTGACCCAATTCGAGACTTGAAACTATGTGGTCTCAATTTTCTGAGTGAATTACACCTAAATTTTATGAACTGAATTCTGAAGAAATCTTGTAGAAGTAAAACATCTACTTTACCTTCTGTTGGAAAAAGAACAAAAAACAGGAATATTTTTTTAATTATTTTTTTTCCTTTCACACTAAGCTTTTTCACATGATTTAGAAGCAGTTATTAATTTTAATTTCTATAACTAAAAATTTCTACAGATTGTCGTGTTAAATTGTTTCCTTTCTGATTTAATTTTCTAGGATTTGGCTTTCGAGCAATGTTCATGAGGGACGGCGTCCGAATGGGAACGTACAATGCATACATCAAACCTGCCTCCAACCGACCAAATTTCATCGTACAAACTGATTCATATGTTACAAGAGTAAGTGTACGAAAATAAAATGACTTTACCTTACTTCGTATAAAATTAAAAAAATTAAAACATAATAAATTAATTCTGAAAGTAGGAATTCATTTTGCATTGATTATGTCCAGACTTTTCGGTTTGCATTTTCATCTTTCGTCCTTATATTTTAAAGATTCGTTCATTTATAATTTAACTTTTCTTGTTTTTCTTTTTCAGATACTTTTCAATGGAACGCAAGCAGTAGGTGTTGAATATATTTATAACAATGAGACTTGTAAAGCATATATGGATAAAGAAGTGATCGTATCAGGTGGTGCAATTAAATCACCTCAAATCCTTATGTTATCGGGGATTGGTCCAAAAGCCACATTAGATGCTTTTAAGGTAATTGCATTCTATACATAGTTTTACATGAAAATATTATATTTGATTTGCAATTTATTTAAAACAACTAAAAAAAAAAGCTTATATTTTTAGAATTTGTTTATATTTTTACTATGGAGATTTTTGTCGCTTTCTAATTTCTCGACAAAGATACTTGAAAAGATTTCAAATTAACAATAGGTCATTTTTAGTCCTTAAATTTGTTATCAAATTTCAAAAAAGATCCATCGAGTTATTCAAAGATTATTGGGGAAAGCCAGATATATACGCGGACATACATATGAGGGGCTCATAACTATAGTGGACCAATTCATCTACACTAAATTGAAGAAATCAAGGTTTGAAGTTTTTATTGTGTAATTCTAGTAAAGTGATATTGTAAAAACAAATATGATATTATATTGTTAAAACTCTTTTTTAATTGTCCTGCATCTATAAGTAGGAAATAATTTTTGTTTCATATTGTTTTTAAGTAAAAAAACTTGGATTTGGTTCGCTATGGCTATGAACATTCTATTACGTTAGAGATTAATAAAGAAAACTACAATAGTGAAGTGAATCAAGAAATAAATTTTTATTCTTTTTCATTTTCCAATTCAAATAAAAAGATAACGTATGACTCGTACTGCCATTTAACTTTTCTTAATATGCAAATAGTATCATCAGCTTCCTCTTCTACCAAACTAATGTCCTGGAGCCTAGTATTTGTTTCCACGGGAAGGTTCTTGGAAAAAGGATGATGGATTGGTGGAATGAATGGAAGGAGATCCATCATATCCTTCTGTTTGGCAACACTAATCTTTCTTCTACCCAAGTACAATGTCTCTTGAGTAACAGATGACGGAGAGCCACTTTCGTCCATGAGCCTGCTTTGCAAGTTTATTTCCCGGAAAGGTACATCTTCATTCAAGGTTTCTTTGAACTGTAAAATGAAAGGACCACCTCTCATAACTCGCAACCATCTAATATTCAGCCACTTTAAAGGAGCTCCTTCGGTGTCCTTTCTATTTGTGATGGCTTCTTCCAATGCTCTTGAAGAAAGGAAATCGGAATGTTTAAATATTAATGACTGTAAATTTAGGATGTTTTCTCTTTGTATTAGTTTCCTTCCAATCCCTTGGAACCTAAGTGTTCTTTCTTACAATTTGCTGCTTCAGTCGCTCCAAATTCTGCATCATTGGGAAAGAGTGACCAGAGACCATGAATTTGTGGTAAATTTTCTAAGCTACTATGTCGGTGCTGTGGACTAGTTTCAGCAGTGTCTGGAACATATTCTTCACCTGAAGACCCTTCATTGCTACTCATTTCGCTAAAAAAAATATATTAAACTGCACTCAATGTTACAATGCCCTATGGACTTGGTTTAATATGACTGTGAAGCATTCATGAACTTTCTTTTCCCACTGTTGCTACAGGCGCCATCTCTGGGACAGAAAACGTATTAATCACTTGATTCACTATGGCAGTGAATAGAACATGTTTTTAAGTTTCTCAAACATGAACTATCCATTTTTAAATGGATGCGGACATACACAGAATGACTGGTTTTACTTTGTGAGGAAGCAGGTTAATTAAGCTAACAAGTAAACATGTAATATAACACGGGAACGCACTTGAAATTATTGTCATATAATAGTTTTTACTTTGATTGTAAATGTGTTTGCAGATTTTGACAGTTATAGACTAAAAAATTATGAGCTGACATGAGCATATATTAAATAAATTTAACACATATTTTTTTAAATTTAGATTTTTAGTAATGGGTTGCCATATAATCGAAATAAGTTTTTAATTTATTTGATAAAATATTTATGTCAAATTGAATTATATCAGTAGAAAATTTCAACAAATTTACTTTTGATTTCCTGACTCCACTACTGGAAATATCAATTTAAAGGTTTTAACATATATATATCATTTTGAATATCATTCGTATATTTTCACTCTGAAAGCTGATCAGGTAAGTTATAAAGAAAACAATTTTAATTTTGAAATTATTGCAAGAAATGCTGTAGAGGTTGTAATTAGTACAATACTTGTTAAAATTTTATGAATATTTTCCGTTCAAATCTGAAGAAGCAAAATTTTATTGAGTTTTATAATTTCAGATACCCATTGTCAAAGTCCTTGAAGGAGTTGGTCAAAATTTTAAGGACCAAACAGATTATTTAAGGTTTCTGATTCGAACGAATTATCCTGTATCGATGTTTGAAGCCAACTACGATAGCGATGAAAATAGAAAAACGTACGAAGAGAAAAAAACAGGTAACTAATTATAATATTCCAAGCGTGATGTAAATTTTAATACAGATATTGTTTTCATCTTTAATTTATTGGAATCTTTTTACCTTAACTTCCGTATTCTCAATTTTGCATTATTGATATTCTTTTTAAATTAGAATATTTTAATTAGAACAGAAAATATAAATTATGATAAAAACTTGTAAATATTTATTCATTTATTTATATACATTTTAATTATATCTTTTGTTCTAATTAAACGTTGAATGTATTCTAAGAAAGTCAATTATAAAAATCATTTCTATCTTACACAATAGCATTTTATTTGCATTTGCACTCTAATGATACTATAATAGCATTATTTAATTACTATGAAAGAATAGTTACAATAGCATTGTAAGATGAAGAACAAGGCATGTAAATCCTTAAGATCTTAAAATGGTGCGATCATCAAAATGCCAAATTCATTTGCTCCAAATACAAGGATGATATCGTAATTCATGCTACATTGAACTTGAAAGATTGTGGGTCTCTATTCAAAATATGTTGCCTAATTAAAGTGATTCTTTTTGAATTCATCCGAAAAATAAAAATTTCGAAATTTATTTTGTCAGTTCTTCGGACCGTTCTGATAAATATACCAGTGGTTCTTAATCTTTTGCCTCTTGAGTTCCATTTATCCCTTCACGATATCCTAGTCCTACCATATCCTAAACAGAAACCGACTTTAATTGATGTGTTTCTATATTTATAAACATGTAATTGGTATACTAATGATTGGTAGGCGCTTTAAGGATTTTAAAAAATGTAGTTTTAAAATGGTTTTATTTCGTAAATACGGAAACATAAATTAGGCATATAAAAACAAAAGTGACTTATGGAATAACTTATGACAAATATTTTTCTTAATCAGAAACCTAAGCATATCAATTGCACCAAGAATTGACAATACAGGAAACGGCAAGTCGAACTGTTGGTTCAAGTTGAAGAAAATTTCTTGAACACAGGCCCATGGCGGAGGAACCAGTTTTACAAATTTATATACTTGTATCTTAACTGCTTTTTCAGGCAGTTTTTCGTAATCTTTTTTTAACTTTAAGCCAGTTTCTAAAGGATCCCAAGGATATTTGGTAGCACCTCTGCTGTAGATGCCTTGAATGCCTCAGAATTCAATTAGCTGAGTAGGTTTTCAATTGCTTCTACGAAACATTTTCTTCGATTCTTCTGAGAAATAAAAAATATACTCCCATGTTACCCTTAGCCAGTTAGGCTATCAAAATATCTTCGAACAGCTAGAGTCCCACTTAGAAGACTTTCCAGTCCCACCAACAAGTAGGGCGCGTCCCTTCGGTTGAGAAACATTGAAATATCTTATCAATTTAGGCTAAATAAAGATGCCAGAAAAGTTTCTTTTAAAATGTCGGGGGGGGGGGGAAGAAATAGAGGAACAAAGCCAAAAACATAAAAAGAACTTAAACAAGAAATTGAACTGAAAATGAGAAGCAATTAAATTTTTCTGAAGACTTGAGAAAATATCTGAGATTATTTTAACTATTTTAATTCAATTTTTTTTTTTTGAATAAATACCGTAAAAAAATTCTTTTAACTAATTAAATTACAACACTTGTATATTAGTTGAGCAGTTGTTAAAACATTTGAATGTTTTTGATTAGCGTCTATTATAAATAACCACACAGTTTATCAAAGTTTCATTTAAAATGTATTCATAACAAACAAATGTATCTTTACATTCAAAAATAAACTTACACTGATTTTAGTGTATAGCAAAACAAAAATTTTTCAGTTTACTTAATGCTATTCAATTTAATGAATTCCTCTGACGTATATTTCTTGCCTTTCAATGTAACTATTTAACATTGTAAATTAAGTTAAAGTTCTTAATGTTCATGTAGTTAACTCTTGTTTTCACAATTGAAGTTCACTTTGCTTAAATTCAGATTAATACTATCGCTTGAGATATAACAAACTGTATCAGTAATCAATGCTGCAGAATATTCCTTTAAAGTTTAATACTATTGTATTCATGTGTTGATTCTTTCTGAGCATAAGTTGATCGAAAAACTGTCTCTGAAGTACAAAATAGTTCACTTCCTTTAGTTCTGAAAACCTCACTTTCGATTGAAACGAAAAATAAGAGGTCTTCTATACCTTGAAGTTATGTATCCATAATAACTTTTACGACCTTCAGTCCGTTGCACGTTTATCCTTTTATCCTTTGCACGGTTCACACGAATATCCATAAACGAACACATCTCCTCCACTAACCCTAGATTGTCAATGGAGATGAAAACCTCCGACTTTTTCTTCTTACATCTTCAAAACGAACTGTCCATTCTACTTTTTTCTTCCTTCCTTTATTACGTAACAAAACTCCCGTTCCTCTATTCTATTTTCTTAATCACTGTTGCTTGATTATTTAATTCTTGTCGCACTCATGAACTTATTGTGAACTTTTCTTTTAACACAAGGATGATAACAAACGCTTACAATAATAGTTGCTTATGAGGAATTTCAATTCTTGATTATAACACATAAAACTTTAATAGTGAGTATTACATTGCCTATATTATTATTTACACTTTCTTATTTAAAACAACGAATACAAAAATTTCTTGGTACAATTTTTTTGCAGGGCCCCTAACTTTCAATAAGATGGAGGATATTAGTTTTATTGAATCCAGTTTAGCTACAGATGGTATCGCAGATATAGAAATAACGCTCGAATATAATGGATTTCGATTCAATAAATTCCCAACATTGAATACTGTAAGTAATTGGTTTGGACACATTTTCTTTGTACTTTCAAAATCAGATAAGTAGGTAAAAAAACTTATTCATAGCCGTTCACAATCTTGTTACAATAAGTGTATATTCAGGATGGCGCAAAAGGCACTACCGGTACCCATTTATTATTATAACTTATACAACTTATAAGTTATAATTCTACAACTTGTACTTTCTAAATTATTACTGTCTAGTGATATAAAACTACTTTATACGTTCAAATTGTCTTCCTATAATTGTCAATGCGGAGAGAAGATAATTTGAAGATACAAAGTAGTTGTATATCACTAAGGACAGTAATTTAGACGCTATAAGTTGTAGTAATAAACGATAAATAGTGACTTTTGCGCCATCCTGTATATTGTGGCGCAAACTGTTTCAGCAAGCAATTAATGAAAATATGCACTTTAAATACACTAATTCGTTAGAATGTGTGCATGCCTAAGCCCTACGTAATAATGTCCACGACTAACTAAAATGTTTTAAAATGTAATGCCCAATTCTAAAAATGTTCAGTGTTATTTTTTTAACCTCCACCCTGCAATAGACTAATTTTTATTCAGATTAAGATTTTATTAGATAAAGCGACAATGTCTTCCATAAATTTGAGCAAAAATGTTAGGCCTCTTGTGTACACACGTTTTTTTAACCGTACGGCGTGTTAGCCGCGCCGTCGAAAAAAACGTGTGACCTTGTACATGACACGGCAAACCACCGGACGAAACAACGGCGAGATGGCTCAGTTGTGGTTTTCTGTGCCAAGCTGCAGACGTGTGTCATGAATTCTTATAAGAAAAAGATTATCAATACGTATTATGTGAATAGAAAACTCAAAAAAAAAAAAAAAATAAATAAATAAAAAGAAGGTTTTGGATATATCCGATTTTAGAAAAAAGGTAGGAATTTGGTGCATACACTTATCAAGAATCAACTGAGGGAAGACTTGTTTTATATTTATTGATAGTCTAATCCAATATTACCGGGCTTTCATGAATCACTGTAATTAAAACTTCTTGATTTATCTCCATTTTCAAAGAAAATCACCGTTCGTAAGCTGCGAAAATTATTTCCGCCGTGAAAAAATCCGGTGCTTCTACACACTCCCATAGACTACAATGCAACACTGTTGCAAATCACGCCGTGCGTTTTTACGGCGCGCAGGGGAGAAGCCACTGCGAACGCGCCGTGCCGAGTTGCGCCGTGTCTATCTACAAGCTTCCAGTGATCCATAAAACACTGACGACCGTGCCTACGCACGGCGAATCAACCGTGGTTTTTCACAGCAAAAAAACGTGTGTGTACAAGAGGCCTTAGATACTTTCGCTAAATTCCATTAATAATGTAATTATCACTTTCAATTTTTTATTTTTAATACATTTAGAGTTACAGCGATGATACGAATAAGCTGGGAGATAAAAATCTTATATTCCTGCGAATAGCACTACTGAGACCAAGAAGCACGGGATATATCAGTTTGAAAAGTGCAGATCCAAAGGACCAACCAAAAATAGATCCTAATTATCTGGATCATCCAGATGACGTAAAAATAATGTTGGAAGGTAAGTGCGAAACAAAGCCAAATACTATGCTCCGGGTTATTTTTCACTTGTAAAATCTTTAATTTTTTACAAGAAGGCATGTAGTTAGTTGTGCTATTAGACCAATTGCAATTCATCTTCTGAATATGAATTATGAATTAAATCTTAACGGATTGCTAATGTACGTAACATTGTTTTAATTTCCCAAAAAAAATAAAGTGAGAATTAATTACGTAATTATGTTGGTATTTTTTTATTTTTCAATTAGGTATTGAAACTGCCACGAAACTAGTCAACACTCGAGCTCTGAAGAGGTACGGAGCAGAATTGGTAGAGTTTGGCAGTCTTCCAGATTGTGATCATTTGCCCAAAGGATCTTCCAAATTTAATGAATGTTTATTGAGGATTTATTCTGGCTCCGATTTACATTTTATTGGTAGTTGTAAGATGGGGAAACCATCAGACAAAATGGCAGTTGTTGACAGTAGTTTGAAGTAAGTAAACTAAAATGAATTGAAAGTTGGGAAACGAAATATTCAGCAGAAATATAACTTTATTTAAAGTCTTCATCAAGAAATATATATTAGATTATTAAATTTAATTAAGCAATGACAATACAAAATTTAAAATAATAGTTTTAAAATAAGACGGATGAATTAATTTATTTAAGAGCCTATTTTGCTCCCTTTGCTATGACTTAAGGCTTTACGCTCAACTCCTACCACTAACATCTACAACTGTTGATCGTTTTTAAGGAATGACAGATTAATTTTGTTGTGCAGCATTACAGTTGAAAGCTGGTAAAATTGTTTTCTTGTTCGTATTCACAGGTTTTAGGCCTCCCGCAATCAGGGCAAAACGAAAAAAGATTGGCAATTTTTTTTCTTATTATGCTACTTCTTTTATGGAAATATTTTCTACTTAAATATTTGCATATAATATTCTTCAATAAAGTTTTTTAAAGTTATCACATGTTGTAAAGGATTGCTAGAAATCGAGTCTTGTTGCTTAACTTATTTTGGCTAAAAATTTTATTTAAATTCTGCTTAATGCTGATAATGTAACACAATTAAGAGTTTACTATTTCTTTTAATACAGAGTATTCTTGCAGCAGCAAAAGTGCAAGCAAAAAAAGAAATAAAATACAACCTTTCAGCAGTTTTAGATAAGCTCTTTAATTATATAGTAAATATAATATATTATATACTATACAATACAATACAATAAAAAATACGTGAATAATTTTATCTATCGACTTATATTACTTAATCTGAAACTGCTACAATAGTTTATTTTTTTAAATAAAATATTATTAAAAGCCTAAGACTTGAAGTATCGAGGTCATTTATTACAGAAAACGGCATCAGTAAACAAACCTAATATACATAAGCTCTGAAAGAATTTAGAAATCTTGAAACTTAACATTATCTTTGTGAGTTACAAGTTGTTCCGGTTATTATTGAATTACATTATGAATTTCAAGAAGATTCGATTGATAAATAGTTATTTTTTTTTATCTTGTAATTGTTTTTTTTTTTTTTTTAACTTTAATTACGTATTTAATTACATGTATTCCTTTGATTTCCATCATTGTAATCTTGGTTTTTCATTCTGCAGAGTCTACGGAGTCAGTGGAGTACGTGTAGCAGATACTTCTATCTTTCCAACTATGCCTAATTGTCACACTTCCATTCCTTGTATGATGGTTGGAGAAAAAGCAGCTGATATGATTAAGAAGACTTACTCACATAAAAAGGGACTGAAGAAGAAGAATTAGTTCATTGACTGCTCTAATACTCAACTTTTATTTCATGTTAAAAAACGGGACAATGGAATAATGGATAAATGGATTAAATGCCGGTGGAACTCTGTTAATTTTATTTTTGTGTTGAAATAAATTTTTAATGGGTTTTAAATTAGTTTTGTTTGCTTATGTTCAATTCCTACTAATTAATGCGAATTATTTGTGAATTCTTCTAAAGTTCCAGTTGTAACTCCTTAACCTTAGCTCGAGATTTTGAATCAAATGTACTAGCTGCAAATGTCCTTAAGAGAAAAAAACGTATTCTACTACTGAAAATCTCATCTTCTTCCTTCGTCCTTATCCATCTTTTCTCACTAGAAGCGATGCTATTCTGAATATCAATACAAACTCTTAAAAATGCCCAATTTCTACCTTATGAAACACGGAAAATGAGAATTTAATAGTGTCGTAATCCTGATAATTCATTGGATAATTAAAGAGCTTCTAATTGTAGTTTTATGTGAAGTAACTTTTGTACGATCAGAAATATAAAGACAGTTCTATGTGACTGAAAATCAATGAATATTTTCATCCAGAAGCTTCAATGTCTGGTTTAGAATTGACATTAATTGGCGACTATTGAATAATATGATAATTTACGTAATGATTCGTTTTAAAAAATATATTTTGAGATTTTCAAGGCCTTCAAATTGATCATCACATTTGAATGATTTTTCACACTATTGATAGTATCTAAAAAATGATTCAAAAATTGTTTTGTTTTTTCAAAAATTTTTACTCCTAGCTTTTTTGAGCTAAAGCTGTCTAAAAAAAACTGAAAAAAATGCAAAAAACGCCTTTAAGCAGAGTTTAATAGGATTTGAGAAATTAGAATTTTAAAGTACAAATCTGGATATGATCTCATTTTAAAGCTTTTATTGAGTTTTCGTATGTCGCTTGCCAAGATTTTAAAACTTAAAATTTTCAAGGAAAAAAGTTTTGACCTTAAATCTCAAAGAATACTTAAATATAAAAACAAAAAACAAATAATTACATAAAATATCATTGTGCAGTAGTCACCAATTAATGTAGATTTTCAACCAGATACTAAGCTTTTGGCTGGAAATAGGTCTTTCTAAGTTGAATTTATTGTGGGATCCACTTTTATAAGGATGTCACTTATGTGGACACAAAGAGCATCTTCAGAATCGGAGTAACGGAAGGAAGGAGACAGTCCATGTGGATGTAAAAGTAACACTATTCCGAAAAGCAGTAATATTCTACTTATCATATTATAAATCATATTTACTTCAATAAAACATAACTAAGGTGGGTGTCCCTGATATGGCCATGCTAAGGTTTGAGAATTTTTGTAGGCGCCATTTTGGAAAAAATCAAAACCATTTTTTTTTTTATAATCGTTCTCAGGTTAATTGACTTTCACAAAAAAATTCTGTCATTCCCAATAAAAATAGTTTTACTGGTCCAAAAAAAAAAACAAAATTCCAAAAGTCTACCTAGTGGCCATATCAGGAACATGTGCACCTGATATGACCACCCTTGTTTCATATTCTATAAATCATGTTTGTTTGTTTTTTTGTTTTTGTTTTTTTTCTTCAGTTTCATAGTGCAGTTCTAAAATTACATAATTTTGATGTAAATGAATAAACATGATACTAAATCAAATAATCCTTTTTTTGTTATTTAAAAGTGAGTTCAAAACAGGATTCCCACTCTTCACACTGTTCACTGCCTTGGACATGGCTTCTTAAGTCCATAATCTCCTCTTCACGTTATCAGACATTATTTTATATCTAAAACATACAAAAAAGGATTTTATTGAGTAATTTTGTCAGGAGAAAAAATAAACTTGAAGTGAACTTGATACGGCCATGGTGCACTTAATATGGCCATGTGGGTGGCCACATCACGAGCAGGTCGGCTTTCACGAAAATTGGTTATTATGAACAACTCGTAAAAAGTACGCCATCAGCGACAACACCAATCGAAAGATTATTAAAAACTGAATAGAGTATGATGGTTTTCATGAAAAAAGTATTTAAAACATGGATAAAACAAAGGAGACTCGTCAGAGAAACACAAGAAGCAGTCACACAAAAAACACAAAACGGACAACTGACGCCATATTGTTCAATCTGGCTGGATGGTAAATTATCACGTGATACACTAGGGAGGCCCCTCACTGGATGGTGATGCCATTTAGCGGAATATTTGGTTAGCTAACTCACAATAGGTGGGTGGCCATATCAGGAACATGGCCATAACAGGGGCACCTACCTTACAAGGAAATATTTCGCAAAGGTATCTTTTAACAATAGTAGGATAC
>JAFIDM010000003.1:52007017-52018191 GCA_023159025.1 Thereuonema tuberculata
ACTTAATACTGTATTCAGCCTAATATTTGGAAGATAAAATCCTCAAACGTTTACATTTCTTCTCAATCTCCTGCAGTTTGATCAGAGTATTTGCCATTTAGATATCATCCTCTCATAAGTTTAAACATAAGTTCACTATGAGAAATCTGCTTTTTCTTCTTCTTTTTCTTCCACTACAGCTTCTTCTCACTTCCATGGGAGGTCACTGTCGGCAGAAGCGGCGCTTGTGTAATCGAAGAGAAGTTATGGCAGGGTTATTACAGCCTGATACCCTTCCTGGCACCAGGGCCATCGCATGGTTTGTTGGCGCCCGGGGCAAGATTTCGTCAGGCGCCCCCCCCCCCAATCTCGAAAATCTACAACCAAAAAAAAAAGGTTGTTTTATTTTTGCCGTTGCCGCGGCGCCCAGGGCGATCGCCCCGGTCGCCCGGCCCATGCGACTGCCCTGATTTATGCTTCCTAAGTAGGTCTTGAATAAATTGAGATTGCGATATCGTCATCTTGCTTTCTTCTAGCTTGTAATTGATGTTCAACCCAATGTAATTATTGATTTGATCTGGTCTTTTATACCAAACATGCGGTTTAATGAATCCTTTATTTCGTTGATAATGAACATGTTTTTCCCTATAATTAACATATCATCGACGTAAATTATGAGTATGTATTTTTCTTTCCCAAATTTACGTAAGAAAATGCATGGTTCAGTTTTTAGTTCCTTGAAACCATTTTCTTTCAGTTTCTGACGTAATGTCTCATGCCAGTTCCTGCCAGCTTGCTTTAAACCATAGAGTGACTTGATAAGCTTTAAGCCATTACAGCGTTGATCTTTAATAGTTACTCCTTCGGGAAGTTCGATGAAGATGTCATTATCGATGATACCATTTAGGTAAGCTCCATTGACATCGCATTGGTGTACAGCGAAAAATGTTTTGGACTGCTAGGGCTAATAACATTCTAATGGTTGACAAACTAGGCGTCGGCGCATACGTTCTTTCATAGTTGATTTCTTTCTTTTGCATGTATCCATTTACAACTAATCTACTCTTGTATTTGTAAGGTCTTCCAGAGTCATCTTTCTTAATTTTGAAAACCCACTGGGTGGTCAAGAGATTTACATAGTCTGGGATAGTAGATTCTGTCCACGTCTGGTGGTCTAACAAGTTTTTAATTTATTGGGCAACAGCTTCCCTCCATTTGGATCCGTCCTTTCCTTGAATGGCTTCAGAATAATTTGACGGTTCTTCATTACACGTATTGACATTAATTCTAACTTTGGGATTACGTGTAACTTTCCTGTTTCGGAGATTCATATACGTGTTTTCCGTATCAGACTGTGTATCCTCAGAATTGCTATCATCGTTTACACTGGCTCCAGAAGATTCATCTCCTTTTGATACATCTTCTTCTTCGGAACTATCGTTTCCTGAACCGTTTTCCTCTTCTGAATTATCATTTCCTGATTCGTTTTCATCTTCGAAAGAACTTGAATCTTTTCTTTTGTCAGCACTTGAGCAGAGTAATTCATAATTTTCTTTCTTGATGTTGTTGTTGAGGAGCTCGCTACCCCGTCTATTTTCATTTAGATAGACGTTTCTTGTTTCCTCGATCTTGCGTTTTCAACATCAAAAATTACGTATCCCCTTGTCTTTGTTGGGTAACCAAGGAAAATTTCTTTTCGAACTCTTGACTCGAACTTGTTGTTGAGTTGTGACTTGGGAATCTTTAAGTATGCCGTACATCCAAATTTTTTTAGATGTCTTAAACTAGGTGACCTATCATTCCCGTACCATCGAGTTATAGGAATTTCGTTCTTTATACTCCAGTGGGGTGTCCTGTTTATCACATAATTGGCACATTTGATTGCGTAATGCTAATATTTCAATGGCAGTCTTGCTTCTATTAACGTAGTCCTGGCAGTTTCTAGTACCGTGCGATTAAATCGCTCTGCGATTCCATTCTGTTTTGGTTGGTAAGCTGAGGAATGTTGAAATTTTATTCCTTTGGATTTGAGGAATTCAGTTATTGGCTTATTGATAAACTCCGTCCCCTGATCTGTTAGTAGATGTTTGATCTTGTGTCGACGTGATCTTTCGGCATATGCTATGAAAGATTTTAAGTGTTCATACACATCCTCTTTGCTGTTGATTATGTCGACGAAGCTCCTGCGAGAAAAATCATCAACAAATGTGAGAATGTACTGCTTTTGTTGACCGTCGACAGACTGTATGGGTCCGACAGACTCAATCCGAATACACGTATTCGAGGGGTTTGTGAGCTCTGACTTTATTAATTCTCTTGTGACAAATGTTCGTCATTTTACCTCGCTTACAGCTTTTACAAAATGTTACGATGTTATCGTTCGGGATTTTGATATCTTCTAATCCTATCAGTAACTTTTCTTTCTTAATAGCTCGCATTTTTTCCAACGATAGATGGCCTAGTCGCTCATGCCATAATATATATTTTCGATGTTCTCTTTCGTTGAAATAGCTTACTTCACTTGGTTTGTAGCTAACTTCATACAAATTGTTGGTCCTTCTGCCCATTATTATGACTTTCCCTCTTCTGTCTTTCACGATGTATAAGTCTTTTCTGATGAATTGAGTGTATCCTATTTCATCTAACTTGCCTGCAGAAATCAAATTCACCGACATATCTGGTACGTAATATGTATTGGCGAGACGTATAGTATGGAATTTACTATTTGATAATTTAACATTTAAATTCACAGTTCCTAGGCCTGTCGCCTGCGCAGGTTTATCGGAAGATCCGAAAACTTGTATGGGATTACTAAGTTCTTTAAGATTGCTAAAGAATCGTTTATCATTGCTGATGTGATTTCTACTCGCGCTGTCGATATACCAATGTTACTTATTTTCAGGTTTATCATTGTCTTAGTACAACACGACAACTCCCGAGAAATGTTTCTTCTTATCTTTACATCCCCGATTTTCCTTTTTTTCTTCACAGTCCTTTCGGTCCTGTGTGTTTCGGGAACTTTTCTTACGGCAGAACCTAGCAAGGTGTCCGACCTTCCCACAATTGTAGCATTTTCGACTTTCGAACGCTTTTCCAGACTTGAGTCTTTTAATTCAATAGAACTCGATAGAGTCTGAAATTACTCCAACTGCTTTTTGGACCTTGTTCAGTAGCTTATACTTTATAGGCTTGTCATCCATTTTTTGGATACTTTAAAGTGGTTTATTTGCTATATCCCACAATCCGTCCTTTTGGAGTGTTATCCTTATCTGCAACCTCCACTTATTGTAATTTTCACCACTGAATCTCAGTATATTGCTAACCATAGCGATATATTTCTACTGTCTTAACTCTATTTACTTTGTGAGATGATTTCTAATCAGAACTAATCTTTCCTATATTTCTTATTTACAGTTCTATCTTCTACATCTGCTTCAGGAATCATTTGCATTTCAGCGCAGTGGAAAAAGCGTGAACGCTGGGCACATAACCACTTGTGGTGAAGGGTATTGATACCTAAACCCTATGTAATTTGACATTTGTTTAAAAGCAGTCAAGAAAAAAAAATAATAAAATCACTTAGAACGTTAAATATAATTTCATGTATGAATAGTTAAGATATACTATTGTTCACTTTACAATTGGATGACTTCACATACAACGTTTTCAGTCTCTGGGTACTCGTCAAGATTTTAATTTTCTTTAAGAGTTCACTAAGAATCCATAGGTAAATGTGAGAAATGGCTTTCACCTACAATAACAATATTTCTCCTTCAGTATATTCGTTTCGATGAGGAACATGAGACTTGCGACTTTTGTATCGCGACAGTCCCGGAACACGAGAAAACTGTATCTCAACAGTCGCGGAACAGCCTGCGACTTTGTCCCGAGACACATGTTCCACGACTTTGTCCCTTGGTGTATACTAAGCTTTATATTTCATATTATCATCTGCATCCTCATACTTACAACTTATTTACATTTTTCCTTTTCTTTTTTATTTACGATAAAACGGAAACGGAACGGAAACGGAAACAGTAAAGGTAAAGAGAAATTATAGTGAAAATTATCATAAACAAAAATTTTCACTATAATTTCTCTTTTCCTTTACTGTTTCCGTTTCCGTTTCCGTTTGACTCGCCTCCCTTTTCTTTCGCAACAAGATCCTCCGCCGAGGGTACTTCTCTGTTTTCGATTCTTTGCTCTCCCCTGTTGCAGAACCACAATTCTTTATTTTCCCGGTCAGAACAGTCACATTCGCCGTCTTTTTGAAATACACTGCTCTAGATGAAAGAACAACACTTCTGAGACATTGATGCAGCATCTTCAACTCTCCCAGAAAGGCTCCGACTGAGTGGCGAAATATTGATAACTATCAATATTGAAGAACAGAATCTCTCAGTTAAATCATTTTTATTGTTAGCTAAGGCTCCACTCACCCATTGAACTTCGCTGCAGACTTACGCAATTAGAAGGATTACGAATTTTGATGGATCAAGGAGATTTTGATATTGACAAAGCGCAATCTTATAATACCAAAAGATACGCAGAATCATTATTCTAAGGATAAAACCAACCTTTCCTTACAACAATTAAAGTTGTCAAGACATTTGGTTCTCTTCTTTGGTTCTCAAACAGGAAAAATTATGCCTAGATTCTCATTTTTATTTTTTGCAATATTTATGGTTAACTTGAAATTCGCTGCATCACTATTTGGTTTATTTGATTCCTGCCAATCATTCGAAGATATCGACTTCATAATAGGTGAATAAATTTATTTTTTCTTTTCCAATTTGCAATAAAAACTAAAAAATTGACTTTGACTTTTAGAGATTTACTATAACTTTTACTTTTTATCTTATTTCATTATAACAGGGTGTTTAAAAAAGACATGTCAATAATTAAGGAGGTGACTCCTGAGGTTATTGTAAGAGAAAAAGTTCCTATACATATGGGTCCGTAAACGCGTCGTTTAGTAGGTACAGGGTGACAAATCGAAATGTTGGCGAAGGGACAAAACCTGTTTATTGTCAATTGATGTTTATTGACATGTTGTAAGTCTTACATATTTCCTTCGATGATAGGCCCATACTTCTGTTTATCCGTTGTTTTTGTAAATGTCCTTGCATTAACATGGTTTTTATTTGTTATTTCGGAAACTACGCATGATACGCCGAAACCTCAACAGACAATACACAATTATACTATCTCGTATGTACAGGGTAATACATTGTCAAGGGTAGGGTACAGCTTTGCTGTGTTGTTTATCACATGTATCTCACAAAGTATGGTGTTCTCGAACAAAATGCAAGAGACAACAATGTTTCTAAATCCAATGTGAAATCCAAATATTTGATCGGTACCGATCAGTGGCGTCACACAAGAGAGTTCGGGGGGACAAAGTGAACCTGACCCCCGCAAATGTAACACCCTGTACATATTACATGTCGCTAACCTACTCACACTATTGATCTCCTACAGGTAGGCAGAATTCCAAACTTCACAGCGATATCTTAACAATTGTAGGAGTAATTTCCGAAAAACTAGAAAAATCATAAAACTTTAACACCCTGTACCTTCTAAACGAAGCGTTTACGGACCCATATATACAGGAACTTTTTCTCTTACAATAACCTCAGGCATCACCTCCTTAATTATTGACATGTCTTTTTTAAACACCCTGTATAGTTTTGTGAATCTTATTTTAAGTCTTTCTGGACTTTTTATCCTTCATTGTCCGGGATCAGGCAATTATATCTTTGACGTCAACAAGGAGCAAATTTAGCCCCATGTGGACTATAAAGTTCAATTCCCATTACATCTGCGGAAATGAAGAAACACAGAAGTGTGTGAATAAGTTTAGAAGCATTTTAAATCCTACTTTACTAACAGTGGAATTATTTTCATCAAAGTTACGATTTCCAATAGTACATTAGTCAATAGCGTATTTTTCTTATAACAATTATAGAAAATAGAGAATCTTTAACTCAAGGGATTCTCCTTGATAAAAAAAAAGAACTAAATAATCCCTATTTTTCAATGTTGAATATAAATACAGTTTTAAATCATACCGAAGGCATTTAAGAAAGTTTATAAGTTTATTGTCTTAAAGCTTTATTGATCGTATACATATGTGTATAAAGATGTCTGCAGTTGGCCTCTCCTGAAACTTCGAAATTTTGTTTTGTTTTATATAAATGAGATTGGATGATCTGTTTACTTTGTATATGAAATTTGGAAGACACCTTTTTTTTTTATTATTGAAGATCACCTATCTTGGCCCTATCGCCTATCTTTGCACCCTCCCCAAAATAAAATTCTGTATGGGCTCTTTACAAGTTTCAACATATTTAATTTAATTAAAAATTACAAAAGAATAACTTACAATAACTACGGTTTAAAATTTATTCTTGTTGTATAACAGCAAGTTATGGGATGGAATCTCTAGTTATCAAATTTCAAGAATAATTTTACATTTCATTACAATTGGATTGTAAAAAATAAAATAAAAAATAATGTGCAACCTGATCTTCAAGCACAGAAACTGGAAGGTTAAATAAACAACACATATTCGCTAAATTTTGTTCCATAAATTACTTTTTAGTTATTATTATTATTTGATGGAACTCCAGTTCAGCTATTTTAATATCTGTCAAAAGCTGGATTATTAAGATTTTATTCTAAAGAATCAATGGAGCCTTTTCGAAATCAGAAATATTAAGAGAAATTCAGTATAAAAAAATCAGTTTAAAAAATTGATGACAGGGAGTTTAATTTTTGTGACGAGGAAATTTAATTTCTTCTCATTTAGGCATGGCCTGTATAAACACTAGGATAAATAGACGACCCAAAAAATTTGATATCCCTTTTTTGCGAAAAGTAAAATGGACATTTTTTATTTTACTTTACATTAGACAAGGAAACAAAAAGATGTAGTTCTCAATTTCCTTTAATATACTGTAGTTTCCATGATTTTTTTTTTTACATTTTGAATTATTTGAATAAAAGCAATAAAATAATCACTATTATTGAGGGAACAAGATGATTTGCTTAGGCTTCCACACAATATCACACCGATATCTATTATTTATCGATCTTTTATTTTACATTCAGATATATTATTTTTACCGTTTTTAGTCTTCTTTTTTTTAATCATGATCTGTTTATTTTAATTGTTTTTGTTTTCTTTCGTTATTATTTCACGGCGTCTGCTCACTATCTGTCATCATATAATAAAATTCCCTTATATGATTATTATTTCTGATGTATCATTTACCTGCAGTAATTAACTTCTGAAAGTTTATACTGTATAATTTAATAATAGGTTTCTATTTTTGAAATTACTTAATTATTATTACTATTTTCTGTTTGTTTTTTTTGGAACAGTTGGGGGTGGAACAACCGGTGGTGTCATCGCCAATCGTCTAAGTGAAAATCCAGACTTTCGTGTCTTAGTGTTAGAAGCAGGAGTAGAACCAGATTTTACAGTGGATTTTCCCGATGGATACCATTTCGTATTATCACCATTTACAGTCAAAAAGTATAAATCAGCCCCACAGAAAAACATGAAGGGAATTTTTAATATATTGGTAATTTTTAAAATATAATTCATTGAATTGGTAATTTTAAAATTAAATTAAACTGAATGTCAAGAAAAGCTAAAAAAAAGAAAGAAAGAAAATTATGAAGGAGAAGTTTTTACGTGCTCAGAAATTCATAGTGATTAAATTATTATTTCTTGTGTGTAATATCAACAAATAAATAATAATAATTTTTAATAACAATAATAACAAAGGATGAGACCAAATTATTTACAAGTGACATTCTGGAACAGCTGTTTCACGCTCGTTGGCTATCATCAGCCAGGAGAAGTCACTGTAAATAACAAGATCTCACAACTGAGGCTGGTAAGAAACATACATCGGATGCGCAGTGGTGCCTCAAATGCATGAATTTTCTCACTAATGGTTCATTGGTGAGTTTTTCATTGTTTATTTTATCATTTGAGGCACCACTGCGCTTCCGATGTATGAATAATAATTTTTTTTTATTATTGTTGGGTCATTGCTATCATGCTTTTGTACAACACCACATTTTTTTTTAACCTCTTTAGTTAGTATAAAGAGGTTCTAATACAACCTCTATGTATACCCTCTTAATTTAAAATTTAAATTTAAACCCTTCTACATTTAGGGTGAAACAAAATCACGTCCATATTTAGGCCCGAATGTGTCATAAAAAGATCGTTAAAATATTCTAACGGTTCCTTTTTTTGATATAGTTAATTTTTTTTCTTATTTCAGCATGGATGAATTTTGATTCGCTATTTATGTAGAAAACTCTTATATTTACTTTTTATTAATTACTTAAAAGTCTTTGTGAAACTTTCCATTTTGAATTCTTTCAAAAAAAAAATATATATATATATTGCATTAAAATGTTTGTAATTCTCTGTATTTTATATTTTTCTTTAGGGAATGCCGCTTCCTCAAGGTAATACCTTAGGAGGTACATCGTCCATTAATTATTTGATTTACAACAGAGGAGATAGGCGTGATTTTGACCTATGGGAATCACTAGGAAATGGCGGATGGGCCTGGAAAGATGTGGAAAAGTATTTTTTAAAAATGGAGGATTATCGAATTCCCAGTGCAGAGCAAGATGGTAATTATTTATAAATAAAATATAATAAAACTTACTTATTGTAAGTCCTTCTTTCCATGGGATAGCACAAAAAGATCTTTATATTTATAGTTATATCTTTGAAAATAAGGTATTTTGGTATTTTAATTGTATGAATTTAGACTACTCAAATTAAATTGTATTTTAAACTTTTAACTGTAGTCAGGTTTAAAAGTTATTCACTTTTATTTGTTGTATTTTCTTTACATATTGATGGTCACAGTTTTGTAACGTTGGTTGTCAAATAATAATTACTGAGAAATAGAAATTTTAAGGATTTTATTATATTTAATAAGTTCGAAATACACCAAAGTAATAAACAATACCATTTCTACGTAATACTGTATACATCCCCTTTAGGTTGCAACGATGTGTAAACTTCAATCATTCTATAAAACCAATCTAGAAGAGTTGTAATTTCTTGCAACACGAAAATTACTAATATCTAAATAAGCAAAGGTTATCGTAAGTTCGCTTTCAATGTATATTGCTTCTCTGTCTCGTTTAAGATGTTCCTTGCTCAGGGTGGTGATTGGAACATTAGAAGCAGGACAGTTTCTCTTTTTATCATTTTATAAAAAGATTATCTTTATTAATTTATTAGAGAGTTCATTCATTTCGGTTTTTAATTATTGTCTGTGTGTCTTTGTGCAGCGAAATATCATAGCCGAGGTGGGCCAGTCACTATTACGTGGCCTTACGTTAAAACTCCTGTGTCTGATGCTATTCTACTGGCTGGAAATGAACTGGGATATTCATTGACGGATTTAGACGGTCAACAGCAAACGGGTAGGTTGGGAAAAAAAAAAAGCTTCATATTGAAAGTTTCCCTTTTCATATTTTGTTTTACTTCAGTTTTGCTATTATCATAATTATACATAGATACTTAACATTGTAACACTAACAAGTAAATACAGTAAAACCCCGTTATTACTCTGGTCAAGGGACCATGACCTCCAAGCGTAATAAGCGGGATAGCGCTATAGACGGGAAATGATTTATGAGATAGGGAAACATTTAGACACCATTTTACAGGAAACATACTCGATTCTGCAATAGATATAGTGCAAATATGAGCTTATTTCCTATTAAAAAGATCTTTGATTATGGTTTGCCGTGTGTGGGTGCTACTGTTATGAATTATGACATTTTCAATGCGGTTCAAGTAACTATTAACATCAATTGATACACCACTAGGAGCAACACTAATATATTTTCGGAGCAGATTTAGTGCACTGCCCGCTATTTCACGCGCCTTTTCTTGAATGATTGGGCCACTTAATGGCACTGATGCATCACGGGACTGATGAATCCATTCAATTAGAATTTCCTCGGCATCTTCATATTTTCCACACTTTACTTTTTTACGTTTGCAACCACCCTTCGCTGCATCGGGTGGTTTTTTATTAAATCTATTTTTTTATTATTGTTCTCAGAGTGGATGAGTGAATTCCTAGAGATTCTGCGAAACCCTTCTGACTTAGTGTAGAATTCTCGTCATACTTACGGAGAATTTGCAATTTTTCACTTATAGAAAGGGATTTCCGCTTCGACATTTTGCACTAACTTACTGTATGACAGACCCGCACTTAAAAGAGTTCAAAGATTCCCTCCTACCAGGGAAAGAAAAGAATCTTTACAATTTCTTTTCGATACAAAATTTCCGATATAAAAAAAGCGCTACAAGCGGGATTTGAAGCGTTATAAGAGAGTAAAAGTATAGAGAGTTACATAGAAAATTCCAGGGACCGTATGAAAGGAGCGTAAAGAACGGGATAGTGCTATAAGCGGGAGCGTAATAACGGGGTTTTACTATATTTCAAAAAAGATTAAAGGAAATAATAAAAAATATCAAACTTGTTAGAAAATGCTTGAGTATTGTCTATTTTAGTCAAAGGTGAAAACCATAAACATAATTTCTCTTTATTTATGTTTAGTATTAAGCTTTATTATTATTGGTGAACATTATTATTAAGTTGTGAAATTGATAGTCAACATTTTCAGTTCTGTGTCTCATCTTTCCCCATTTAGGTTTTAGTTACGCTACATCATTTGTGAGAAACAAAACCAGATGGGAGACTTACAGAGCATACATTGATCCAGCTCGTTCAAGGCCTAATCTCGTGATACAAACAAACTCACATGTTACCAGAGTAAGATGAAATTTATGATATACACAAATGGAAAAAATAAATCATAAGCATTCTCAATTTAGTATTTTAACTTTATTTGGCAGCAAAGACAGTTCTGACCTATTCAGCTTTATTGGGCTTCTTAAATAAAAGTGATATTTAGGCAAAGCAAACGGAATCAATAAACTTTTATTTCAAAAGAAGTGATGCTTCTTATTCTGAAAAATTCTCAGAAATATACTTAGGTCCTTGAAAATATAAACAGTATTATTTTAACATCTTCTACAGATACCAAACCTAAAACATCGTATAACTTATTAGAAAAAATACTCCAAAACACCTTTGGTGATATTTCGACTTATATTTCAAAGTCTTAATCAT
>JAFIDM010000003.1:52023191-52074642 GCA_023159025.1 Thereuonema tuberculata
GACGAAACGTCCGTCCCAGTCTCTTCCCGATGACAACTCAAGGTGCGAATCCCAACTTTAGCTTTGTGCCGTGGATTGATACCTAATTTTGAATTATTCCGACACGTTAAACTTCTTTTATTTATATCTTTTTTTTGTGTGTGTGGGTGTGCCTTTGCTTTTTTTTTAAAAAAAAGCTTAATTATCTCTTCAAAAATGGAATAATGAATTTATTTTTTGATCAAAATATGCGCAAATTGACAGTACAATAATTTGAAGTATTGAAGTGTGATGTACTGTATTAAAAGTAACGTGAAAGAAAAAATGTGCTTAAAGGAAATATGTTAAAAGTAGATGTAAAAGAAAATAATGTGGTTTACACTTAACACATTATTTTCCAAGCAATGATTATTATTTTTTTTTCTCTTAAAGAAGGTTTCCTCAAAATAACCAATAAAATTTTAATAGGGGAAAAAAAAAAAAAAGACTGAAGAATATTCGATATTTCAAAAAATTCAAAAGAAAGCAAGAAATTTTTCTTTTAATGATTTTGTTGAGGAAAGCTGAATTTAAAGAAATCATTAGAAAACCGATTACATTAATAATTTTTTAAAATTTTATTTGAAATTTTGAGTTTTCATTTATAATTTTTATAATTACTTCCATATCTGTACATATTTATTAGCTTTCCATATGTATACATTATGGAAAGCTAATAAATATGTACAGATATGGAAGTAATTATAGAACCCAATACTTTTGTAAAATTGTTGAAAATGAGTTTCGCAAAGGAAGCTCGAAAGCTTCAGATCAGGTATGTATGCTTTTAATTTTAAACACAATTATAATTATGTTTAAATTTTTTTTAACTTACTTCTGTGTGTCGGCTGAAACTTATTTCTTCACTATGAATTTCTGAGCACACATAAACCCTTTTCCTTCCTAATTTTAAAGAATTTTTTTTTTTTTTTAGTTTTTCTTGACATTCAGTTTAATTTAATTTTTAAAATGTAATTAATTCGATGAATCGTATATTAAAAATTACCAATGTGTTAAAAATTCCCTTCATGTTTTTCTGTGGGGCTGATTTATATATTTTCGCTGTATTTGGTGAAAATATGAAATGGTATCCATCGGGAATATCCACTGTTGAATCTGGTTCCACTCCTGCTTCTAATACTAATACACGAAATTCCGGATTTTCACTTAAACGATTGGCGATGACACCTCCTGTTGTTCCACCTCCAACTGTTCCAAAAAAAAAAAAACAGAAAATAGTAATAATAATTAAGTAATTTCAAAAATACTAACTATTATTAAATTATACAGTATAAACTTTCAGAAGTTAATTACTGCAGGTAAATGATACATCAGAAATAATAATCATATAAGGGAATTTTATTACAAGATGGCAGATAGTGAGCAGACACCGTGAAATAATAACGAAAGAAAACAATTATAACAAACAGATCATGATAAAGAAAGAAGACTATAAATGGTAAAAATAATATATCTGAATGTAAAATAAAAGATCGATAAATAAAAGAAAGGTCGGTCTGATATTGTGTGAAACCTAGGCAAATCATCTTGCTCCCTCAATAACAGTGGTTATTTTATTGCTTTTATTCAAATAATTCAAAATATAAAAAAAAAAAATCGTGGAAACTAAATTAAAGGAAATTGAGAACTACATCTTTTTGCTTCCTTGTCTGATGTCAAGTAAAATAAAAAATTATTATGTCGATTTTCCCATGCCTAAATGAGAAGAAATTAAATTTCCTCGTCACAAAACCTGTCATCAATTTTTTAAACAGATTTTTATACTGAATTTCTCTTAATATTTCTGATTTTGAAAGGCTCTATCGATTGTTTAGCATGAAATCTTAATAATCCAGCTTTTAACAGATATTAAAATAGCTGAACTGGAGTTCCGTCAAATAATAATAATAATTAAAAGTAATTTATGGAACAAAATTGAGCGAATAATTGTTATTTATTTAACATTCCAGTTTCTGTGCTTGAAGATCAGGTTGCACATTATTTTTTTTTTAACAATCCAATTGTAATGAAATGTAAAATTATTCTTGAAATATGATGATTAGGGATTCCATCCCATAACTTGCTGTTATAAAACGAGAATAAATTTTAAACCGTAGCTATTGTAAGTTATTCTTTTATAATTTTTTAATTAAAATAAATATGTTAAAATTTGTTAAACTAAGTAAGAGCACATACAGAATTTTATTTTGGGGAGGTTGCAAAGATACGAGATAGGGCCAAGATAGGTGACCTTCAATAAAAAGAAAAAAAATGTGTCTTCAAAATTTCAGATACAAAATAAACCGACCATCCAATCTTATTTAGAAAAAAAAAAGAAATTTTCGAAATTTCAGGAGAGGCCAACTGCAGACATAGGCATACGATCAATAAAGCATTAAGACAATAAACTTTCTTTAATGCCTTCCAAATGATTTAAAACTGAATTTATATTCAACGTTTAAAAATAGGGATTCTTTAGTTCTCTCTTTTGTTTAATTAAGGAGAATCCCTTGAGTTAAAGATTCTCTATTTTCTATAACTGTTTTAAGAAAAATACGCTATAGAATACGAAATGTACAATTGGATATCCTAACTATGATGAAATAATCCACTGTTAGTAAAGTAGGCATTTAAGATACTTCTAAACTTATTCACATACGTCTGTGTTTCTTCCTTTCCACAGATGAAATGTGAATTGGACTTCATAGCCCACATAGGCCTAAATTTACTCCTTGTTGACGTCAAAGGCATAACTGCCTAACTCCGGACAATGAAGGATACAAGTCGAGAAAGACTTAAAATAAGATTCACAAAACTATATAATGAAATAAGATAAAAGGTAAAAGTTAGTAAATCTCTAAAAGTCAATGTCATTTTTTTTAGTTTTTACTGCAAATTGGAAAAGAAAAAAAGAAAATTATTCACCTATTATAAAGTCGATATCTTCGAATGATTGGCAGGAATCCAATAAACCAAACAGTGATGTAGCAAGCTTCAACTTAACCATAAATATTGCAAAAAATAAAAATGATAATCTAGTCATAGTTTTTCCTGTTTGAAAATTTTCAGGAGAACCAAATGTCTTGACAACTTTAATTGTTGTAAGGAAAGGTTGGCTTTATCCTTAGAATAATAATTCTGCGTATCTTTTGGTATTATAAGATTGCACTTTGTCAATATCAAAATCTCCTTGATCCATCAAAATGCGCAATCCTTCTAATTGCGTAAGTCTGCAGCGAAGTTCAATGGGTGAGTGGAGCCTTAGCTAACAATAAAAATGATTTAACTCAGAGATTCTGTTCTTCAATATTGATAGTTATCAATATTTCGCCACTCTGGGAGAGTGGAGCCTTTCTGGGAGAGTTGAAGATGCTGCATCGATGTCTCAGAAGTGTTGTTGTTTCATCTAAATCTAAATCAATTCATTTAATTTCAAAAAGACGGTGAATGTGACAGTTCTGACCGGGAAAATAAAGAATTGTGGTTCTGTAGCAGGGAAGAGCAAAGAACAGAGCAGGGGAGAGCAAACAGAGAGGTGCCCTCGGCGGCTGATCTTGTTGCGAAAGAACGGGGAGGCGAGTCAGATTGGAGACGCAAACGAAAACAGTAAAGGAAAAGAGAAATTACAGTGAAAATTATCATAAATAAAAAAGAAAAGGAAAAATTTAAATAAGGTGTAATGATGAGGATGCAGATGATACGAAAAACAATAATGATGAGTAGTGGGATGGAACGAATCGGCCCTGAATACGTGAACACAGAAATGAATAAAAAAGATAATAAAATTAAAAAGAAAAACGAAGGAGAGAGATAGAGAGAGCTACGATTAGAGAGCTAATTACTTGAGCTACAAAGATAAAAATTAAAAATAAATAAAATAAAATAAGTAAAGTCAACATAATTGCTGAAGTTACCTCAGTACGTCCAAACTACATTGAGAAGGAACAAAAACAACAAAATAAAAATCATAGATATTATCCAAACGATACAAGAATCCAAACATTACAATTGGATTGTTAAAAAAAAAAATAATGTGCAACCTGATCTTCAAGCACAGAAACTGGAATGTTAAATAAATAACACATATTTGCTCAATTTTGTTCCATAAATTACTTTTAATTATTATTATTATTTGATGGAACTCCAGTTCAGCTATTTTAATATCTGTCAAAAGCTGGATTATTAAGATTTCTTGCTAAACAATCGATAGAGCCTTTTCAAAATCAGAATCATATATATATAATCCAAATACAAATATATCAACTACATATCCCCATATCCACTAAACCAAATACAACATTAATGCAAATAAAAATATATTTGACCCAAATTAGTAGTGCATACGTAAGTAGAATAATACAGAAGAATATGTAATCTAAAACTATAGAGATTATTTGCTTATCTATTTTAATTAATAATAAAAAAATAACTTTTTTCAATAATAATAGAAAATAATCATCGATACCGGTAACTTAAATAGAAAAAAGGCCTACAGACAATGATTTTTTTTTTCAAACATCCAATTAACAAGGAATAAATGATTCCTTGATTTATGACCATAATACCTCAGATTCTAATAAATATAACTATCTTTCGTATGTGTAATTATTTTCTATCTTTAGCATTTCTATATTAATATCATGAAAGTAGGTATTGGGTCAATTCTCTTTTTTTCATCCTCATTACTAATTCTATACGACACCAACTGAACTTTAGTTAAAAATTAAAAGATTCAGTTAAAAAGATAAAAATTTGCAATGGATTATTAAAGCAGTAAACAGTATATTTGAGTGCACGTAATATACAATTTGCATTATTATGAATGCTGTAATTTTGGAAGGAAATGAAGAGAGAAAAAATATGAAAATAAAAAAAGATAAAAAAAAATAAAAATGAATGACTAAAAAGCAAGGGAATATGGAAAAACTAAAAATATATAAATTGAGATAATGGGAAAAGAAAAGCCTGGAGCAGGAAAAAATAGAATAAACCACAAACAGACCAGGGAAGAAATGATTGAGTTCGCAGAATTTGCGAAATAGAGTTCGCGATTAATTGAAGAGTCGCCTCTTTCCCTCATTCAAGGGATTTAATATCTTAGGAATCCAGATATTTCAAAGGTGATGTTTTGAATATAGCTTCGAGATTTCATCAATCCCAAATTAATGATTTAATTCGATAAAATTAGAATGTAGGTAATTTGTCTGATTAGCTGCCAGAAAAGTAAGGATATGGCTGTTTGAGGATCGACTCAGGACCCTTATTTTTGTGTTTTTTTTTTTTATATAAATTTTTAAAAAATGCTTTATAATTTTATACACTTTTATTTTATGTAACTTACTGATTGATTTGTTAGTTTATAAATTAACTTATATTAGTTTACAGTTTTATTTTCGTTTCGACTTTTCTCTCATTCTCTATTTTTAATTTTTTTTGTTTTCACTTTTTATTTTTATTTTACGTGATTCATTCATTATAAGCAACTAAGCCATTAAATCTACACATTTAATTTAATTTACTGATAATTGCTTTATTTTATTTTTTGTTCATTTTTATTTGACGGCACTGAAACTTAATAGTAAATTGTTTTGTTTTTCCTGTCTCCTACTTCACTCCTTTCTTTTCTTTCTCTTTTCACAACAAGACTCTCCTTCAAGCGCAATTTCATGTTTTCCCTCTTTGCCATCGTCCCCCCATGCTGTCCAACGCTGATATTTCCTTAGAGCTCTATATTCTTGGGAGGATTTTAAAGATAAAAATATTGAAATGGCTGCAACAATACTGCTGAGACTACATCCACGTAGCATTTCCAAACTCCCCTCATGAAAGCTCGGTGATCTTAGTAATCCAGTGGTGTTTATGTTGAGGGCTGGAGGAGTCAGGTTTAATTCTTGGCAAAGACCGGTGATTATTTCTCCTCTATTTCTCGATAATTTCCTCCTGGCTGGTTCTAGGATTCACCAGCCCTCTAGAAAATGGAATCGGATTTTTTTCCCGGAGTTAAAGGAGGAACCACTCGATCTCAAATTCATTACAATGATTGAGAATCGTTGGGGCCTACATCTTTAATGCCCCGAAAGGGCCTCCATGGCATGTGAAGTGAGATTCTCAAGAAAACTTATTGCGATGACTGAGACGCAATATTAAAACAATCGATTGAAGTTGAGAATTCCTCAGCCATTTGTCTTAAATCGAAAGAGGTATTTCGATCCTTAGTTTTTGCGGTTGCTTCCTCCACTTCTATAGTATCATCACCAATATTTTAACAATGATATTGTTTATTTTTATAGTATTGTTATTTTTATTTACTTTTGTAGAATCAAATAAAATCCTTTTATTTTATACAATAAAAGCGATAGATACTATAAAATAGATAGATTGCATTACCCACATTTGTCCATTTTTTTGCTATGTGTAACATAAACTTGGTGAAATAAATTGAATGGACAGAGACGATTAAGTTAAGAAAGATTCTAGGTATACTGGACTTGCAAAGCCTTTTTGCATAAAAAGCATGAGGCCCCTTTGTATAAAAGCTAAGATTCTAAGATCTCTACGCCCTAGGCAAAAGCAAAGGTTGTCTATGATTTAAATCAGTGGTGCCCAACGTTTCATAACATGGGGGCCAAACTTAACTTTGCTGTGAATTTCGCGGGCCACAACGTATTAAATTTAAACGTTAAATCTGTTCAACCGAAAAAAAACAAAAAAAAAATGCAAACCTATCTGTTCAACCACAATATTAAAAAGCGGGACAGAATTTACCAAAGGAGGACATTTCTCAACGGAGGACAGAGCTTCAAAAAGGAAAAAGAGCGTGTAACACCTTCACGGGCCAGATATGGCCCGCGGGCCGTAGGTTGGGCATCACTGATTTAAATCATCTCCGCAGACGATATACAGAAAATAAATAACATCGGTTCATAAGGCTAAGTTTCCAACTAGCATTAAATACACATGAACGCGTTCTTAATGTATAATTTTCACTAGATTAGAGTGAAAGTAAATAATTCTCAAAGCATTTAGATCATTCAATGCCTTTACTTATTTCTGTTAATTTTTTAAATCTACATTCCAGGAAGTGTTACAATGGTTCTTTCTGCAGATGGGTCTTATTAAAATAACTAGGGAATGGATTGGATCCGCTATTACACCTATTTTACTATGTACACAGGCGGTCCAAAACCCGTGTATACATTTATACCTGTACTTGAAAAACAGTTCATGACTGCAGCCAACTACGGGCGTAGATGTATCGCCAGAATATAAATACATGTTACGACATAAATTTTTTTTATAAATGAAGTAAAAAAGAAGCTGCATTAAGTTTATTGGCAAATTTCCGAAGGACATAATTGGACAACAAATGGAGTGCTCAGAAGCCAATCAGTGTAAGTCGATAAACCAAAAAATGAAATAGGTTTTTTAAAATTACGTACCAAAAAATAACAACTTTTGTAAATTTGAAGAATGAATTTTTAATTGAAAGATAACATAACTACGCACTTGGAGGAGTGATTTGGGCACTTTGTCAACAGAAAGTATAACCATTAGAGTATGACTTAAAGAAAGAATTTCAATTAAAAAAAAAATGACTTACACTGATTGGCTTCTGAGCACTCCAAATGTACAGTGCTGACAGACAACAGGCGGAAAGACATCTCAGTATGGAATATGGCCACCGCGAACTGCGATACAGGGCCATACAATTGTCGTGGCATCCTAGCAGTTCCTGAGGCAAATTGGCTCATTCCTCCTTCAAAGCACGAATGAGTCCATGCTTGATTTCTGGAGGGGAGGTTTCGTGTTTCCCATTGCCTTTCCCTTTTGCGTTCAAGACGTGTTCGATGGGGTTCAGGTCGGCGGAGCATGCTTGCCAGTCTCGCGATGAATTGCCTCAGTCTTCAGTAGTGTCTTCACTGCTTTTGTACGATGATAGGCTCTATTGTCATCCATGAATAGAAATACTTAGCCTACATAACCACGAAACAATCAGACATGACGTAGAAAATTTCCTTGTAATACCGTTTGCCAGTTATAGTCTCATTTTCCAGTACCTGTAGCTCAGTGAGTCCAGCAATCATGATGCCTCCCCACACCATGACCCCACCACCGCAGTATCTGTCCATTTCCTGCACATTGTCTCGATGGTAAGCAGTACCACTTTCACTCTAATCCCCTGATGTCTAGAATCTGTGGGAAAACTGAAACTACATCTGTGAACAATACAGTGGACCCACTGATGGCTTATCCAATTTCGATGAAGTCGACACCACTGCAAACTAGAGGAACGCAGGCTTAACACGGACATACAGCTTGACACGTCGCAGAAGTCTCGCCACAGTTTGTCGGCCAAACTGGAATGAAAACGACTCGCAATCGACAGCCGTGGTGCGGCGATTATGTTTTATCTGTCTTCAACCTCAGCGAGAGCAACGTCCTCACAAGCGTCTGGAACACATTTCATTGCTTGACTGCAATTCATTGCTGCCCAGAGCCTGGATGCAACACTATGGACGAGTCCGAACACCCTGGCAATATCACTAACTCTGAAGCCTTCTTCCAGCTTTTCTAAGATTCTTCTTCGCATGAAATCATCTAGATGATGTGTTGTGCCATACAGAAATTTTCACGTTCGTCACTTCATTCCTTCACGTCAAACAGTACCTTCAAACACGCTTCACCTACTGCGTCTTTTAATCCTTTGTCTTTTAACCGTTTCAATGTTACCATGTGACCTCTGTACGCATGATTCACAAATTTCCATATGAGTAACGTTTCTACTGATTTTCCACAGGTATGCAAATTGTCACAAGCTGTTTCGTCGACTATTAGAACTAGTTGTCGTTCTTAGGTTTTGAACACCTCTGTATACTTTCTTAATCCTTGTATTTAATTCAGACTTACTGCATACGATATAAAATATTCAAAAACAGAAAATATGCGTATGCAGGAAGATGAAATAATAAAATAAGATAATCAAAAATGGAAAACTATAAAGTCCGTGCGACACTAAGAAAAATTTCAATTCAAAATATAGCTGATATTATTATACAATCCACAAAAACAAGCCTATGCGTATGACTTAATCTCTTTCTTGAAGTAAATTATCTGAGGGATTTTTAAAGTTTGCATTTTCATTTACATTTTAGAATATATAACCTGATAATATTACTGAAAAAATCTCCACTACTTATCATCATAAGATTAATGGATTTTAATTCTTCCTGTGAGATACAAAAATAAAAAATTTCATTAATAAAGCTACAGTTTTAGCTTCTTTAATTTGATTAAGAAAGCGCAAATAAAAAGTCTGATATATTTATTATTATTAAGTAATTATCCATTATCTCTTTATTTTGAAAATAATAAAGCAATTAGATCTTTCAAAAAAGTTAATAAAAACATTGCTTATAATAAAATTATTACCATTCCTTATTATGGCACAATATCAGAAAAAATTGCCTCTACCTTAAGAAAATAGAATTTCAAGATCATTTTTAAACCTGTGAACAAAATTTCATCGGTATTGTCAAGAACTAAAGATATAATTGAAAAAAAAAATCATAGTATTGGTGTAGTGTACAAAATAGTTTGCAATCTATATTACTAAAATCTTTTATTTCTCTGTCTGTCTGTCTTTCTGTCTGTGTGTCTGTCTGTCCGGCGCAATTTTCTGTGAGAATGGAAAATAGAAATAATTTTTTATAATAAAACATCCGCGACAGGAATCAAACCTACAACCTTCTGATCCGAAGTCAGACGTCTTATCCATTAGGCCATGGGGATTACAACTCTCTTCATATTGTTTTTTGACTTATCTGTCCTTCCCCTTCCCCCATCAATAAGGAAGGTATTCAACCTTTTTTTTTTGAATCTCAAGATTGTTTATTTATTTCCCATCCGTCAGTTTATTTGTAATTCGAAACTGACAATTAGAACTATAATTGCCGAAAGGTTGCAATATTTTAAATATTCTTACTTAACCAAATTCTATGTGATATTGAAAAATAAGTGCGTGTACACGGCAGATGTTGGAGTAAAGAAAACAGAGTCAAGAAAGAAAGAAGCACTCTTTTTTTGAGATTGAATACCGAAAAAAATCACTATTTGTAACTCAAAAACTATCAATATTTGTAACTCAAACGCCACTGAAAAGTGACAATTACAATAAAAATGAGAGTCAAAGAAGAAAGAAGCAGTACTCCTGTTAGGTAGAATACTGAAAAATAACTATTTGTAACTCAGAAACCATCAATATTTGGAACTCAAAAGCCATTGAAAAGTGACAATTAGAATAAAAAAGAGACTCAAAAAAGAAAGAAACAGTATTTCTATTAGGTAGAATACTGAACACTATTGTAACTTAGAAACCACTGAAAAGTATCAATTGGAATAAAAAAAAGAGTCAAGAAATAAAGAAGCAGTATTTCATTAGGTAGAATACTGAAAAATCACTATTTGTAAAACTCAAAAATACTGAAAAGTATCAATTGAAGGGCCCCAAGGACAAAGGTGTTAAGCGACAGTTCCATGAAATTTCTGTTATAGGCATAAACAAAGGTGTTAAATGATAGCCCATCTGGTGGCAAAAGATGGAATGTCAATTCATATTTTTTAAACAATTACTTCAGTACAAAGGTGTTAAGTAACAATAAAAAATTATTTCATTTATAGTACAAAGGTGCTAAGTACAGTTAACATCTTTGGGCATGAGTTGGGTCCTGAGCTACAGAAATTTCAAAGTGCAAAGGTGTCGAGTCCAAAAATATCAGTAGATGGCGCTTCTTTTGATATAATGGTTGCCCCCATAAAACAAGCAAAACGTCAGCCTATGTTGTCAGGTATGTTGAGTATGGGACAACATATGGCTAAAAACTCTTTGGAGATGAGAAACAAAGCTCAGAAGAGTACAATTGCACAACAGGAAAGTTCAAAGGCACTAGAAGCAAACGAATAGCAAGAAAAAGCAGAATCAAATCCCAGTACATCAGAAGTTTCTGAAAGTGACTATTTTAGCCATCAGTCTTTTAATGAAATTCGAAGAATTGGAAAAAAAAATTGCAAAAGAAGCTGGGCAGCAGGGAAGGAATATATGAATAGGAAAGGATTTATAGTTCCAGCACAAAAAGTAAAAAGGGATACAATTTGCCATGAAAAATGTCGATACAAATGCTCTGAAAATTTTCCAGAAGAAGGAAGAGGTAAAATATTTAAACAGTGTAAGAAATTTTCGTACGAGGTACAAAATGCCATTATCTTTAAATCAATTACCCTGCTGCCTGCGACCGGATTTATGGCGACTGCAGGTAAACGACGCACAGTGGGGTATTTGTATCAAAAAACCGGTCAAAATTATTTTTTGCACTTAATTTACTTAAAGTGAGCTAACAAACAAATTGAATGATTTCTAAGGCTATTTTGACACTTTTTGAGAGAAAAAAAAATTCAATTTTTAATTTTAATCAGAAGATGAGAACCATGAAGCTTCGTCTGAAGATATGTCTGCTTCATCTGAGGTGTCAGCTTTTTCCTCTACAGATATGTTAGGTACAGATGGCACTAGCATTTGTATAGTTTCCTTCAGAAACAGTTTCGTATTTTTTCTAGGCATAGGCCTCATGCTTGTTAAAAGTGGATCTGAACTGAGAAGCAGTCGATTTATTACGTCCAAGTTGCATGCTTCTCTGGAATATTTCCTTGCGAAACTTTGGCGGTAAACACGAAAGTGTTTGTTCCGGGCTTCAGCTGCTTCTTCTGATAGCTGTCCTATTGGCAACAAAGCATTCTTTATAACTGTGGAACCATGTATGAGAATTTTGTGCATTGTAGGTGTCATTGGATACCATGGATATAGCTGAATGTACAGTTTAGCAGTATCCATCGCATAAGATGCAAAGTTTTCGGTGTCTATTTTGTGGCCACTTGACAAATCTTCCAGAATCACTTTAAAACGATAAATTAGATTGAAATCGACACCTGTTATTTGGGCTGACATTTTTGGATCGGCGAAAAACTTTCTGCTAGTGTTCCCATCATTGGAGTTGCCGAATCCAGGCTTAGAAACATCTACGATTAGTCCCATTTGTCTTTTGAACTCTTCTTGAATATTATTTTTTTTGTTTTACAAAATTTTTGTCATTTTCTGCTCTTAATTGCCATTTTTTAACTGTCAATTAATAGGACAAATGGAGCAAGCTCTCAAACAATCGTATTCTGGCATGCAATATTGACAAGCCAAATCTCAATGTGTCTTGCTTAGTTTCTTTCACCTTTGATAAGTTATTGAAATCTTTAAATGTGGCTCCGCAGATATAACACTTCATTGTTGATGTAGTATGGGTGGCAGCATTGCACACCTTGGCATCGATCATTGACAGGACCATTGTATGTTGTACGGAGAAGTTCTTGCCTGCTACTGTGACGTTTGTTGCTTTTAATGCATTTATTTTATTCTGTATATAATGAATTTCTTCATTAATGATGTCTGCACTTTCTTTAACAAATCTTATTCTTATAGGCCGACAATATCGCGGTGAGGAGGGTGTTGGATTATTCCAAATAATATTTTTATTGTTCGTGCCACAAGATATTTGTAAAGGTACATACGAACTTTGGAAAATGTTTGCATCGGAATCGGACTCGCTTTCAAATTTTTGTTTAAACTGAGTTTGCGGTGATCCATCACATCCCCATTTGCTAGTTAATATCAGTGGATTACTATTTTCATCGTTAAGAGTTTGTACTACTTCTTGCAAATATGTCAAAAATCTTTTTGCTGTATAGTCCAATAAATTCTGTAAATTTATTTCAGCACATGTGGCTGTCACTCTGTATGATTCAGGAACTGGATAGCAGTCTTTTTTAGCCTGTTGTAAAATTGAGTAGCATGGGTATAATTTTTGGTCTGTGTTTCTAATAATTTCTCGAAAGCCCAGCTTCAACGAACATTGTTAGTGCTTGTAACGGTGTCAATCGTGGTCTTTCTTGTTGTACACGCTTGTAGGCCTTCCTATACTTGGCCGCCCAGATCGAGCTGTTGCTGTGGGTATTTCAAAAGCACCTTGAAGCCAATTTTCATTGTTTTTTAAAAAGATGTCATTTTTCTTATGTGCAGCGGTCCATCTGCGCTTAAACTCTTGACTTTATGTAAGACAGTTTGTGCTTAAACTGTTTTTCTTCTTCTTCTGCGTAATTCTCTTGACTTAGCAAAAAAATTTCTAAATATTCTAATTTTTTGCTCATGTCTACATTTTTACGATGTTGCGTAATATCATAAAGTTGTTTTCGGGTCATAACTTTAATCCCAGAAGGACCTATTAAACATAAAAACAATCAGAATTAAAAGCGCTCGAAAAAATAGGTATGGCAGTAGGTATGTATTTTTTTTTTAACATTAACATCTGCGCTATTCCGCGCCTAATTCTTTTTGTACTATGAAGTTAAAGCTTTCCTCTTTATATTTATGTAAAAAGAAATATCGGGACTCACCCTGAAATATAACAAATACCTTCGAGTTCCACAAAAATTCGTTTGCAATTTTACAATTTGTACGTCTACATTCAAACTGTAATAATTGAATAAATATTAATGCTATGAAAGTAAAATCAGTTCATAAATATCAGTATATACCTGCTTCAGGCACTTCCATGTTAAAAAACTTGACACTGTTTCTTAAAACCAAGAAAAACACTCCCAAAATTGCTATTTCACAGCAAACGCCGAAACTGACAAAGTGCACGTCATCACATGATGGACTTTGGAGTGACAGCGCATGCCCATTGTGGCGCGAAGGGGGGAAAAGTAAGTCGTCCCATTATCCCCCAACTATTAAAGAAACTGAGGCAGAGATTCTTTTTTGGCTAGGGTTATTTTTGCAAAATCGACTTTTGACCGGTTTTTTGATGCAAATACCCCACTGTGCGACGGTCAGCTACGTTCATTTATTCAGTGATAATTGATGAGAAAACACAAGGTTTGCCAGTTAGCTGTCTGCAACTTGTTACAAGTAGGGAGGAAAAGAGTAGATCTTCAGCAAAAGCAACTTGCATCTGGAAAGTCAACTCCTAGCCCAATCAATAAAGAAAGAAATGCTCCCAAAAACAAAATTTCTGATGTGAAAAGTAACGTTCGAACCCACATATCTAGCTTTCCATCCGAAGAATCCCATTATTCCAGGCATGATAATCCATGTAAGAAGTATCTGTCACCACTCCTAAGTATTCCAAAGATGCATGAACTATACAGATCATGGTGCACCGGTATACCTGAAAATGAGTGGACATCGAAGCGCTGCTACAGTGAGGTGTTTGTAACAGAATTTAATCTGTCATTTTGATCTCCAAAGAGTATTACATATAAAACGTGCGATTTGGGTAAGGTGGCGAAACACACAAGAAAGAATATGAAGAGGCCTACGAACAGCAAAAAAAAGAATAAACAATCTGTTAAGGAAGATCCAACCAAATTTTATATAACTTTTGACATGCAGCAAACTATATGCCTTTGCCGAAATTAAGCACTTCAATAGCTTTCTAGTTAAGACAGTTATGGTTTTACAACTTGGATGTACATGTAGTATCATGTGAAGGAGAATAGGCATGCATCCAAGCATGGACCGAAAACATATCTTCACGAGGTAGTCAGGAAGTAGTCAGTCTCTTTGGGCATTTATAAACATCAGTGCGATAAGTCAAAACCACAACTGCCTCATTGCTTGGTCATTCTTGCGGTGGCCAAAATAATTTTTTTTTACTCTTATGCTTCTGGAATCACCTCGTGTGGAAATATATATTTTTTGTTGTTGACCAAAACTTTTTAATTGTAGAACATTTAGATTGCGATAGAGATTTCGGTCGTATTGAGCAAGCCGTCAAAAAACATGAGAAAATATACTCGGCAGATACTTATAGGACCATTATTGGTGCAGTAGATATGAAAATGGTAGTAACTTACATGGCAGATAAGTTTTACGACGCAGATAGTCTGCAATCAGGCCTGGATTTTGTTATTCGTTTGCTAAATGCTGACAAGGAGAAGATATCATTCAGATGAAGTAAGATGGATAAGGACTGATAAGTTTGGGTCATGCAAGTACAAGAAATCCTTCAATGAAAGCGAAGATTTTAAAGAAGTAAACCTGTTTCGAGTTCATGGGCAGAAAGATATCACAAACTACACTCTGTAAAAGGTTAGACAGCACAACACTATCTCAGAAGAAAAAATTAAAGACTTGAAGACGCAAATGGAATATGTGCCAGACGTGTATCAAGGCTTCTACAACGAAATCAACCGCTCAAGTGAACCGCAATTTTGTATTGTACATTTAGTCTTCGTATAATGTAATGTTTATTAGAATTTATACTTCACATCTTTGTGACGTCTTATTTCAGTTTTAAGAGCGTGTTGCGTTAAGGACAAAGGTGTTAAGTACATTTATGACTGTATTACAACCAATAAATGTGGTTTTAACAAAATCATGTTTTTTCAGGACAATTTTTAGATATTAGTGATCATTAATAATTTATTGGGAACAATATACAGCTTATTTTCAGGGAGCAGCCAAGCTTTAACTTTAACTTTAAATATCTCGAAACTGCCAAGATGTTACTTAACACCTTTGTCCTTGGGGCCCTTCAATTGGAATAAAAAAAGAGAATCAAGAAAGAAAGAAGCACTATTTCTATTAGGTAGAATACTGAAAAATCACTATTTGTAACTCAAAAACCATTACTATTTCTATTAGATAGAATACTGAAAAATCACTATTTGTAACTCGAAAACCATTACTATTTCTAACTCGAAAACCACTGAAAAGTATCACTAGGAATAAAAAAAAAAAGAGAGTCAAGAAAGAAAGATGCACTATTTCTATTAGGTAGAATACTGCTCAGAAGTTAGACGTCTTAGCCATTAGACCACGAGGCCTACATTCTAATCTCTATAAAAAATAAAAATATATCATAGATATATGATTTACACGCTGGTTCTAAAAGCAGTCGTGGATTGAGAGACTATAAACATCAAAAATTAAATTAGAAAAAAAAAAAAATCTTTTAAAACATTTTAGTTTTAGTTTCCTTGATGTAAGTTGTGTATGTGTGTGTGTGTGTGTGTGTTTTAATAAATAAAAAGTTGTTTTCCGTTACATAAGCGAGGCTTCCGGAGCGAAGCGACGGATATCCGATAATACTTGTAAATAAATCATATATTGATATGACGTAGCAATTATTATTTAAAAAGATTTTATATAACAAAAATGTAAACAATAAATCGGCTTTGTTAGAACATCTATAAAATTTCCTAATCATGAAATTTTAAAAAGAGAGAGCAATACTAAAAAACTACAAATAAAAGAAGTTGTACATTCAAAAATTTAATAATAAACTATTAAATCGAAACATGAAATTCCTTTGTTACCTAATATTTTTACTGTTATTGTGATTGTACTTTATTTTTATCTGGTTGGTTTATTATTGTATTGATGTTTTATTATTGTAATTTATTGTTAAAATTTTTGATATGTGATACTGATATCACGTTTTTTGTTCATAGTTAAAATGTTAAACTTTATCTTTATTAATTTTCCAAATTATAATCCTCTTTTGAAAATGTAACAAAAACGTTACGAAACATGTAAAGAGTAAAATAAATGTTTCATATTAATAAACATTTTTCCCCCAAAAAATACCTATTATATATAAATTATATGATGGGATTTTTTTCAGTATTTACGCATGAAGTATCATCATAGTATTTCTCAATACATGAGCCGTTTATTTTGAAAGTGACTTAAGTCCATTTTTCATTTTTTTTTGTTAACTGTAGTAATGTGTGCAAATTGCTACAATTAAAAAAAAAAAAAAAAAAAAAAAAAAAAAAAAAAAATTCTAAAAATGGACATTGTTGTCATTGTACCCGTCCAAAAACTCCGGAACCAACGGATTTCATCATCAACGTGCTCAGAGGTCCAACCAACATAGGAATATTTAGGGGTATTTCAGAGGCCAAGGATCCCCCCCCCCCTTGTTCGTCATACTTGGCATTGTTTTGATTGAATTTCCGCTATTAGCTCAAATGTTAGAAATAAATGAGAATTTAAGTTGTCAGCTATAGCTTGACGGTTAAGATTTCAGAATCATATACTGAAGGTTGTCAGTTTAAACCCGTACATCTTACGTTGTTTTCTTTCAATTTTTTTTTTCCTCAATGTCCGCGTTGTTGTTTTTTTTTCTTATTTTCCTAAAGATTTTTTATTTTTTTCCTAACTTTTTTTTAAATTTTTTCCTTACGTTAATGTACTTTCTTTTTATTATTATTATTTTTAATTTTTTTTATATTATTATGGGTCGCCCTTAAATTTACGCCTTAGCACAAAAAAATATTCACTTGTTTCATTTAAAATTAAACATATTTCATTTTAACATGAATTCAGATTGAGAGAAATCTGCCTATTTAATCCAAAATTGAATTAGTAAAAATTGTTAAATTAAATGAAATACAAAATGTTACTACTTACCTACAATAAAATCAAAATCATTCAATTGAGGACAAGATCGAAAGAACGAAAAACTAAATGAAGAACACTTTGGTATCAGTAAAAACACAGAGAGAACCAACACCAGTGCACCACAACCCATGTTTTTTTCTAAAATGTTTTAACGAAATGGAAAGGAAGCAAGTTGAAGACTGGCCTATTTACGCACAACAACGCAAAAAAGCAAAAAACAAAAAAACAAAAGAATGATACATTTTCACATCTATTTCCTGCAGCTCAACTGAAGATGAGCTAATAATCCAAAAATTTAAACCCAGGAAAAATAAGACAGCACAATAAAACAGCTGGTACCTGAAAAGTTTTTTAAATGTGTTACAACATTAAATAAAGTCAATGCAGTCAGGGTCGTTTCTGGGGCTCCAACCTCCCTGGGCGAGACATCTCACGGCACCCCAGCCCCCCCCCATCAATAATGCAACAATGACTTGATACCAAGATTTAAGTTAGATAAGTATCTTCAGTTTCAGACATTCAACATCTTACCTTAAATATTTTCCGATAATCTTAAATTCGATATTATTTTGAACTTGTGTGTAATCCAATATTCTTCTTCTCTAAATTGGTTTTACAAGAGTTATAAATGGCAAATATTTTATTTATTATCTTTGCGGAGGTAAAATAAATAAAAAATATTTTGTAATTTTAAAAAAATCCTACTACGTGGCGCCCCCCTAGCCGCCCCGCTCGCCCCGCCCTCGGAACGACCCTGAATGCAGTAATTGGCATTACAAAATGATGCACGACTTTCTCCATAACTTGAAGTAATTTTGAAATATAAATTTTCATAGTTGTCAATTATAATATTCCTAAAATAAAAAAAAAAAAATTATCTTTCTTCAAAATTTTTTCTTTTACTGAAAATGGATTAAATCTACAAAATTTTACGTCATCTAAGACCAATAAAACGGATTATCTCGAGCCACAATTCCTATTCGTTATTGGATCATTTCGAAACACAAGAAGAACTTCAAAAGCTTTTATAGTGGTCACACGGCCGCGCGGTTGGTGTTGTCGCTATGACATCGGCCTCTCACCTCTGAGTACAGGGGTTCGATTCTCATGTGGGTTTCGTGAAAGTGGATGATCCGCGCTGGGCAGGTTTTCTCGGGGTTCTCCCGTTTTCCTGCACTTCTCCCACCATACTTTCTCCATCTGTCCTTATTCCGTGGGATAGCACAATAGACCTCCGGTCGCAGTGCTTGGCTTCTCTGCCTCCCACATTCACTACATAACATAGCATAGTGGCCACACGGACATTCAAACATACCTACATAGTTCTTAGAGAGAAGCTATTAGGATTCCCGTGTCGTTGTGTGTGTTTGTGTGTATAATTCCTTCCCAGCTCAAACCAGACATTAGAACCCTGTGTGCCAAGTCTGATTAACCTCCCTGGAGGTTACGGGAAAAATTCGACTTCCCGAAACTTTGTAAGGTGGCTATTGACCGGATCAGGAAAATATTGGTAATTAGATAAAATTGGGGTCTATCTATCTATCCTGAATCGACGATAAGAACGAATTTGATACCCTTGATCTGTGTGGTCACTTCTGATTCAAGATAGTCACTGGCCATTACCTCAAGAGTCGTCCGAATGGGCTCTAGACTTACTAAATGAATTCAGTGTGAGCATCGCTTGACCCTTGAATTACAACGTCTTAAATAAATGAGTTTTGCGGCTCCTTTCAATAGTACTGTCACTTTTAGCAACGCAAGCCTTTGATGGACTGATGTACCAATCGCTTGGTTTTGTGGAAACTGTAAATTGAATTGTTTCCTTTGGAAATTCGACTAAATAATAATCATATAAACATTAATGATTTAGATATGTGTTAATTTACATGTCTGTTGAATTGTTGTTAAGTCATCACCCTTCAATATTCTATCAAAGACATGCACCACACTCACACTGTGAAAATAATAGAAAAATATTAAGAGGCACGCTTATACTTGAAATCCTGAAAAAAACAAACAGTAAGATTTAAAGTATCCGAACTGCGTGTATGGTATCCGTGTTTTCTCATTCAACTGGTGATTAATAATCAGGAATGTATTAAATTTCATTTAGTATGCTATTTACGATGTCACAAGTTTAATTCTTGTTATATTTAAATTGTGCTTATTTTCTCTCTTTAATTTGAGAATTTCTATCCTAATCAAATGATTCCAAACAAATAACAACTTACAACGCTCATTATTTTTAATATCTTATTTCAAACTAGGAAAAATAAGGTAACTGGATTATTTTTCAGATTAATCTAAAAATATATCGACACTACAAAAAAAGAAAATCAGCGAACATGTTTGCAATTACGCATTTATGCAAAACATTGGAAAAACTCGTAAGCTTGAAAAGTTATAACTAAGAATTTCAAAAAATATCCGGAGCAACAAACGTGCATTTTAAAACAAATTTAAAAAAATTTTAATTTTAATGGCAAAGGACATTCATATGGAATTTTTATTCCTATAAGAAAATTAATTTGCAAACTTTTGAATTTTGACTTTTTTTTTTGTTCAGATTACAACGGCAACGGCAAATTTTTGGTTGTTGAATTGGAGATTCCGATTTTCTCCCTTATCTTGCAAATAAGCGTTGCTTCATTCAATGGAAATTAGAGCATAGTAAATTATTGTTGTTACTGTAGAATTGTAATGTTGAGTAGATTTCGTAAATTCTTTCAGAACTCGTTGTTACACTAATCAAAATGCACTAAGAAAATTTACTAATATAATTGCCCGCTTCTCAAAGTTTTGTTTGTCTTCTTTTCTTCTCGCTCAAAATCAAGACACAACAGAAGAAAAACAACTACACCTTAAAAGGATATCAAATGCGTCCTTTTTGCAAGCGAATACATTTCGATTAAAAATGATCTCGTAATAACACACCAGGTGCAAAATGTGCTTTTACAAAATTACGGAGCTAAATTTATTACACATAGGCTTTCTTTATTTTTTTTTTCCTAGAAATAGAAAAAAGAAAAGAAATAATAAATAAATGGACTTAAAAGTATTTCGGAAACTAAATCGACAACATTTCTTTCTCTGCCTCCTAACATAGTTTTGAGTTGAATTATTTTTCATTTCAAAAGGGATGCCAGAAAATGTGAAGGACGAAAAAGTAAATCAACTAATTTCAGGAAATAAACAAAAAATATTTTAATATTTTAATTACATACTTAGTAACTTAAGCTTTTATTGAATCTTTCAGTTGTTCGTTTATAAATTTACTTGTCTATTTAATTAACTTTCTTTAAATGAAGCGCCAAACTGGTAAGACTGTTTCTCCTTTGTGCTGTTTCATCATCGCATGTGGTAAGGAGCGGTTATCTAAGCTGCTATAATGAAAAATAAACGGCTAACAATTGGCATCAGTTCATCTTATTTGCACGTGAATAAGATTATTATTTAATACATAGTTCAGGATTGTTTTGAACATGAGCTGTGCATGATCTTACAATAGTCAAATTGATCTGTTCCTTAATATAAGGGTTAAGATGATCTTAAATGAATATAGAAGATATTTTCAGCATTATTTACAAATGAAAACATCGGACTTTGATAGATTATAGGAAAAATAATACGTATGACGAAGACAAATCCCTTTTCCTAAGAGTGTTATTGAAAATACCTGAGGATTCGAAAGTATTTACTTTAAAAGTAAGTAGGTTCCATAATTACAGTTCCTTATCTTTCAATAAGATTATGAAAATGATTTTTTTTTAAATAGTATGAAATATACTTAAAATATATCCGTGAATAATGTTGTAGGTAAATATAGGAAATAGGCTGCTGATAAAACACGTATTATTTATTCTTTCAGTTTGTTTTCATTCATGGTTTCATTCGAAATTAGGGACAGTGTCAAAGTTAACTACTAATAATTTTAAAGATGTTATTTAGAGAAATATAAAAATAAGTAACACTCAAATGTTCCGTCTCAGTAGTATTTTTCGGTATGGGAATACGAGAGTTTGTAAGTAGTTTTGGAAAAAGGATTTTTGGGTAGTTTTGGAAAAAAGGATTTTTAAAGTCGTTTTGAAAAAAAAAAATCAGTTAAAGGACAATGGGCACAAATGTATGGGAAGTTGCCCCGCCCCTGTATAGTGATAAGATATATACCTATAGAAAGATCTCCTTAAATAGAACGTATTTTATTATTACGACTCATCTCAATTATTAGTCCGTTCGGAATTATATAATTCTAGATGTGACTATCTAGTCGACATCGTAATTCTGGAATTTATTATTTAATTAACTTTTAATAATTATTATTATCATTTATTTCAAGTAAATAATTATTATGTGTAATAAATGAAAATATTTACTGTTACTGAAAATAATTATTAAATGATAATTAATATATCCGGGAATTAACATATCGACTAGATAAGTCATATCTAGAATTATATAGCTCCGAACGGACTAATAATTGACACAAGTCGTAATAATAAAAAATGTTCTGTTTATGGAGATCTTTCCTTAGGTATATACCTTATCGCTATACAGTGGTGGGGCAAATCTGCCCTTTCTCTTTTGTCGATCGCAAAACAAGAATCATGATATCAAATTTGCAAAATTTAGACAAAAAATTTGTAACAGATTTGGATTCGCAAAAACAGTTATGATATCTACACAAACAAAAAGACAAACAGATGTAAATAATATGAATATTATTTTTCATTATATTGAAATGAGTCTACATGGAAAAAGAAAAAGAAAAGTTGCTTTCATTTCGTTGTTTTTATTGATAAATGTAATTTCTGTAATTTGTCCAAAGTGGGATTATATTGATAAAGGTTTGAAATTATTATTCCTATTATTTTCAATTTGGTTTTTTTGTGAAGCTGAGATATTTTAAATAAAAATGCTTGTATAAACGCTATTACCCCAGTTTCACTGCCAGACATCTAAATTCTCAACTTGTAATTTTATTTTCTTCAGATTGCTTTTAAGAGAAATAATTGTCATGCAAAAACCGATTTCACATTTCAAAGAATAACTTTTTTCGTGGACACCATTAGCATATTTTGAGTAGTTTCAAAGGTTATCTGTATTCCAATGTTTTTTGTTTTATATATGTCAATCCGTAAAAAATTGTTGAATCAGGATAAAATTTATAAACAATAAAAGCATGCATATTTGAAGGATTAATTAGATTTTGATGTAAGTAGCTCACTTTTAAAGCCCTTTAATAATAAAGCATTTTGCTTAAGGCTTTCAAATTGAAAATAATTATGTAAAAATTTCTGGTACTACTACAAAATTTGTCGTATATCGGGTGGTTAGAGAAAAATAATAAAAAAAAAAATCTTAATTCAAAGTTTAATAACTTAAATAATTCAAATCTTATCGATTGAGATTTGGCACTCGTTAATAGATAATAATCTCAGTTGCTATAATAATATATAATTGGTCAATAATTGCTGCAAGTTTCAAAAACGAAGGTTCTACAGTTTTATTACAGCTAAAAATTAAGAACTTTCGTCTAAAACGTATGTCTATAGCTTCTCGGGAAAAGTGAATTTAAACTTTACATATTTACGAAATGGTGAATGTCACCATCTCCCTATTGGCAGTATGCCCTCAATCGTTTCTTCTACGAGAAGTATCTCCGAACCTCCCATGATATCCTCCCATGCTATACTGATTTTCTCCTTAAGTCTATTTTCGATGAATTTGTCTTTCTGGCCTCCGTAAACCTTTTTTTATAGGGAATCTGAATAGTCGATCGAATTACAGTCGAGGGACTGAGGCGGCCATTCATCCTTTTTGATGAAATTTGTGGACTCTTGCTCTAGAATGTCTAGATGATTCTAGGCCCCTTGGCTTCAATGGGAGGGTGCCCCGTCTTGCTGGAAAATGTAGTCCTTATCAGGGATACAGCTGACGACAATTAGGGAATAATCCATTTTCTAACAGATTAAGAAAAGAAAATACTACATAATTTTGTTTATTTTTACGATTGACTTATATATGCTTAATATAAACAATACATGTCTCATGTCACATATTTATTACATTATACATCACGCACTCAGAACATTTAGAATTATTTCAAAATATTCCTCGATTTTTTTTTTTTATATGTTTTAATTTTTAGCTAAAAGAAAACTAAAGAACCTTACTTGCATATTTGAAACTGCACAAATTAAAGATTATATCCCTCTATTGCTAAATCTCAATCACATATGATTTAAATTGGTAAACTTTGAATATTAAACTTTGAATTAAGTAAAAACATTTTCTTGCCAACCTATATAATACTACTAATTCACTATTACTACATACTCCTAAGACAGAAATTAACTTGAAGCTTAAATTGGTTTATGTAAGCAATTTAAATCTACTAAAATTTAAGAACTTATAACTGTGACATAACATTTTCTACGGTGATTAGGAGTTGTTGGAAATTAAGAACTTTGGGAAGTCTTGCAGTTTTTACATTGTTATTTGTTTTATTAATGTTATTTTTTTTGGAGGGGAGGGTGAGAAGGACAGAGGAGTTCTGAAAAATTTGTTACAAAGCAAAGATTGGGTTGTTACGTATCTGATGTTTCATCTCATTAAATATGAAATTTGACATAAGAAAAATAACATTTTTTCCTCCCGCTCTTTAAACTAGGTAATTATTGAAGAGATTCTTTTTAGAAAGTCGATTACATAAACAAATAAAGATGGCGGCCCGAGTTAAAACATCCAATGTGAGTGTTATCACCCAGAAGAGGAGAGAGTCATTTACTAGATTTGATGAAAACACTTCAACTCGACAATCAAGTAAAACATCAATTCTCGATAGAACAAAGGTAAGGAAAGGAATGGGAATTTAAAATTGCCGGAATGCGCTGTTAATATCGCTGAGAGTGGGTGACAAGCATTCACGTCCACTGTTATTTTCTGTAGATTGTAAGTCATCCACTAAAGGTTCGTGAAATAATAGTGTCTGAATGCATTGCATGAACAATTCTAGATTCAAGTCTTTGACAACAGTTTTATGCTGAGTAGATAAGAGTCCCTATTAATTCGCATTCCTAGGGAATCTGGTAAATTAACGTTAAAAATGCGGAATTTACCGATTCCCTAGGAATGCATAAAAATACTGTGCCAAATGTACGATACATCATTACATATTTGGTAATATGAATCATGAATTGTCTTCATTACGTATAAATAATAGTGCTAACAATTTTTTTAGAAATATATGCAGATAATTTCGACTTAGAATCGTGCATTCCACGATATTAATAAAGATTTTTTTTTTTCCACGGAAGTGTTTTAAAGGGTCTTAAGTTTAAACAAATAATTAAAACTAATAAAGATGTATTGTTCGGAATTACAAAATTTCCTATCACCCCAATTCAGGCAGAAATACAATAACACTATATGCTCCCTCACCATTCACCAATAATTAGCATTTTGCAGTGCAGTGATAGACGATTTTGTATCATGAAAAAAAAAAATAGTGTCATTGCAGAAAAGCATTTTAACTTTTCTCACTTCTTTTAATTTTTCTTTGATATCGTTAAATCAACAATTTCTTTTTTCATTACTTCTGTAGATTTATTTTATATTAATTGAAAAAATGACAAATATATGTGGAAGGCTATTTGACTTTTTTTTTTAAATGTGATTTTTAAGTGATTTTATTTTTTCAATTTGATTGAACGCAGTATTAATTTTAAAATAAGTTTTTCTTTTCTTGAAATGAAGACAATGACGTACTGAACTAATTGATTAAAAAGCATATACTACACTTTAAAAGGACCGGTTTGGCTACATTTCGCTTTCCCAACTAAAATAATAAGATACAACTTAGAGCTTAAAAACATTTTCAAAAGTGAGAAGGAATTATATAAACCAATCAGATATTAGAAATTTACAATCAAGCAGCCATTTAATAGGATTCATTGCAGCATGATGACGTCATCCACCATGTAAGCCTTACATTATGATGCTCGTTTCTGAATTGCGTTGTAGTCGCCCGAAAACGGAAGAACGTAATTGATGTATCTTTAAAAAAAAAAAAAAAAAAAGGGAAGGGATTTATCTGCGCCTTTTATGAAAACCATAATCCGCAATAGATTCAACGGAGGAAGTTTCATTGTGGCATTGGGGGTGGTAATAATAAGAATCGATTCAAGAGCATTTGCGAAGGAAATCTTCCGGGCGACTACGACGCAATTTAGAATGAGCATCATCATAATGTAAGGCTTACATGGTGGATGACGTCATCGTGCTGCAGTGAATCCTATTAAATGGCTGCTGATCGATTGTAAATTTCTAAAATCTGATTGGTTGATATAATTCCTTCGCAGTTTTGAAAATGTATTTAAGCACTAAGTTGTATCTTATTATTTTAGGTGAGAAAGCTATTGTATAATGTAGCGAAAGCGATCTTTTAAAGTGTAATATATGTTTTTTAATCAATTACTTCAGTGTGTCATTGTCTTCATTTCAATTTATAATCTGCACACGTTAAATTTGAGTTCTTTTTCTTTTCTTCTGAAAAACCTTCTAATGCAATTATCTAAATACAATGCATTTGTAAAATTGCAACCAGCGAATTATAATTCATTTTATTTCTTTAATTAATACTGTATTTGTAGGATTCTCTTTACTAGCTCAATGCGAATTTTTGAAACAATAACTAGTAGTGAAAGTAGAATTTCAGCTTATAACTATTTCAATAATTATTTTCAAGTTTTATCAATTTCAAACTTTGATAATTTATATTAATTTGTTTTAGAATTTTCCTTATAGTTTTATTTTTTATAAAATAGTTTAACGTGTGCACATTATAAATAACAAGAGACGCCGACACACAAATATAGATAATAAGTTTAACATTAAAAAGACTACACAACCGGTTTCGATTCGGTGAAACGAATTTTTAACAAGTGAAGAAGATAATTTAACGCAACATGCTTATATACAGAAAGCGAACCAATGATACACCAAAGATGCAAATGATTTTTTATATTTTATTCATATCTTTTCTTTTTACAGAAATCTTTAGTTAAATTCGTTCCTACTTCTGAAGATATTACAGATTTGAAATCAGAACAAGAAATGGTAACACGAATTTCTTTAAACTAATTTCTTCTAAATTATGTTAATCACTTAAAATTAAAAATATTTCGTTTTTTTAATAATCTCAGTTGGGGAGCAATATCAGATGATACTCGAGAAATTTAGTTTAAAATATTAGTATTTTGCATTTAATAGATTTTTCTTATTATTCAAAAAAAGAATTCCATAGCTTTTTCTTGAATCAAAATTAATTTTATATAAATTATGTATATATCATTATTTTCCAATTGACAAAAAAATTAAAAACTGGTTTTTCTTAATTTTATAATAGGATGATCATAAAATACCTTTAGAGGAAATATACAAGATTTTCAAAACAGATCCTGACACTGTAAGACTTTTTTTTTCATTCATCTTCTTCTTAGACTATTATTAATTCAAATGGCATTAATTCTTTTTTAGAATCTTAATTAACTAGTAATTTACCATGGATCTCCGATGTATAGCATTGACAGTTAATGGCAATTATTAATAGGTATAATTAGGCCATCCCCCGTGTACACGCGCTTGTTTTTCTATATCACATAGAATTTGGTTAGGTAAGAATATTATATTTAAAATATTGCAACGTTTCGGCAATTATATTTAAAATATTGCAACGTTTCGGCAATTATAGTTCTAATTGCCATTTTCGAATTACAAATAAACAGACGAACCGGAAATAAACAAACAAATCTTAAGATTAAAAAAAAAAAGTTTGAATACATTCATTATTGATTGGGGGAAGGGGAAGGAAACATAAGTCAAAGAACAATATAAAGTGAGTTGTAGTCCCCGTGGCCTAATGGATAAGACGTCTGACTACGGATCAGAAGGTTGCAGGTTCGATACCCGTCGCGGTCGTTTCATTGTAAAAATTATATCTATTTTCCATTCTCAAAGGAAATTGCGCCGGACAGACAGACTGAGAAATAAAAGATTTTAGTAATATAGATTAAATTAATTAATAATTATCATGTCACTGGTTATGTCAATGTTATCCATGTAATAATAGTCGTTAAAAATCATTGTTAACTTATGTAATTAAAACTTCATTTTAGAATGACTTACAACGTCATACTGAAAGAATTTTATCTTCAGGTAAAAGGGTCCGAGTTTGTCGAACCCGAACCTAAAGTTAACGAAGGCTTTTTGATTTAAGTAGTGTTATATTCAGATCAATTCTTGTTTACAATTCTGGGTCGTTTCCAATCGCTCAATCATTATAAAGCTTCTCTTCACAACTTATGAAACCGAAATATTCACTTACAGGTGCTTATCTTAAATAATATTTTTAATGTTGTGTTAAATCTCTAAAAGCAAAGTTATAAAAAAAAAATGTGAAAAATGACTTTCATCTTAAGTCTTTTAATCCCTTATATTGAATGAAATAAATGTTAACTTTATTTCTTTAAGGAAATAAAAGAAAATACAGTAATTTATTTATTTTGTTACGAAATATACTTACAAAAACTTAGAAATAAGTTAACTAACTTAAGTTAACCATCATTTCAATATCAGAAGAGGATGTTGAGTTTCTTGTGTTTATTATTTGTGCGTATTTTGTGGTTTCTAAATAGTTTTCTGTAGTTTAAAAGGAAATGTGAATCCAATTCATCACTTTTTGCTTCAAATATTGAAAATCAAACTCATTACTTTTTCCTATTCTTCTAATTAATGATTAATATTATCATGTGAATTGTATCATAGATTCATTGCTGTATATTGTGGAATATACTTAAATTTATCCTTACTTGATCCTTTCAACATTTCTTGATAATCAGGAAAAAGTTAGATACTCCTACTAATATACGTAAATATTTTCTTTGATAAGTCAACTTTAAAGTTTATATGCATGCTTTACAGTATATTGTATTTGTACTTAACATTAATATAATATTAAATATTAAAATATATTAAATATAAATATTAAAATATATTAAATATAGATATTAAATAATATCCTGATTCTTAATATAATATTTGTATTTCATTGTGGTTCCCGAAGTGTTATTCTACTGAACTGAGCAGTTTGATTGAAGCAAATAACTATATACTTATGTGTCACATAAGTAAATCATTATAACTATATTCGGGCAAACAAAAGAACGACCGTGGCCACCAGATGTCGCAATAGTAGAATTTGAATCGATTGTATATGTCAGTGTTTATGGCGGGAAAGTTAACATTTAGGGAGTTTGAAGTTTACGGAAAAAAGACGACATTTATTTTCTTGAACTATTCTGATTTCTCATCCAATATAATTTCCAAAATTAATTTTTATTCATTCGTTCGTTTCAATCGTTCAAAATCAGTCTCCTACCTTTTCCATTTGGTTTTTTGACGACATTGCATTCCTGAGATTGCCAACACGAAGAAACACTATGGGATTTCGTTTCCTCACGTCTCATCTAAAAAAACGGCACTGCGATCGAAAACAATTTCTCTGAAGTGCCATAAGTAAGCATGTCATAAGGCCTTTTCGAAATAAGTAACGGTATCAATAACTTCCTTTTTGTATCGCTTCCAACGGTTTTCTTTGTCCGAGAGTCGCCATGTTTTATCTTCTCTCTCCGAGACAAATTCAGTCCTGGAATGATTAATAGATCATGGCTGTAGTTGAAGGTCAAAGTCGTTCTCTCATTTGCCCGACTTTAAGTATCATGCATATCATTATAATTTATCTGTAATTAAGTTTATTTTTTTATTTTTTTTGTATAGGGAGTTACAGAAGAATGGGCGAAGTACGTCCAAAGTCGAGATGGTTATAATCAATTAACGCCTCCAAAAGTAACTCCTTTCTGGATTAAGCTGTTGAGGACCATGTGTGCTGGATTTGCTTTGGCCCTTTGGGCAGCCGGATTCCTTTGCTTCTTTGCCTTCTTCTTCGATTATCAAGAGAACGAGGATTATGATATGGATAATGTTAGTCAGTAAATTATTTAGAAGTTGAAACATAATAATTAAGTCAGTAACTTAAGTAAAACAATAAAAGTGAACCATAGTGCTTGATTAAAATTTCTAAATTTTGACATTGTACGAAAACCTGAATCTCAGAAAAAGTTTCTTTACAAATCTTATTGAAGAAACTTAAACGACTGCTTTATGCAAGCTTTAATGAGAATTAAACAAACAAAACCAGAAATCCCTTTATAAATTCGCATTAAAATGCAAATCAAAATGCAGAGCTCTTTAAGGATCGCATTCATGTAAATAAATTTATTTGAACTCATTCTTTTTCGGAAATTTAAATGTTAATATTTTAATGTCGATATTATAATTTTAGAAAACAAATTATTTCTATTTTATTTCAATGTTTTTTGTAATTAATGCTGCACACAAAACTAAAACTTGAAAGAATTCGTACTTTATTAAGGAACTGCAACTTTCCTATTAATGGGCTTGGGCCTGTAGCTGTAGGATTTTCTTTAAATTTTGGCAAAATGGTTCTTCATAGTCGATAAGTTGCAGTAAAAAAGTTGCGGTAAATGAACCCATGAACTTAGAAATCAGCAAATCACTGAGGTCGAAAGAATTTCAACCATTCATTGTTTTTCGACAATCAATTGGCTTCCATTAGAAATATGCAAAACAATAATAATTATGGTAGTTGCCATCATCTTAAATAGGCTTATTAATTATTCTGAAAATAAGTTTTTAACAGGTTTTTTTCTTAAGGTCGAGCAATTTATTATTGTTTTATTTTTATGTTGCAGCTTTACTTAGGGTTGATTCTGTTTGGTGTAGTAATTATAAGCAGCATTTTCACTTACGTCCAAGAACGAAAAAGTGAAAAGATTATGGAATCCTTCCAGAAATTAATACCTCATGTAAGTAGAAATATAAAAGATTAGTTTATAACATTTATTATTTAATAACGTAGTTTAATAACGAAGTTTAATAACGTATGTATTACACATAAATACTGTGTAGTAAATTGAAATATAATGACAAGCAACGAATTGCTCAGTATACCGAGTGTATAATACTGTTTAAAGTTTAGAAGTTGAAATCAAAGTAGGCCTGGAAAAAAATGGTAAAACTTTAAAAAAAATATTCTAAGACCCAACTAACAAAACCCTAATAAGTGTCGAAAAATGTGTCAAAAATAAGTGTAAAAAATAATAGTGAATTTTAATCAATTTCGAAATTTTATATTTTGATTATGATCTTAGATGGATTGTTTAATGGTTTATTTTCGGTATTCATCATTTTCATCAAATTTTCGTTTAGCAATCATATGTTGTTCATCTACAATGGATACATCTGCATATTCTTTTAGCCTGATATTGGCTTGATCAATTTGCTAAACTGGATAGATTCAGGTTGCCTTGCTATTAGAATGCCAAATGCCAACCTCTGAATTTTAACAAATTAGTTTTACATAACTACAGTTGAAATCTGGAAATATTGGCGCAGCGAGTGTATGCAAAACAATTTCCAAATTCTGAAATATTTACTAACATTTCAGATACTATTCCCCGCTACGAAGAAATCATGCTAATCTTGAACAATAAATTTTGATGGAACTAAATTATCTTCGAAAGTAAGTTTATTGGATTTTTCTAACTTACCTGTGAACTACATTTTGAGGAAGGCTACAAAATGGTTGAGAAAGTTTTCTTTTATTTAGAGTTATAGAATTATAGCGAATTATATAAGATATTCTATCACTAATGCCATATTTTAGATTAATATTTTGATACTACTTATTTTTTTTTCTAGAATACTACAGTAATACGAGAAGGTCAATTGAAGACAATTGCTGTGGAAGAATTGATTGTTGGTGATATAGTGGAATTAAAGATGGGCGACCGTATTCCAGCAGACATTCGTATTATTTGGGCCAATAATTTTAAAGTGGATAATTCAGCTCTTACTGGAGAATCAGTGCCATTAACAAGAACGCCTGAATTCACTGACGACAATCCATTAGAAACACAGAATCTAATTTTCTTCTCCACATACGCAGTAGAAGGTGAGAAGTAACTGATAGATAAAAGGTATTTGGGATAAGCTGTCTTATAGGTAATCCTCAAACTGTGAAATGCGTTTTTGTTTGCGATTGTGAGAGATATACATAATATTGATTACTGCATTAGAAAACATTTAAAATAGGATTAATTGAGGACGAATTGTTCGAAAAGAAGTTATGGGGGTTTCCGATTTGTTTTTAGTCAGATAATATCTGAATTAGTATCATCCTCCTTGTCAAGGTAGATAGTGTTTTTGTTTGAAATGTGAAATTTAAACTTTGTATTTTAGTGCAATGAATTGAAGTTCCTGGTTTCATCCAGAATGTGTTATCAAGAATGGCTTTTATATTAGAATTTGTTAATTTAAACTTTTATATTATTTATTTGATATTTAATTGAAAGTTAATAAAAAAATGCAGAAAAAATTGATTAACTTTTAAATTTTTTAGGTTTAAGGATTTTTTTTTTTAATAAATAATTTATTATTTACTATTAGGTAGTTGTCGAGGTGTAGTAACACAGTGTGGAGATAATACAGTAATGGGAAGAATTGCTCATTTGACTACCAGAGTGAAAACAGAACTGTCTCCCATTGGCAAAGAAATAAAGAATTTCGTGCAAATCATCACTATAATTGCTAGTGCCATAGGAGGAAGCTTTTTAATCATTGCAATGTTCATGGGATTTTCGTGGCTGGATGCAATGATATTTTGCATTGGAATCATCGTCGCCAATGTTCCAGAAGGTCTTCTTCCTACAGTTACTGTAAGTTATTTTAAAGCAAACTTCTTGAGAATTGAAACTTCGTTGAAAACTGAAATTCTTTCTAATTATTTTAATAATGTTAATTTGCATTATTTTATATAGCTTCGTAGAATACAGCTGTAGCATTTAGGATTCACCACAACAGATGTAATGTTTGTTGCAGTTTTCTCTTGAATGCATTTTTAACAGATACAGTATTTAAGGGGCCACTTAATTGTTTGACCTTATTTCCATTCGCCTCCACTTTACAGACATTTATAAAAGATCCCCAATAGTGCTTGCTATTCTTTTGCCACTATAAATGTAAATTGAAGAGAAGAATTTATTAGTAAGTAAAACAAAAACTTATAAGCATCTTAAAAAAGAAGTAGTTAAAAAAAATGGAAATTAAACTCTCTAACATTTCCAATTTCATTACTTACTTTTAATTACAAAGTAATTTACAAATAAAAAAAAATTATCGTGAAAGACAACAAGGGGATTAGTAAGTTAACACAAGGCAATTTGCATCATAAAGATGATTCCAGTACAGCGTTGATTATCTCCCTGAAGATGCTGCGTACCCTTATTTAGTAAGACGTTATTTCAAAATTATTTTATGAACCATTTTCACATGACAACATAGATATTGTAGAAATGGAAAGAAAATCGAAAAAAAAAATAAAGAATAACAGAGATTCTTATGTAATCCTTTACTTCTATTAAGATTTGTTGGATTCTGGATTTGCAAAAATAAATTCCAATCAGCTATCATTTAAAATTAAGTTGGAAATATTTTTGAAAAAAAATCCTATACTGATTAATTTAAATAAATGTAATATAATCAAATTTAATTTGATATAAATATAATCTCAGTATCTCTCTTATTAGTCTATTGTACTATCCCACGGAAATATGGACACATGGAGAGAAAGACTGAGAAAGTATGGTGGGAGAAGTGCAGGGGAAACGGGAGAATCCCGAGAAAACCTCAAGTCAGATAGGACAATTACACTATAAAGAAATTACTGTGCTTCAGTGAGTAAAAGACAAGTCTTCCAGTGTGATGATACACAGGAAAGAATGACGATTTCGGGTATTATTTAAATAATTATAAATGTAGTAAAATCCTGATAATGCTCGAAGAGACGCTGTTCGATCACATTAACTACAGAACAAACATGAAAGTGATACGTTCATGAAATAAATATTTAAAGAAGGAAATGTGAATAACAACTTGCTGTTTATTATTTGAAAGCATTTCAGGCAATAATAGGGGGAGGGTGCCACCATATCCTTATACATTGCATATTTGATTGAATTAATCTATTCTTTGGAACGAATATATTTCTTAGGAACGAGTTAGTAACATTAATTGTATATCGCTCGTACTAGGTATGTTTGACTATAACAGCCAAACAGATGGCTAAAAGGAACTGTCTCGTGAAACATTTAGAAGCAGTGGAGAGTCTCGGATCAACGTCAACGATTTGTTCAGATAAAACAGGAACCCTTACACAGAACCGTATGACAGTGGCTCATTTGTGGTACGATAAGAAAGTCGTTGCTGTACCAACAGACGAAAATCAAACGAGGGAAGGTAAGACATTATAAAGTTAAACTTTTGTTGAAGTTAATCATTTCGAATTATCTTCACTCAACATTTTAATGATGTTATTATTATGTACATACTATCTCTCTGCCCTCCCCTCCGTTTAAGGGTTCTAGGACAATGTTGAGAATATAAGATTCAGCAATATCTATTCCATAAGATGTATAACAAGTTAGATAGAACATCGGTTTAAATTCAAATTTCAACTAGCAATACCTCTTGATATCAACTAAAGGATTCTTAAAAAGAAGCTTTTGTTATCAAGTTGTTTAACAATAAGTAATTAAGGATGAACGTGTGTTTCCATAAAACAGACGTAAACGGCGTTTTTCTTATTGTGGACCAAAAAATTGAAATGAAAAAATTAGTCGAATAAACTGAAGTATAAAGCAATGATTATTATCAATTTTGAATCATAAAATATGTTTAACACAATTAAACACAATTCTTGGTATTTTGAATCTAGAAATTTTATAAGAATGTTACATAAAAGTAGACCAATGTTTTCATTGTTTTTTGTTTTTTCCAGATGTTAACATAACTAAATCATCCCCAACTTTTAATAACTTGTGTATGATCTCTGGATTGTGTAACAAAGCGACATTTCTACCAGAAACTATGGACCAACCAATATTAAAAAGGTAACGTAGAGTTCAATAAAATTAAGTTCTGTTATTGATTACAAAATGTGTAAATGACTTTAGAATATAAAAGAACGCATTGAAATTCAAATCGGAAAATAGTAAATAAATGACTAGAACTCTTATCACTCGCCAAAAATAAATAAATAAATAAATAAATAAATAAATAAATAAATAAATAAATAAAATAGAACAATACAAAATTTACTCGTCCTTTTACTGTTGTTGTAATTAGAATTAGTTTTCCATTTTAACGAAACAGCTGATAGCCTCACCCGTGGTAAATGGATTTCTAGAGCCTTGGGAAGTTTTTTTTTTTTTTAATATTAATACACTAGTATTGAAATTTCACATTTTCATTTCTAAAAACGGAAAATAATGCATTTATATTGACTGAAAAACTAAAATATTCTGGATATTACAGACAAAATTCTTATTCATTCTGGTGGGCAGTGGAAGTCGGGAATTATTCTTCTCTGAGGACTAAAGCGGTCCAGAAGTCTTAAAGAGAAATCACCGATCACGCACCAATGAAAATAAAAACAAAACAAAAAAGTCATGCCATGATCTTGTCAAATAATTGGAGCCTGAGAAGGCTGTTTCATCATTCTCATGAATCCTCAGCCAGACTTACCACTTCGATGACAAGCTTCGAAGGTATGAAGAATATGTGGAATCCATACTCGCCCCCGACATAAGAAAAGGAAAACACCTGTTACTTAACAATTAAATTTAATTTTTGATTTAATAAAAAGTCCTCAGCCGTTGGGCACAAGTGGCATAACCGTAGGGCTAATAGTATCGAGAAGTCTCTTATTAGTCAAATATCGGAGAATATATGTTTTTGGAATACCCATGAAAGCAGTGATTTCACTCCGAAACACATAACAATGTCTATAATGCACCATTCGATTATTTAGTTTCGATATTCAGGAATTTTCGAAAGTAGATCCTAGAAGTAAGCTTTCATTCTATAAATAAACGATATATGTTAATATCTTGGAAAGATACATACCCAGTAGAAAATGTTTACAGTACAGCATTTCAGTCATGTTAATAACAGGAATAACGTATAGTTTGGAATGAAATATCTGAATTTGTTCGAAAATTTTGATCTGACGAAAAAAAAAATTAATTTCGGAGATAGAAAGAAAATAAATATCCATAAAATGGAAAGGTAATATGTGAAAATGCAGCTGCAAGATATTCCAATTTTTGATAATGATTTTGCTTCGTTTCTGGCAGAAGATTATGAACATGAATTTTGCTTCTAAAAACAAATTGAGAACAATGCACGTATTCATGAGGTGTTTGGTGCAATGCAATGAAATTATTAGCAAGAAAAGCTATTTGATCACACGAAAAGTTGTGGCAGAAATATTGGTCGTCTCTGGTAGTCATATGGTAAGTTAGACTTCTACTGATATATCGAGGAAGCTTAATATTTCCTGTTTAATAACAGACGACATTAAAACAGGCAATATTTCTTAAGTTATATATTACAAATATGTAAAATCTCATTTTGTGAATTAGTAAATTTCTTAGAGCTTCAGATATTTTGATTTAAGAAAGTCTTATTTTGATTGGTTTGTTCACAGAGAAGTCCGAGGAGATGCCTCTGAAGCCGCTCTTTTGAAATTCACAGAGTTGGTGTACGGTGATGTGATGAAATTAAGGAAACAATATCATGAAGAATTTCTCATTCCATTCACTTCGGTCAATAAATACCAAGTAAGCAATGAATAAACTATGGAATACATGAAAGATTTATTCTATTACAAGTTATTCTTCTCTTTCTGGCTTAATGCTTTCCTTCTATTTAAACATTTCTATTAGTAATTTGACTGCAGTAAAGAAATTAGAGATACAAAGAAAAAAAAAGAATTAGTTACGACTCAATCCACCCGTAGAAATGTCACAATGAGATTTTAAGATCATCTACTATCATCTACTATTTTAAGATCATCATTTAATAAAAATTTGAAAAAAATAAAATAAAATAAGAGCATGCGCGGAGAAGTTAGTTTTTCGTGAATACGTTCATTTTCTTTATCAGTATATATTGATTAAAGAATTGTTGTGCACTGTCCATCTATAGGTTGTCGAAGGAAATGCAAATTTTCAAAGGCAATCAATCACTAGATAGAGACACAGGTGCTGAAAGATACATTGAAAAGTTTAATTAGAATAATCCTTAATTTTATTTAATATGAATGGAATTTTGGGGTCTTGCATTGGCTCGCTTTATCAAATTTTCTTGAAAATTTAGTCCGAGTTTTATGAATACTGGCAGATGGACAGAGATAGACAAATAGCAATAATAATAAGCAATTTCGCAGTTAAATGCAAAATCTGCTTAAAAAAATACCGAAAGTGAAACATGATTGAAAGTTATTTTTGGAATGCATTTTGCATAAGAATGTTTTGTGGAGATCTGTTTTGTCTCTCTGGCTGCGAATTTGCAGATTTTGAAGAAATTTGGCTTCCTTGGAACCAAAAAAATATAGTCGTCAATTCAATATCGGCTTAATCTTCATTTTACTGTATACCTCGAGGCTTAAAAGATTTTACAGTCCTATGGATTGTGACTTCATACAAAAGCTCAGTTATCCAGAATTTACTGCATAATATTGCAGCTTATATATAATGGCTTATATATAATTTTATCAATTCCTCAGTCTAATTGGAAAATATGGCTTAATATTCTTTCGCTCGACATTTTTCTGTGAATTATGATTATCACACCTATTTTTCTTATGTCTTTTGACAGTATTGTAGGTTCAGTCTGTTTTAATAAATCAAAACAAATTGCATCTTTACTTTTCTCTAATACATATAGCCTACATGCAAAATTATTAATAAAAAAATTTTTTTATCACAAAATAAGAAATTTTAGATTCTTTTTGTTAGCAAATTCAGTTCTACATTTTATTGAAGCAAATTTGAATTCATTATGTAAAGACACGAAAAGTAGTAATTTTATTCTTAACAATCTAAGGAAGACTAAATACTTACAGAATATAATACTGTAACTTTGTGTATTTATTTTTTCCTGAAATTAATAAATTGTGCTTTTTTTGCTTAGGTATCGATTCACAAAATGGAAGCTGAACATCGTCTTTTGATTAAAGGAGCACCAGAAAGGATCTTAGAATTCTGCAGCACGGTATATATAGAAGGAAAAGTAGTTCCTTTGGATGAAGAATTCAAGAAAGCGTATAAAGCAGTTTATGAAAACCTTGGAGGCCAAGGCGAAAGAGTGCTCGGTAGGACATTCAGTATCATTTGGAAATCATTAAAAAAAATAAAAATAACAGAGAAAGCAAATTCAACTCATTAACGAGATCCTTTTAGGCTTCCGATACTTGAATCAAAAGCCTTCTAATCCCGCTTTGTCCGTCCGCCTGTGGACAAGTATCATTAAAATCTCATTAAATTATCATTAAGCACAACAATCGCAACAATTGCGCCTTTTGCATTCGCAACAATCACATTTATAATACAGCTCAGCAACAATCACAATAATCACAATAATTGCAACAATTGCGCCTTTTGCATTCGCAACAATCACATTTATAATATAGCTCAGCAACAATCACAACAATCACAATAATCGCAACAATTGCGCCTTTTGCATTCGCAGCAATCACATTTATAATAATAAGGAAATTAAAGCAATAATTCAACAAATTACGTATCAGAAGCCGTTGGAAGCATTGTGATTGGTTTACTAATCGCTATCCCTACTTTGTTTATTAAGAAACTTAATAATCAAGCAGTTGACATCCAAATTAATTTTTTCAATTTATTTTTTCTTATTAATTTTATTTACTACTATTTATTACTTTTTTATTAATTGGTATTTATTTTAATTCGAATGTTTATATTTGATGGTGTACGTACTGTAGTATTGAACATTTTATTGGTAGACAGTGGGTAACTGATAGATCTTCAGAGATAGAATCTTAATGAAAGAAACGAGTATACTGAAAAAAAAATATTTACGTACAAATTTTTTTTTTCCAACAAGCTTTTTATATAATTGCCTTTACTTTTTGAATTCTTATTTCATATTTATATTTGACGATTAATAAAAAACCTGTTCCGTAGGTTTCTGTGACCTTCCATTACCATTTTCTCAATTTAATCACAATTACAAATTTGACAATGATAAGGTGCAAAATATTATGAAAGATTTACGATTTGTTGGTCTCATTGCTATGATTGATCCTCCTCGAAGCGCTGTTCCTGATGCACTTCGGAAATGCAGAACAGCAGGAATTAAGGTAAGATAATAACATTATTAACCTTTAGTTATTAAATTAAAGCAGCCAGTTGATATATATAAGATATTATATTTTATATAATCTTTTATGAACCTTTAGACGAAATCAATAAAATAATCGTAAACAAGTATTCATTAATTAATGTGCGAGAGAATCATGCAGTCAACAACATTTGTAAGTTTTTTGGTACTTTAAAAATTGATTCTTTTTAATTACTTAGTTTAATTTTATTGTTTTAAATTAGAAATTTGTTTACTAAAATTATATTAGGCTGTCAAATTGTCTAGAAAATACTAACAGCTTTCTAGAAAATACAATTTTCAAAAGAAATAAGCACTATCTTTCCATTTCTGAACTCACTTGTATAATAATTAAATTTAAAGTAATAATTTTTATTTTTTTTATTTTTTAGTTTTTGGGTATTTTTTTTTTTTTTTTTTTTTTGATAACCAAAAACCTGTCTAAGAGCTTTCAGGAATTCTAGCCAATCCTTTAACCCGAATTATCCAAATAATATTCTTATCGACTTTTCTTAAACCTGTGAAAACATAATCTTGCTCCATGTAAGTCTTGTATCCCCACGACGTTTTGCACAATGATTGAATTTAAACTTTTCTCTTTTTCAACCATTGTTCTTCCAGTCTCAGCGTTTTGTATTCTTTAGAGAAAATACGAGTATAGATAAACATAGAGAAGCCCTCCACACGGCTCTAGAAATGTCCGTACAGCGTCGAGAGAATTTAATTTTAGGTCCAGAAGTTCGAAATAAAGCTTGCGGTTTAATATACCTATACATTTCGAAAAAGGGAGTGAGAGGATCTTTTCCAGTCATCCCAAGATACCGCAAGCTTTATTTCGAACTTCTGGACCTAAAACTAAATTTCTTGGCCGCCAAGACAGATGAAACTGTGTTTGGAACCGAAAGGAAATAAGAGCTCCAGCTCTTATAATATTTACCGTTTGTTCCACTACGAAAGATGGGATACGGGACGGGACCGAGAGAGGTGGGAAGTTTTCTTCTTCCCCACTATATTTTTAATGTCACACTTTGCATGTCCAGGACTAAGTCAAAACAGTATCCGCAAGATAGATAGGTTGTGGAAAGTTCTTCTCAATGCACAACATTTCGACATTTTATAATATTTTAAATCTGTTATCGAATTTTTTGAATATTACAGAAAAACGTTAAAATGGACTTATATCTCATAAAACTGTCATTGAAAATTATGAAACAGTCACTTTTCAATAAGCAAGTGTAATTTCTGAATACTTAATAATTTCATTGTTGGACTGCTACAGCAACTATGTCCTCAAAATCTCTCGAAGGACAAGTGTTTTTTTCGTTAACTTACGTTAGAAGAGTGAGATGAATAGAGTGGGGAAAAAAAAAAAGCTTTGAATTTTACCGGCTATAGTGATTACTTAGTTTTTAAGAATTAAAATACTATGTTTTCATTTCTATGTTTGTTTAATTTTACGTTTATTTTTTTAATTCTATAAAAGTCGTAATTTCTTAACGCTAACAGGTTATTATGGTGACTGGTGATCATCCAATCACAGGTAAAGCTATTGCCCAGGCAGTGGGAATCATTACGAGTGATGTCGTAGATACCGCTTTGACAGAACCACACATTCCTCTGGATCAAGTTTATCAGAGGTAAGAGAGTGTTGAAATAAATTAAAAATGCTCTTAATTAGAAAGAATCTTACCTTACCCGGACTGTAAATGTAGGTTAAATGAAAATAGGGTGTACATCTCAGAGCTAAATGGTTTTATTTTATTTTTACTTTTTTTAATTTAATGATGATATTGCTAAAGGAAATGATAAAAAAAGAGAAAACATTATACTAAATTTTCAATATGCGAGTGATTCCCAAATATTAAGAATGTTTGACTAAGCTGATAATCTTCCTGACTGAAATTTTCCAGTTTTCCAAACTTACTTCCTCTTAATTGCTTTACTGAAGTAGGTTACAGAAAATTAGGAAGTTTATGCATAACGTAGAAAAAAAGAGGAAAATAACCAAAAAAAAAAATCAGATAATTAATTACAAGAAATTTTGGTATTCCTGATTTTGGCCTATTTTTCCGAGTTGTGAGAACCTGGCTGCCTTGGGACTACGTTTAAGAAGTCGGATGTTGATCGTGAATGTTGAACTTCGTGTGTAGACTGAGGTTTGCAGGCAAACTTATTTAAAAATGGTATCGCACGATCTTTTATTAGAAAAACTAACCCACATCTGGCTAACTGTGATCTTGAGATATCAGTATGCAGCTAGTTGCGACTTGGCGTCAGGAGTCCGTCGGCGATCTATCCTTAAGAAACATCCGATTGGTGGGTACCGTAGTGTGCACTTTAGCCGAAATTTCTTCAACATCGTTTGCTTTATTTTATTTTTATTTTTTTTTATCAATTTTATTTTCACATTTATTTTAGCTTCGCCATTAGTTTTGTTTTTTTAGATCCATTGAATTAAATTAAAGATAATCGTAATAATCTCGATGTCACTAAGTCTTTCAGATTTTTTTCACGGTATCTAATTGGTAGTCACTTAATTTCAGTATAGTAGAAAAAAATTCAGTAAAAATAATAGATCCAGGATCAGCTGTGTTTAGTTACAGCATATTTGAATGGAGATTGAATGAGTGTGCCCAACAAAAATGCTCTCATGATCGCCAAGAGCAAAACCAAACTTTCAGTTTCAACAACAAAAAGGAAGATTCTACTGAGAATACAAAAAGATCGAAGATTCAAGTCGATGACTGGTATTGTGAAATCTGTAATGAATGTAGAGCAGATGAGATGATTAGTTGCTCGAAATGTAAAATATGGGTTCATTTAAAATGTGTAGGAGTGAGAAAAATCATTAGAAAAGTTCTGTTATGCCTGTTGCAAGTGAAAGAACTAAGAAGCAAATGTGCAGTCTGAGAAACAGTATTTGTGGTACAACTATGAACCCACCGTACAACCTCAGAGGCGGATTTACACTTTTGCCGCCTACAGGCTATGCCAGATTTGCCGCCCTTCCTCCTGAACCTCCTGTCTGAATGTATCACTAGTAAACTATACTGATGTTTAAGTTTAGTTTTGAGCTAAGTTACTGATAATTTACAACTCATCTATTCGTTAGAATTTTCTATGAGTAGTATGAGAGTATGAAAAAACAATATATAAATATTTAGACCCATAATGATGCATTCCTTTCCTTAAGTACACATTCTAAAAATATGTTGTAAAAAGTTGTTTAAACAGAAAATTTAAACATCAAAGTTAATTTAAATAATTGGAATATATTTCGTACATAACAGTCGCAGAAGATATGTATTAGAAAGTAAATACAGGTATAACGTCACTATCAAACAGTCCACCGCCGCCTCCCACGCGTGAGCACTCCAATGCAACGTCTACCCCCTTCCACTTCCAACCTACGGCCACAGTCATCATTCACCCAATTTCCCGGGATATACACTCAAAGCCAAAAATACACTCTGTTCGCATATACTGTACAGACATATCAAAAAGCCAGGAAATGTCTGTTTCTTGTTATGTTTCCCACATTTTCTGCTTGTAGTATGACACTTAATATTTTTTAATATTAATATTATTGAATCGTACAGGATTTTTGTTTATTTTTCCAATTTTTTTTGCCGCTTCCTAAAGTTGCCGCCCTGGGCTATAGCCCTTTTAGTCCTCGTGTAAATACGCCTCTGTACAACCTAGGAAACCAGTTTCCTAATTTGAACCGATTACAGACTTCCAAAAAACTGATCCTTTTGGATCTTGTTGTGACTTAGTACAAAATATTTTCTATTGGATATGTTTCTCAACTTAATAGAGATTAGAATTTACTTTGAAAAAACTTTGAAACGCAGCATTAAAATTAAAAAAAATCAATTATGAAAAATGGTACTATGTACGCACCCTTCCTCTGACTTCAGTTTGATTGAAAGAGAAAAAACACGTTTCTTTAGGATTCGTAGCTGTTTTCTGTTATTAAGATAAGCTTTTTCCCAAATGAGCTGATTACACACATTATGAATCATTGTTGGTGAATGAAAGAATTACATTTTCATTGGAGATATTTTAATTAAAAAAATTATTAATAAAAAATAATGTCCTGTATCGAAATTAAAGATGCAATTATCTTTTAATTTAAGTAATAAATTGGTTTCCAATCCATGAAAATCTGCAAAATTATTGCACGTTTGCGTATATAGGATGTACCTGAAATGTGCTGCCAACTTACATTGGCCATTCAATGTTGGCCGTACAGTCGCTCAGTTTCTCAGAAATTGCTCGAAATGTCCTCCATCGGCCGCAATGCACGCAACACAACGTCGTTCCATCCACTGTCAACACCGTCGAAGATGCCAGGTGCACGTCGAATTGTGTTGCATCCATCCACTATGCGATCATGCAGTGCGTGGGCGTCAGGAACCGGTGTTATGTATACTAATGCTTTAAGATAACCCCATACGAAAAATTCCAGAGGGTTTAAATCAGCGGAACGAGCAGGCCATGCTGTTGGTCCCCCTCTTCTAATCCAATGATTCTACGATTCTATGGTAGGCCAACACCTCTGTATCGTTTCATCGTTCATATCTTGGAAATAACGCATTTCCAGACCCATGTTTATCTGACATTTAAATACAACTTTAAGTTTGGAAGCACGTTTCAGGTACACCCTGTAATGAAAATTAGATCTTTTTGTTTTATGAGACACTAAATATATTATTTACTTTTTTATGAAGGATTCAAAAAATGTATAGTCCGGATTACGCTCCAAGAGCAATTGTGATTCACGGCTATCATTTAAGAGATATAACCTCGGATGATCTCAAGATTATTCTCAGTCGTCATCCGGAAATCGTATTCGCTCGAACTTCACCTCAGCAGAAGCTGCTCATCGTTGAAGGATGTCAACAATTGGGTTCTATCGTTGCAGTGACAGGGGACGGTGTTAATGATTCTCCAGCGCTTAAGAAAGCAGATATAGGTAAAGCAAGCTTTTTACTTAACTTTTCTTTTCCTTTTCTTAATTTATTTTTTTTCAGGTCTTTTTTATATTATTATTTTAAAAAGAAAACCGAATTGAGCAGACTCTATTCTTCCAAAAATGTACAGCTTTTTTTTCCCCAGTCTTAGTGTCCAAAGACATCTCTCAGATGCAAACTGTAGACTTTTATAGTTGTCTGTAGTCTATAGTTTGTATCTGAGAGATATTTTGAATATTGGGAAAAACTTACGAGTTAGATGAAGTTTCTGGTCGTTATCGCATTTGTGGGGAAGTTTCAGACGAAAACTGGAGAAAATAATCACAATGACTTCATGGTTCAGCAGATAACGTCAGCGATTTCTTAAGAGATATTTTTAGGGATTGTCTAGAGCTCGAGATAGCCAAATATCTAATCATTCTTACTGATAAAGTAGACATTTTCTTAGATGCCTGTTTTACTTTCATATTTGCTGAACACAAAGTGACAACCTATCGAACCACAGCCACCCAATTGCATAAAACAAATCTGGAATTATGTTGATCGAGGTCTATGGGAGGTAATCTTGAAAATATGGTTTATATATCTTCCGTAACGTTCAAGAGTAGAATCCATGCTACCATATGCTATCGGCAGTTCTGGTAGCAAGAAAAGGCCTAGCAACAAAAGTCTCATCTTAAAAAGATGTCAAAAAAATTTGATTTAATGTTTTCCGTATTTTCAAGAATCCTTCCATGATTTTGCATATTTCATAATTCTAAAATTGCATCGATTTGTTGAGGAAGCGACGATCGTTACATCTTGTTAATAACCCGCTGGAACTGACGGCAGAATGCAAGGGGTCTGCAACGTGCCCTTCAAACGACTACAGGACGCAATTGCCATCGTGAAGGTGGCCTCTATGCACGTAGGCCCATGGCGTGTGTCCCATTAACCGCACATCACTGTATTTTGTTTAGATTTGTATTACATGATCCTTTTGTTATTCATAAGACATGAGCCTTATTGTAATTTGTATTATTAGAATAAAGTTTAATCTCTTCGGAATAAATATTTATATGATTTTAGAGAGTAATGACGACATTTGAAATTTTTTTTTAGGTGTCGCCATGGGAATTGCAGGAAGTGATGTAAGCAAGCAGGCTGCTGACATGATATTATTGGACGATAACTTTGCTTCAATCATAACTGGAATTGAAGAAGGTTAATTATTTAACATTTTCTTCTAGATATTGTAATAGCGTGGAAAACTAAAATGTAATAATTTTATGAAAATTTTATGAAAAAAATAAAACAACAACCAACAAACCGGAATTATTAAAAACAGCAGAGATCTTGTTATTCTGGAATGGCTTCACAGATGATCTTTTTGAATTTGCAAGTTGGTAGTTTCTATTTCAGGTGTTTTCCAGGTTTTGATGACAGTATATGAAGAACTAGAGAAATATTTGCAGTTTTGGTCTAGTATTTGATGTCAGTTATTTCTGTTCAACTTACAAGGCTATTTTTAACAGGAATGGATTTGTATCTTTTGCATGAGTAACTTAAAATAGTAACTAAAAATAAATAATGGTTAGGGGACTTCACTCAAATAGAATGCAGTCTATAACAAAGGCTTTTTCTACACAACAATATCCAATTCATAATCTGGAACTTGTAACCTGATGAAAAGATTGAGACTATTCAGTCTCTAAATATTCCAGTATGGATTGAGATCTCACCCATCTCTTGTAGCTTGTGGTTTACAGTGTTACAGGATACCTAATATACTGAATAAAGGATATTTATGAACTAGATACTTACGAACTGTTTTCCTTATTGATCATCTAGCTTATGCCCTTTAATCATATCTAAGCTTAACTCATATTTAGCTTAGTAAAAGTACATTCATTAAGAGTTTTGATTTCCTAAGTTACTTCCTACATTCCTTTTTTTAAACAGTATTTGAATTTTAACAGAAATAACCAACATCAGATACTAGGCCAAAACAGCACATGATATATATCTATTTCTTCTTTCATACCGCAACCTCTGCAGCCTTAATAACTGTAATGAGCAGCTGTAAATCATAAAATTGTAAATCATAAATGTAAATCCTAAATTTAACATTTAATTTCTGCCAAGTTATGAGACAAGCTTTGAAAATGCCCTTGCGAGAAATCAATATTTTAAGAGCAATCTGAATAGTGGAAAATAGTCGGATATCTGCTCCTCTTCTAACAGTCGTCCCTGTTTCAAACTACTCAGTTAATTACTTCATCCATTGATCAGTAAAAATCTATTAATAAAATTTTATCGATGTTTCTAAAAATATTTTTTACATCTGAGACTTCATAATCACATTTCTAAAATGGCAAAGATTTTAGCTGGAGAGATGATTGAATATTAAATTCATTCATAGATTCATTCATGTGATAAAATTTCTTTCCATTATCAGAAATTTTAAGAAAAGTTTCTTTCGAATAATAAGTTATGAGTAATTTCGAGATGAGATTACTCAATATTAAATTAAGGTCCTCACTAAGGATCATAGCCCGGGTCCCACTAAATCATTTGATCATTGGAAACTTGAGTCCTAATAGGAAATTAGTGGGATCCGGAGCTGGTGACTGATTGCTTACCTCCGCTTCCCCTCTTTATGTTTGGCCCTTGTCTTAATCGATTGAAGCTTTTCTTGAAGCTTCAGTTTGGAATTTATAATCATTTGCTCAAAGATAATAATTTAGAAATACTGTATATCTTATGATTTTCATCTTCTGTAATTTTTTTAAACAACAATAATTGTGTAAATACAACAATTCTTACCAATTTCAGGTCGAAGAATTTTTGATAATTTGAAAAAGGCAATAGCCTATGTTTTAACGAGTAATGTGCCAGAAATCTGTCCCTTTCTGTTTTTTATTATACTTCGAATGCCTTTATCTTTGAACACAATCAATATTTTGTTCGTCGACCTGGGAACAGATATCGTAAGTTATTTTTTATGATTGATTTCAAGAATTAATAATTAATAATTTCATGAATTTTTGCTAGCAAAATGAAATGATTTTTCTATAGTGTTAGAAAATTCAAACAGATATTTCTTTTTCTTAATTTTTTTTTGCTTTAGCTTCCCACTGTGACGTTAGGTTACGAATTCGCTGAATCAGATGTGATGCTAAGAAGGCCACGTGATCCAAGAGTAGACAAACTTGTATCATGGGGGTAAGTCAGTTTTTATTCGAATTTAATGAAGCGCATAAATTGAATCTTTGAATTTCAGCACCAAAGCAATCCGAAAATTCCGAAAAATATACATATATCATGAATTTCCTTTGAATTTGCATTTGGTCATTCATCTCTTTATTTATTTTAATGTCATTCATCTCTGGAATTCTTCTCTTTAATTTATAATAATAGTAACATATATTGTTATTATTACCTATTAAGAATAAGTAAAACGTAATAAAATTAGAATAAAGAAGAAAGGTGATGGGAAAAAAATGTAACTTTCTGTACATAGCTAGTTTTGTGCGACTGGTTTAATATTACTTTGTTGGTTGTGACTAATATAAATTTTTCATTGTTGTTAATACTAGGCCATCCAAGTCCCTCGGAAATTTGGAGTTGCAGGCTTCTAACGATTGGCAACCTATCGGTACTTGTGATCGATTGAAAAAGTCCGACGCCCTCTTGTATTTAACCAAAGTCACTATTTCACAGATGATTATGTGAATCTTAAATCCATCTGGAGGAGAAAAACTCTGGGATGCAAATTCCACACCACTCGTGCTAAGCAAATACTGGCTCGAATAAGTCTATCGGAATAATAAGATGAACATAATTCACAGTTCTCTAATAAACCCCTATCTCTATCTCTATCTGGAACTGAACCTGGCTCTTTCAAGTCTGTAGACTTAATTCCACTGGACCACTTCAGGGGAGAATAATAAAGAGACAGTCTTTTAGTTGACGTCTCTTTATTGTTATATCCTATGTGATATGATACATTTTGTATCTTATAAATTATTCCTAAAAAGTTTTTTATCAATAAAGAAAATCTATCCAAAAATAATACATATTTTCAAAATTATGTTGTACTTCCCATCTGTAATTAATAACATGAACTTAGTGAACTTAATTTATTCGTTTAGCTTAATTCGACGAGTGATTCTTCATGGTTGGATTGAAGTTGCGGCCTGTAATTTCTGCTTCTTCGTAGTCTGCGGTCAAAATGGTTTCTTACCTGATCGTCTGCTCGGACATCGCAGTGAATGGATTAATGAGGCTTTAGATGATTATGCTGATAGTTATGGCCAAGAATGGGTAAAAAAATTGTATTTTGTTGTTAAAAGAATATTTAAAATGAATAATAAATAAATATGGTAAAGAAGTCCTAGAATTAGCGAAGCTCCTATGATTATTGTACACAGAATGTTATGAAATTAAATGAAAGGCAACAATTCTGTGAAACTCTTTTCCATTTATTTTTAAACAAGTCTCCGAGACTACAATCCTCTTTTTGTTTAAAGATAATGTCAAGATAAGTTTAGAAATTCAATAATTGAAGATCATAGTATTTGTGGCTATGAACAGTTCCATAAATACTTAAGAGCACAAAAATTCTGAAGACATTTAGATAATGCAGTACGATCATCTACAGTATCTTAATTTCATATAACAAGTATTCATCGTGCGTTCGTAATTATAAAAAATATTATTGTAAAAAATTATTATTATTTTTACAGACTTATCATCAAAGGAAAGAGCTGGAGCTGACTGGAAACACAGCTAGTTTTGTTGTTATCGTTGAAACTCAAATTATTAGCCTTATCACTTGCAAGACGATAGTAGTTTCTGTCTTTACTCACGGTTTTAGGTAAGAATTAAAAGAATATATATCTAAATTTAAGGCAATAATTTGTTTTGTGCGACCATTAAGGAGATTAACCTTCATCTCAAGGAATATTGAATGTCATTTGTTACTAGTAGTTGACAACAGTTACGTGTTTAGTGTAGTTCTATTCATTTCATCTAGAAAAGCGAAACGTAATTCATAATTTATTTCATTAAAGTACCTAATTTTTAGTGTATTTTCGAAAGGAAATATTCACTATTACTATTCACTTATGTCCTACATGAACAGATAAGCCCGGGATCTTGTGATAAGAGCCCATCAGTGATCCTAGATCATGAATATATATGCCATTCAAAATCTTTGTATATATTTCCATTTTTTGACAGTTTTTCCTATCTTCAGAACCTTATACTCACGTTGTTTTAGAGCTTTTGCCATAACTTTTTAGATCTTTTAGGGCATTGTAACAAAAAAGTCGAAATCTGTTCATTTTTACGGAGCGGGCCTTAGAAGTGGGGCATAACAAAGTTCTGACGTGGATAACTGCCGTAAATTTTGAGCTTTTCAGCTAAAGCTTTTGTGGATACTAAAGTCCTCCCAGTGAATGATGGCCGCCCTGTTTTTGTGAGATATGCGCATAAATCATCGATTACTCTGGTCAGGCACTTCCGTATGAGTTTATCACAGGACGTCGCCATTACGGTAAAGGCTTGTTACTTTGCAAAAGAGCATTGTATTTATAAATAATATATATTTATTTATTTATATAAATACTTATTGTTAGCAACTGGTATTGAAATAACGGTAAATAGTCGAGAGAAATTTTAATTTGGCGTTATCAACATGTCTTTCTCAGTGAAAACAGACGACGGGCGTCCATTGTGACAGGAAAACATAATTGATCAGCTACCGGAAGGGCTGCGCAGTTCAAACTTCCGCCGGTCATCTTTCATTTTGAGGACAATAGTTACCCTTAAGGACTCGGATGGTATTATCAATCAGTATTCACAAATATCAAGGTTAGCACATGAGGCTTCAGAATCTCCTGTACTGCGCCACGATGTTCCCCTGATCACTACCAGCGGAGATCGAGAATTGTAGGAGATGCTCCACACCATAACGCCACCAGTCTGCGTGTGTTACCAGGCCGTGTGTCGCTCAAGAATGAAGTCCGGATTTGTGCGCTGCCCAGTGCTGCTCTATACATGAGGACGATGGATATCTGTGGATATTGTGTTCAGAGAAAGCTGGATTCGTCGCTAAACACGATTTGTTGCCAGTTCAGAGCCGTTCCTGCCATCTGCTCACTATAGTACTGCAAATGCCGTCGCTGATGGGGGGGGGTATTAACGGCAGACGGGGTAAGGGATGCCGAGAATGTAAGTCTCGTTCACCAGATTGCCTTGCAATCTGGAGTAGACACGGGTCTACTTAGTGATGCCGCTACATGTCTGTGGATGGTGGACAGAGACGCTCTTAAATCATTTCGCACCTGTCGGAGATGACACGATTCTCTCTGATAATCTGCCTAGGTCTCCCAGTGCCTTCCCTATATCTATACTGCCCCCATCGCCGTCACACAGTATAGTCGGAACAGTTCAAGTGGCGACAATTCGAAGCAACGAACATCCTGCCTCCCGCAGTTCAACGATACGCCCTTTCGCAAATTCTTGTCAATTGTTCAAAACTGCTTCGAATGCTTCGTCGAGGCCTGCTCAGGACAAACAGACCTGTACTGTGACGGTGCCGTAACAGAGTGCCGTCGTTACAAGATTATTCGTTCTGGGTACGAATGGCTAATTTTTTTGGCAATGATAGCATATTTATATATATTTAATCAATATATTATTCTTTTGTCAATATTAATGTTACATATCATTGGTATGGGCAGTGGCGATGGCACCACAAGGGTTCGCACGTTGTGTTTGCAAGAAAGCTTGCATTCGAAAGGATGCTTGTGCAAGAAGAAAGGAGTTCCATGTAACGGAGTTAGTTACTCGAAATGCCATGTAACGGAGTTACAGTTACTTTAAATGCCATGTAACAGAGTTACAGTTACTCTAAATGCCATGTAACGGAGTTACTGTTACTCTAAATGCCATGTAATGGAGTGAATTACTCTGAATGCCATGGCAGTTTGCCTTGAGGAAACAAACAAATAAACGCATGTCTTCATAAATATATTTCTTTTGTAGATTTCAGTTACTATGTTTCTATTTTTCCCCCTAACGCATGATTGCACTATTAGGAAGATACAGTGGTGGTCAGAATTATAAGGACAACTGAAAATTGCACAGAAAAAAATTATTTGTGAAGTAAATAAAGTGAAATGTATACATAAAATGCCTTTTTATGCCAGAAATCATTGTAGAATGCAAAACATTGGAAAATGCAAAATTTGAATGTTTTGCCATATTTAACAAAAAAATATCATTGTAAAAACTGGACAAAATTATAAGGACAATGAATGCTTTGGCCTGAAACACACAAATAATTAATAATCTCCCCCTTCTTCTCAATCACTTTTATCAGTCTTGATGTCATAGATATCACAAATCTTTATTAAAACTCCAAAATACTGCACCACAGACCAATATTTCGTCTTATTTTTCAAAGATTTCCTCAAGGTTTTTTGGTAACATAATAAACAAATAAATAAAATAAAAAAATAAAGATCAAAATGGAAAGAGAAATAACCTTCTCAAACCTTTACAAATC
>JAFIDM010000003.1:52075042-52101331 GCA_023159025.1 Thereuonema tuberculata
CCCCACAGGTTTTCCATTGGATTTAGATCTGGGCTTCTGGCCGGCCAGTCAAGCAGTTTCACAAAATTAGCATCAAACCATGCTTTCGAAGTTTGAGAAACGTGTACTGAGGCATTGTCCTGCTGGAACAAAAAGTCTCCACTCGTAATTGACGGTGCTTCTGGTAAAAGATTATTGCCCAATATATAAATATAACTCTCAGAATTCATTTTGCCCTGCACAAAAACTATTGGAGTAGTTCCGCCAGTTGCGAAACCTCCCCAGACCAGCCAATGAGCCACCTCCAAATCTATGGTTTGCGAAATTTTTTTTCTTTACGGAGATCATACCAGAAGTATCGAAAACCATCTGGTCCATCCAAATTAAACTTTTTCTCATCAGAAAAGATAACATCATCGCATTTCTTTTTCCATAGTAATGCATTTTTTGGCAAACTCCATCCTCAGTCTCTTATGAACTTTTGTAAGAGGTGGTCGTGACATAAGTTTTCCATAACGAACCTTTTTTTCTTTTTGTAAAACATGTCGAACAGTTCGAACACTGCATCGAAAGTTTAATTCCCGTTTAATTTCCGTTGATGTTTGTTTTTTGGAGCAAGCTCGCCTTATTATAATTCTTTTCACAGGCACAGAAACAGAAGATGGCCTACCTATACGTCTTTGCCGTCCATATTTTTCGGGATTTTTAAGAAAATTATAAATAACCGTTCTCGATCTATTCAGCTTTGTCGAAATTTGATGTACAGTAAGTCCTGAACTTTTAAAAGCAACCACTTTCCCTTTCTAAAACTCCGAAAGTTTCGTACCTAGTGGCATGACTGAAAAAATAGAATACGACGTTCGCAATCTCTTACTATGCATTTATATCGCCTGGGAGTGCCGTGTGCAGAACAAAAAAACATGCAAATTTTGCTTTTTAGAACACACAAATAGCATTGTCCTTATAATTTTGTCCATATCACAGGGCTGTCTAAATCCAAAATACATTTTATGAATATGAATTTCCCATATATTGCCATAAAAACTAATAAAAATGCTGCATTTATCGTTGGTTTCCAGCCATAAAATTTGCATAATTTTCCAGCCAACTGTAACCAAGTTTGTCGATTTTTTTCCCTTGTCCTTATAATTTTGACAACCACTGTACTAGCGTTCTCCTTGTAAAGGGAATTTACAAGGAGATACTAGTTTTAACTAGTGATATCGATTTTGAAAACCACTAAACAAACGTAGTGAATTCGAGTATTGACTAATTAATACTAGTACTCACGAAAGGGCTTGTTGAAACTAGTTCCATCTAGGGAAATCGGGTTTTAACTAATTTCGGATTTTCACGGTAACGTATATAGTCTACGAGAATAATGAGAGATAATTCCATGGCTAAAAATAGCCGAAAAATTAAAGTGTCATAGTCTGTCTGCATTTGAAGATTTCTCGATCATTTACAATTTAAATGAAAATAGCTTATTAAATAATTTATAATTTAAATGAAAATATTAAATAATTTATTTTCAATTTATTTACGTCTAAATTGAAATGTCTTTATTTCAGAAATTATTTTTTAAATGGTGGCATTATATTCACTTTATGCCTGTTATGTTTCATTTGCTATACACCATACATCTCAGCAGCAGTCAAGTTTCGATCTGTCAGGTATGCAATCGTATAATGTTTTATTTTTTATGCTTTTCCTATTCTGTGTAGTCTAAGCAAAGAGACTTAGAATACGAATGTAAATCCCATTCACAAAGAAAGGTTAGAATTATATTTCGTATTTCCATTTGCCATTAGCTGGCAACACTGTACGAAAATTGGAGAAAAATTGAATGAAGTTAAACTTGATCGACTAGAGGGAAACCAACAGGGAAAAAGCATAGGACATGTATAATTTACATTTATTTTTTTTAAATTGCCATAAATTGCAGTAGATTGTGGTATACGTGGGTGGCAGAAAAGTCAAGCACTGTGACCTCAGGTTTACGTACTCATCGAAAGGAGCATAAACGGGGACGATGATGGAGAATGAGTTAGTGGAAGTAGTGCAGGGGAAAGGGGAGAACCCAGAAAATCTGCCCAGCGATTTCACAATCACGAAACCCATGTGAGAACCAAACCCTGATATTCAAAGATGATAGGCCAATATCTTAGCGAAATACCAGCCTTGCGGCCATGTTATGTTATATAATGGCAATAAATTTATGGATGCTCATTTTGCAGATTGTTTTATTTTTACCATATTTATTATTTATAGAAAAACAGGACAGACATGGAATCAGTATTAGCAAAACGTTTTTGTTTGAAGAATGTGTTATCTTTAGGCTATCTGCAAAAGAAAAGATACATACGGTTATTTCTCTACCTTAATAATCAAATAAGGTCTTTGTTTTTGTTGTTGCTGCTTTTGTTTCTTTATAAGATGTAGACTTGAATATTTCTTTGAACTATTCAACACATGTTAAGCACACGTAAAACCTTTCTGTTACTAATATTTCTTTCTCTCCTTAGTTTCTATTTTTCACTTCCTTTGACAAAATTAGGGTCTGTACAAATAGACATAAAAAGGTTGCAATGCTAGTTGAGGATTATCCTCGTCCCTTGAAAATATAGAATCTACAAGGTCTGGGTCGTTCGTATTTTTAAAAAAATTACTAATTTCAAGATATTAGTAAAAATCTGATGAGGAAATAAAAACAAAGTCTTCTTTCAATGTTGAAAGCATTGCTTATTAATCCCGATGTTCTTTTGTTTGCTCTTGTAGATGGCAGTGGTGGTTAACAGCGATTCCTTTCAACATCTACTTCTTAATTTTCTCTGAAACCCTCAAGTTCTTGACTCGTCGTTATCCTGGTTCTGTCTATGACGAATTTAAGATGTAGAGGAACTTTCCGTTTCTAATATTTCTTGTAGATTAAGCAAATTAAACAATTGACAGCTTTTCTTAATTACTACAATGTTCCCGTTAAGTTTCTGCCGATGAAGATTTCAAAATGGCAAATGCTTATTGACAAATGAAAGTCATTTTAGAATTAATGTAAATAATAATGCAAATATAATCATTTACAATTTTGTTACAAGTTCTTTAGTGCCGTTCCTCATTGTTGTATAAAGTTTTATCAGAAATGGAAATTTTTGTTGAAATTTAATTTTTTTTTTAAGTTGCTTTTTCTGTTGATCAGAGATAACAGTAACATGTCTTAAAATCAATGTAACAAAACAAGCTGAGAGAAGAAAGAAAAATTGATTTAACCTTTTTATTTACTCTTTTTTATCAATATCATTGCTAGATTACTTACTTTGTTAACTAAACGTTATTATTTTATATATGTTGATAATGAATTTAGTGGCTTTCCTACCACAGAGTTACTGTTGTCAAAATGAATTGAGAAAACATTCAATGATAAATCATTATGAGTTAAAATTATCTTTGATATTTTTTTAACCTCGTTAAACTTTCATGGACATTTTTATTGTGTTAATCAAAATCGGAGAAAACTCCAAGATGATCCTCCTCTTTCGAACATTTTCAAGAAAGAAAAAAACGTTATTTAATTATTAATCAAATAATTAGTTTATAAAGTTCTTTTTTTATTGATTATGTTATTAAAATGATATTTTCTTATATAAAAATAAGAAAGAAAATGAAGAATATGAAATCTTTCAATATATATTTTCTTCATTCTGTTTCATTCACTTTTTTTTCCGTAAATTTGTAAATTTTCATTTCATTTTTAATTTTGTCAAAGCTTTTGATAGTCCTAATAGATAGCAAGAGGTAAATAGTAATAAAAATAGCACTTTTTTAAGCCTTTATTGTTTTTAATTTATTTATTTAGCGATATTTACATAATAAAACATTCACTTATTTCTTTTACTTACGTATCTAAATGTGTACACTTCTTCTCTTAAGATAAGAAAAGCTAAACTTTATTTGCAGTTTCATTGGACGACAATAGAGGGCGTAATTATTCAGGCGTTGTTTTTCGTTAATACAAGATTCTGCTACTCCAACAGCCCAGTAGTTAAACCTTATTTTCTTTAATGAATGAATAATTAAATTAAAAGCCGATTAAGGTTTAACTTTAATAATTGTTAGGAAGATTTATTTATATTTTCACAAATTTAATATAACTTTAGCTCAAAAAATGTAAATTAACAGTTATTTTATACTGTAGACAGGTCTTTTTTAAGCTAATAATGGAATAACTATCTTAAGAGAGCAACAGTGCTATTTGTAAAATAGGTATTTCATTTCTAGTAAATTCTACGATAAAGTAAAAGAGATAAAGTAGGTATTTTATGAAACAATGTTGGAAGCAATTTAGATTTTTTTTTTATATTCTCTTAATCTTCATTATTCAGGTAAATATTTTACATGATTACTTAAAAATTGACCATCCTATGTATATTAATTCGCTTTACAGGTCCAATAATTACTTATTGAATTTGAATTAGCTAATGTACAACAATCAATTTTAATTGAAAAATTACATTTCAATTTTCAATTGATGACATTAATTACTCACTTAAATCATTAATACGATATATTTTTAATTACTTGACTATTAATTTAATCTAATAATTATTGAAATATATTTCCTTAAAAATAGGATCTATAAATTTCGTTAACGTAATATTGAAAACAGTTAATACTTTTTATGTCCCGTAAAGTAGGGTTATCTTTGTAGTATTTTTCGAATAATTTTTAGCATTTTAAACTTTTAAATTTAAAATTTCTGTTTATTATTTTACTTGATTCTATTAACTTATGAAAATACAGTCTAACTGAGATGCACTTTCTTGATTGAACTGACAGTAACATCATGCTGCATGAAATAACAAAATGAGCAAAACAAAATATCTAACGAGGCTTCATTGCCTTCTAAAATGATCTCATTGTCATTTTGGTATGATTTGAAAGAATACTTGACAGACTTAAGTTACCTGTAAACTTTGTGCCTTTCTAGATAATTGGTGTTTATTTATCGTTTTGTGCAGATTCTTATATTAGTGACTTTGACTTTAAAACATCTCACTATTGAGTTAACTTCAGATAGAGCTGAAATTTTTAACAGTGCTAAAATAAAAAATCAGCTATCATTATCTTTTATAATTTAAAAGTAAACAATTTTTGAATCGGCGTAATTTCACTGCTTTAATGGCAACGTACTTAGTGGGTTTAGTGGGTTTTGGTTTTCCCTGGAGTTTCAATATGTATCAAAGTCAATAGAGATCTTCCATTAATAATGTGGTCATATCAAAGCTATTTTTATAGGTTTTTGGTCAATGGCGGTCGGAGTGACATGAATCTTTGAATACTTTAAATTGTATTCAAATCTTTTTTTTCCATAATCCTTTTACTCTCCGATCCATAATCAGGGATGTCACAAATATTACAGTTCCAAGATGTAATAAATATATTTTAAACTAAGATGTGTATATAAAAGAAACATAACAATTTCATGGTATCGTCTTTATTAGGAAATTTGGTCCGAGGACCCTTTTGATGATTTTAGCCCTTGACTATTTGAGAAACTAGAATGACTAGAAGAGATGAGATTCTTAATAAATGATTTACTAAGATAAGGAAGTATCATTGGAAAACTTGAAGAACATCGCATTTGTTTAATAAATGAAATGAAAAAACACTTTTCCTTTTAATTTAGAAGGTAACGAAAAAATAAAATGAAATAAAAATAAAAAGAGGATAACAAAAGAGATCATAAAAATAACTGAAATGGAAAACAGTTGGGCATATCCGAAGACTTATTGAATTAGATAGGGTTTTTAACGGAGACAAATGTAGAATTGTTAACACGATTAAATAAATTACATCTACTGTTCAAATAAGAAGACATGAAACTGATGGATTTAGGTCCCAAAATAAATTATGAAACCTAATAAATCCTAAACTAACATTATTAAACCTATGAACTCGTAAGAAACATTTTGCGAAATTCTTTCCGGATTTTGGTTGAAATAGAACTACGTAATACATAAAATGAAGAAATGAATTTCATTACAAAATCACATTATTTTTTTAGAGTATTTCATTTCATTGAAATATACAAGAGAAAAATGTAACAAAAGCCACTCTTACGAAATTATTTCTTAATAGTCTGAAATAATTATTAATAAATAATTATTATGATAGGCTAATAGAAAATAAATTTTAAGCAAAATATAAAATTAAGGCAATGCTAAGAATATAACAGGATGAATGATAATCTTATTTTCTTTAAAACCTGTTTTTTTTTTTTTTAAATAGTGACCCATTTGGGAGCTATTGTGATAGCGACCAAAATAGTTAGCTATTGCGTTTGTCATGTGCATCCGTGTTTGTCCCCCCCGCCCTCCAAACCAACAACTCCCGAACGGAAGGTTTGATCGACAAACAGACTTCACCATCATGTTCAGATACCCAAACAACGTAGGAATCGGGTATTTACAGGGGCAAACGTCCCCCCCCCCATCTCATATTCGAGATATTTGCGTTGCTTTCACTGGATTTTCTCTATTACTTAAATGTTAGAAATACAGTAGTCTTATTTCAGTTATCAGCTGTAGCTTGATGGGTAAGTTCTCCGACTCATATGGTGGAGGTGGAGGTTCAAATCCGATACCAACTGGGTTTTTTTCTCTTAATCTTTTTTTATCAATCTCCGTGTGGATTTTTTTGTTTTTCTTACTTTCCTAACTTTTTTTTATTTTTATTTTTGTTAATGTACTTCCTTTTTTTTATTATTATGGGTCACCCTTAAATTTATGCTTTAGCACAAAATTACATTCACTTGTTAATTTAAATAAATAGAAAGAGTAAAGCAACCTAAAGCAGACGATCGCTTATCGAACTATCACTGAAATAAAGAAATAAAACTCTTATAGCTGAATCTCTGTATCAGCGTGAGACGATCTTATAATGAAAGTTTGACCTTCAACAGCAAATCTAAATATTATTATAATTTTAGAATTATTTAGCTTAAAATAATTTGCTAAGAATTTCTTATAAAATATAGCTCTTCGTTGTAGGCTTTAAATTCATAGATTATAGTTAGTGAAATTTGGAAGATGTGATCAGGGCAGTCCCGGAGAAGCCTCTACAAAGTTTAGTGAAGCGTAAACATGTTAAAGGAAAAAAAAAATGCTGAGCTATTAACTATTATTTTACTACAAATTTTCGTTATTGCGCAGTTTCCTCCTATTTTTTTTAACCTGTAATTGCTCTTGACTTTTCATTCATAACAACCATTACGCAAGGGAAAGGTGATTCGATTATAAAACAAAATTAAAAAGAAAACAATTTGAACGAACTCATCCAAATCGAGAAATACTAAACAAAAGCTCAACACCTGACTTCGTTTACAATAAGATTCGCTGATGCAGAGGCAATATTTATAATAAGAAAGAAATCCATTTCGAGACTATGAATAGGATTCAGTTTCGCTCCTTGAAAATCACCTCTTCACCCGTTGGATTTCGACGACTTAAAGATTCTTTAAAGTAAGAGATTGTCTCAACTTCGCTACAGCGTTTCCTGGATGCTAAGAAGAGGAGAAACTATTCAGTAATTTAAATAAATGCTGCATCTTTAGCAGAAAAATAAAATACCGGAAATTGAAGATGGCATGACTTGCTGCTTCTTTTAGTGAAGATCTTTTTTTTAATTTTATAATAAAAATAAAGGAGGAGAAGAAAAAAATTCAAAACAAAAAAATAAATAAATAAATAAAAAAAAAATCGAAATACATTTTCTCTAAAAGCTTTTTTTCAATTGTGAGATTAAAATTTACTGAAATGAAATAGGAAATAATGATTATACTTAAAAAAATTGATAGCTTCACATATTTTGTATATTTTTATTTATTTCACTAATTTTTTTAAATTATTCTGGATTAGAGATTGTAATCTTATAATATAAATAATATATCTGTCTGGTTTATTCAAATTACGGTTAGATTTATCCATATGATCTATTCTTTTTTTTTATATAATACAATAAACAAGCAAACAAAAATATCATTATTAAATAAATGAATATTTTGTTTACGATAGAATTTAACGATTAAAGACGTTGAATAGCATACAGAAGTTGTTTATTTAACATTTGAATTTATCTGAAAAGATCTTCTGAATTTTGGAGTAGAAACTTCATTTTAAGAAATCTGAAATATTTTTGTAATAAAAGTTTAAGAGTGTTTCAGGTCTTATTTCTAGCCATTTTGTTTTATTTGTATGAAGGTTGGGGATTAACAGCACTTGAAAAGAGTGGACGTTTTGTCAATGGTAATATTATTTATTCAATTGAATGAAATCGATTACATTTAATCGTCCATCTCAGTTAAATTTCGTACATATATACTTAAGCAATGAAAGGCATGACAGTCATTTCTTATCGAATTCCTCGCTTTGCATATCGTAGTATTAAAAAAATCAAAATATCGCAACACTTGGTACAATAATTCAAAAGCCATATCTTGCCGTAGATAACTTCATAACTACATTTTCAGTCAAGTTAGCAACATACCAGGTCGTCCAGAGAATGCGAAAACTTACAATGATCAATGTATTGTCTTAACATTGAGATACTTATGGAGTCTAAAGGGCGTTTCACATGGCTCCGAAAATCGGATGGTCGGATCCACGAATCGGACGTATTCTCTTTCATATGGCCACGAAACTCTCTCCGACGTCGTCCATACGACATGTAACATTCAAATCGTTCGTATAGACGACGTTTCGTGGCCACGTGAAAGAGAATAAGTCCGATTCGTGGCCACATGAAAGAGAATACATGAAAAAGAATACGTCCGATTCGTGGATCCGACCATCCGATTTTCGGATCCATGTTCCCCTTTACTGTTCAAGGTAGCAACTTTATAATCAGGTATTTATAATCGGCAACTTTAGTGTTTTCTTATGACAAACACTAAATATCAAAGGCTGAATAAAGTTTTTTTGCAAGACAAACTAATTCATTCTCATCCCAGCTGATAGAAGCGATCGCTTGAATATATCAGAAATACTATCCCTGTAGTGGAATAAGTAGATCACAAATCTACAATCATTAGACTGATTCTGAGGAGAATAGATAAAATTACTTGTCGAACATCAGGGAAATCAAATCTTGTCGCTTGTGTTAGTCTCGGGTAACATCTTAGCTCACTCATGTATTTGAAGGAAGTATTCTGAATGATCTACAGTTGGCCATCCTAAAAAAGAAATAGGACCATAAAAAGAAAATATCATTTTATTAGGCTCAGATGCTTTTAAAAATAACTATTCAGATGCTTTTTATTCTAAATATCCTTCTATTCACTTTGTCTTAAATTTTACTTCTGAAAAGTTACACAATGATATTTTGCATTCATTAAAATAATTACATGTCCTTTTAAAGTTGTTGGAAATTGAATTCTCTTACCATGTAAAACATAAGCAAAATGGTAATTAAATGGAAGAAAAATGTATATCTTATATCACTTACGAATTTATTTCTATTTAAATAAAATTTTAGTAATTTGAGTAGCTATAAGATAATAATAATCTTTTCCTTTTTTAATTTCACCTGTATTTTTATTCTCCTAGTGCTGTATTTTGCCCAGAAGTAGAGTCTTTCTTTTAACAATCACATTTTTCTTAAATGTTTCTATCCTTTTTTCTTCCTCCCACCCCCGCATGAATATAATAGTTTATGTAATCTATGGCTGTTAAGATTTCAAAAGCACTTTCTAAGTTATAAAATTAAATTTTCATTATGCAGTTAATTGTATGGTATTTCTTTCTTTACATATCATTTGTGTAATAATTAGAGATTCCAAACGAACTTTATGTTCACCGGTATAGTTAATTATACGTCTTTAAATAGTAAATTAGAAGTAATTCTAAGAATTTAATCATACGAGCAATAAGTCTCTAACGAATTCGAACTGTAAAAAATAAACTAGCCTATATTAATAATTAAACGTACTAATAATACGTTATAAAGTTACAAAGATTTCTTTTTGTCTCTGATAAACCTTAATTGTTTGGTTTTTCTCCTGTGGCTTTTACATTTAAATGATGCCAATTACGGCTTAATTTTAGAAAAAATGTGGACAATGAGAAAAGCTTTGTGAAGCAAAGAAATCTGAATAGGTTTTGTTTCGGAGATGAATTTTTCGTAGCTTTGCAATGAGAGGGAAAAAGGTATTAAAATTTACAAAATGAAAAATATGCGTGAGCGAGTCACACTTAGAGCACGGTATAGTACGCGACTGTTGACCGTGACCATGAAGGCTTCCTTTAAACAGGGAGGGTGGATCTGTGTTCCCTTTCTCGCACCCTTCGAACAAATGGCCTCAGGCCGAGAAGATCTCAGGAAGAAATAGCTTCAATGATTTTCTACTGATTCTTAGCTTTTAACATAAAATGTAACCAGTGTCTTCCTTTATTTGTAATTTAATGAAAGTTATTAAGTTCTAGGACGTTGCAAATACAAATGCATATACCGATTTCAATGCTATTTTTTTTTTTACATTCCAATAATATTATTTTCAATATTATAATATTTTCAAATGATTAAATATCGAACAACATGATATCGAAAATGCTACGGCGATTTTTCATTTAAAAATGTTGCTTGACAATGAAACAAAATATGCCAGAAACATAGTAGTAGGCATTTATTTATATTTTCTTCCTCTATTATAGTTGATAAAGTACTTCTTTCTTTATTTTTTATATCTCATTGGAAAAAAGTAGGAAGAAGAAGAAAGCAAAAATTATGTTTCAATTCCTTTGTAAATAAAAGAAAGTATCATTTTCTTCCCTATCCCCATCCCGGAAGAAGAAAACTAAGATAATAACAGAATGATAATAGCCAACAATAAAATCCCTCGCGCTCTTTTATTGTTAGCAATGAGTAATTGAATGCAAATTTTAAGCTTTTAATTGAACCTTCACTTTCTTTTTACAAGAGAAGCAAAGGAAAATTTAACTCAGTGAAGGCGAAAAAAAATTAAAACAATAAAAAGGTAACTGAAAAATAAATACCCTTGAAAAATTACAACAGTCATAATTATAAACTTAAGCTTCTAATTAAATCATGATAAATATTTGTAGAGAGCATAAGAGGACGCCACGTGCCCAATATTAAAGAAAAGTTTAAGAAAAAGCATGGACCTAAAAGAATTTATTTAGCGTATGAGTCAACAAAACAATACAATTAAAGAAAATATAAAGCATAATATAAAACAAATGTATAAAAAGAAATAAACCTCAAACAATCTTTTACATTGATAATGAGACAAGATTTTATATTTAGAATAATAATTTACAAAAACTCACGAATTATAATGTCTAACATATAAAACACTCAAAAGATTGAAATACAGTAAAACCTCGATATAACGCTCCCGCTTATAGCACTATCCCGTTCTTTACGCTCCTTTCATACGGTCCCTGGAATTTTCTATGTAACTCTGTATACTTTAACCCTCTTATAACGCTTCAAATCCCGCTTGTAGCGCTTTTTTATATCGGAAATTTTGTATCGAAAAGAAATGTAACACTATAAAGATTCTTTTTTTTTTCCCTGGTAGGAGGGAATCTTTGAACTCTGTGAAGTGCGGGTCTGTGATACAGTTATGCAAAATGTCGAAGCGGAAATCCCTTTCTATAAGTGAAAAATTGCAAATTCTCCCTAAGTACGACGAGAATTCTACAGAAGTCAGAAGGATTTCGTAGAATCTCTAGAAATTCCCTTGTCCAGTCTGCGAACAATAATTAAAAACAGGGATGCAAAAACCGAAAAACAGGATGCAGCGAAGGGTTGTTGCAAACGTCAAAAAGTAAAGTGTGCACTAAATCTGCTCCGAAAATATATTAGTATTGCTCCTAGTGTGTATCAATTGACGTTAATAGTTACCTGAACCGCATTGAAAATGTCATAATTCATAACAGTAGCACACACACCCGGCAAACCACAATCAAAGATATTTTTAATAGGAAATAAGCTCATATTTGCACTATATCTATTGCTGAATCATGTATGTTTCCTGTAAAATGATGTCCAAATCTTTCCCCATCTCATAAGTCATTTCCCGTCTATAGTGCTATCCCGCTTATTACGCTTATAGGTAATAATAGGTAATCTCTATAATAGGCTTATAGGTAATCTCTTGACCAGCGTAATAACGGGGTTTTACTGTATCAAGATTAATTAAAACATCATGCTGTGATGTCAAACGAGAGTAGGTAGCACAGAAGGAAGATTCTACAGAGATCGGCAGCAACGAGATGATGTAAGGACGACCAGTTTGCTCTTCTTCTTAACTCTCAGGGAATAAAATTGCGAATTTGACTGAACCCCCATGTTCGTCTGGAGATCCATCCAGAAGAGGAAAATCATTTCCGGAGATCGAGTCGGCTTTTCCAGCACATGTGACAGATTATAATGTGAACCAAACCATAGAAATACCACAATCGTATAGTATTTAGTTAAAATTATTGTAGGATAATCCAGTTCATTTCTACTGAAAGATTGAAATAAAATACACATTCTCTGTTATGGTTATTGTGCGGCATCAGATTATAATTTAAATTATTAAATAAAATTGGAATCTGTGGGCAAATAGCTCACAAATAGCCTTCCACAATCGAACTCCTGTTGCAAATATCGCAGTGCTTCAATGCATGGGTAACTAATTACTGTGTATCTTTCAAACTACGTTAAAATAATTTTTTTTATTATTATTTGTATGTTGTTTAATTGCGTTTTTAAGTTGACTTTAAAACAAAATCTTGAGCATTGATAAACTAGATAATTGGATATCAAAATAGTTAACAATATGTGAAATCAGTTAATTTAAAAAAACATTCAAATGTTAAATTGCAGTTGCAACAAAAATAAAATTTATTTATTTACAGACTTGTTGTTTATTGTTTCTTTATTATAGGAAAGTAAAATTAATTCTTCTGCATCTAAGCCATTAATTCTTAAAAGCAGTTAAGAGAAACGAGTAACTTATCAATCATCTTTATTTAAATAATACCTCTATTTCTAAATATTAAATTTATATGTCAGTTAATCTAGAGGACATATAAGTGAATTTCAAAGATTTATCCTAAAATTTTCTTTTTCATGACAGAGGAGTTCATGACAGTTCGAAGTGATTAGAAAATTTTTTATTAAGACGGTGAAGTTCTAATAGTGAACACTTGCGTTGTAACAGTAAGTTGCAGTAAAGTAACAGCAAGCTAAGGTAACATTAAAATTACACAACTACTAGACAAGAGGATTCAGCAGATCATTCTTCAAAATTCTTATCAAAAATTAATCTTATTGTTGCTTATGTGATAAAATTTTGTATTTCCTGAACGAAATATTGTAATTAAGATTAAAAAAATAAGGTTTATTTTTATTATTAGGGGTCGTCCATTAATTACGTGAGGTCAAAAGGGGGAGGGGGGGGGTCAACGAAAATCTCACGTCAACTTTTTCATTCAGAGAATATACGTATTATAATAGATTACAACATATTGACTTTTGAACTTTTTTGATTTTTTGACTTTTTGAAATCTCACGTGAGGGGGGGGGGGGCCCCACCACCTCTCAACAAATCTCACAAGGGGGGGGGGGGGGGGTCAAAATTTTTTAAAAAACACCTCACGTAATTAATGGACGGCCCCTTATTATTATTATTAAAATGCAAGTTTGTTTAAACAAACTAAGTCTTTCGTTGAACAAAATTTACAAAACTACCTGGCATGGTAAAATTGATAATAGCAAAATTCCTGTAATGAAGACTGTTTATTTTTGGCTGAGAATTGTGTGGGTGAGATGTTTTAAGTAGGTCAGAGGTTTCTTTATTTCCATGACTAATTAATAGAGAGCAAAGCACCGAGGAAGCCACCAATTTTTTCGGAATTCCTGTGAAAATTCTCAGCTGCGGTCATTCTCCAATTCATCAACAGTGGGTCTTTTGAGTGGAAAAGGGAAGAAGACAACGAAGGGTGCAGATTGGGATGGACTTGTTGCATCCGCGTTGCGCCCCGCCTTCCTTGAGCCACAGGTGAAGCAGAATCTACAACACAGATGTTGACTTGAAGAGAGAAGCCACTCCAACAGAGCATCCACTAAGGTAAGTTCACTAACACTAGTTGATTGGTAATCTTTTAGAAAAAAACTAAGATGAATAATAGTTTTTAATCTATATTTCATTTTCGCCTGCTAATTTTTTATGAAATGTACGAACAAATCGTGGTAAATTTGGTTAATAATAATTATCAATAAGGTTAAATTGAAATAATTTCATTTACTTCAATTTGCTGTGAATTTCAGTAAATAAGCATTACTAATATTGCATTAGTAAGTAAATAAGTAAATAAGCATTACCTATATTGATAATAAGCATTATTGATTTATGATTTAATTATTACTTATTTTCCTAAATAATGTATGAAAAAAATTATTGTTTCAGTTACCTCAATACGCTATGTTAAAGTTAGAATTACCTTCTTTACTTCAGATCTATCCTACAATGTTAAGAATTTACTGAATATTTTCTGAATCGAGATTAAGATTCCAGTAAGTTCTATTTTTCTTTCTTTTTTTTTTTTTAAGAATTCTAGAAATCAAGAATTCTGCAATTTCAGTTGTGGTTTTTTTTTATTATTATTATTTTAACTGTGCTGTTGTTAAACAACTTTTTTATCTTTAAAGAAAACTTTAAAAGCGTCTATAATTCAGAGACAATGAGGGAGAGTCCGAAGTCTTCTTAATCGGTGGACTAAAGGAATTTATTTATGAACGTCATCGATTTTAATTTGCGGGATTCAATTACCTTACCTCACATTAATGTACATAACAGTTTAAAATAAAACGACATAAAAACCAAAAGAAGTCATAAACTTATTGAAAACTATATAAAAATGCTCTGGGATGCTTCAGCATTTCTTTTACAGAAATGAAATCTTCCTATCTAAAATATCTTCTATTTCTTTTGCTTTGTTGCTGATGCTTTCTTATCACTCCTCCTCTCAAAGTTCATGATCTATAATCAATTTAAAACTGTTAGTTTAAAACTGTTAGTTTAGAACTGTTAGTTCTCTTTTAATTCCAAATTCTCTTTAATAATTAACTAGACGGCTGCCCTCGCTTCACTCGGGAAGCCTCGCATATATAACAACATTTTATTTATTCAAAAAAATTATATCATATAAACTTAAAACTAAAAATAAATTAAAGTTTAAATTCTAAAGAACACTTGCAACATAATATTGAAATCCATTCGTAACAACCGGACCTTTGCAGAGTTGAAATGACCATGTCACAATACTCCTGTTGCCTAGCAACGCTCGTGCGAACTTCAATTGTTGCGAAGTATGCACACACGCTGTAGTTTTTTTTTTTTTTAATAAATATAGATTGAATTCTTATCTTTAAAAGAATAAATCAAATAAAAAGGTTTTGTAAAGAGAGAGCTATGAATTAAAAATTAACTTCATACATTTGCATAATAAAACTTTAGCATAGATACATTTATTAAATTGAAATTACAAAAATAAAAGCTATATACATTTCGAATATAGAATTAGGATTTACATTTTTCAATTTTCATAAAATGGAAAGTTGAGTTTTATATTCATTCACAATGTAAAAGTCTCCTTTCCAGCTTCTGCAAAGTTCAAATTGAAAAGTATTTAACTTTATTTTTAACACCTGTTTATTAGAATTATAGAACCAAGAAGAAACTGTCATTTATTTGTTTTCTTTTTCTTCTTCTCTTTGCGACCTAAGTTCATTCGGTGAAAGTTAAGTCGTTGTCGATTAAGTAAAAAGAGCAGAAAACGGCTAAGCATGATTTATGAGGCTTATCGTAATCAGTTAAATCTTGTTGAAAGTAAAATTAAGAAACCATGAAAGGTCAGAAATGCATAAGTCACCGATTAGAGAATTAGAGAAATAAGAAAATAGATGATTCACATGAAATTTATTAAGTCTTCGGTTAAACAGAAAAGAAAGTATTAGAACAAAACGGAATAAATAGAACTGAGTATTACAATTACAATGTTATTACATTTGTAATAAAAATGACAAAAAATTTCTTTCTAAATAATTCCTTGAGAATATTGTTAAAAGAAGTTTCTTCTGATGTTGCTAATTAGTTTTTCTTTTATTTATTTCTTTACTCTCTCTTTTTAATTAAAATGTAATTCGTGGACGAATTTTCATATGAATTATTTTTTTTATTGATTTTTTTTTATTTATTAAAAAGATATCAAGCAATATAGGGCTTTGGAAAAACCATTCTTTGCCAACTTTAAGCTAAACAAAAGTTGTTAAACATGAGAAAATTCATTCATGAAACTAATTTATTTCTTAATACGGTGACTAACAATCAGTTTGTATCATCGAATGAGGGTAAACGGTGTAGAATCGTGCAATAACCACCTTACGGGACGAAATAGAAGTAGGAGGGCAGTTTTAAGCTTTCTCATTTTAAACTCGGTAAGCAAATCCGGCACCTTTTAGACAAAGAATTACAGGGGTCCAGAACCTTTCTTTTGAGAACAAATAACCGAAGAAAAGTTTCCAATCATCGTTCCTCCAATCCAAAGACAAGCAGTGTCTTCAAACGACTTCTGCAAATGAGATTCTGGGGTATTTCCCACATCATAAAAGAGAGATAGACGAGGCCTTTCGCGTCCTATTGTTCAGGAATCGTCTACAGGTCGTCTTCAGACCCGAAGACGATTCCTGAACAATAGGACGCGAAAGGCTTCGTCTATCGCTCTTTTATGATGAGGGAAATACCCCAGAGTCTCATTTGCAGTAACTTCGCCCACAGTCACATTAGGATTACATTCAAATGACTAGCTTAACAGGACCCACGAAAACCATAATGACACAAAAATTGACCACACAATTGTATTTATTGGAGTACATAGGAATCTAACAAACTAATGCAAGGCCTTAAAATCTTGTACCCAACTGGAAACCATAATTAAAATAAATGGTGATGAACAATTAAAATAGTGGGCCCGGTGGCCGAGTGGTCAGGGCGCTTGGCTGCGGGTTGGAGGAAGCGGGTTCGATTCCTGGGCTTCTTTACCAGGAGTTAAAGGCGGGCGGGCATCGGGCTGACCCCCCCCCCCCTCCGACCTCAACTTAGTCTCGTTGGTCGAGCTGCGAGAGCCTGACCTCCCGCTAACCCACAGGCAACGTATTGGCCTATCGAAGGGAGCACTTTAACTTAACAATTAAAATATCTATAGACCATTAGGAAAATGATTCAACACTTACATCTATATTGAATACTAAACAAATTTTCTCTACTTTAAAAAATTTCGCTTGCTTTGATCGAAAAGCTTTCTCATTTAACTTTTAAAAAAATACAGTTATAGATAAAATTGATAAGATTATTGTTATCTGACTTTTTTCTGCATGATTTGGTTGAAAAACCTTTTCGGTCAAGAAAAAGAGAAAGTTTAAATAAAAATACTTACGCTTTTCGTTCACTAGTGATGTAGGTTTAATAGAGCATTTACAGCAATTTTCTTGAAGAGCTTCATTTACATCTCTTTTTACCATTACAATTTTAATATTGTCTCTATTTTCTATTACTTCTTAACACCTGAAGGATTCTTGTACAAAAACATAAAATCTCACAATTATGGAAAAAAATTTACCGATGACTTTTTTTTTAATAAACAGCACAATATGAGAAATCATAATAAAACCATAATGAAACCACTTTTACTTCAATTGAAACGAATTCTATGTAGATAGCGATGTGATCAATTTAGACCCGATACTTTGAAAAATAAAAATTATAATATAGAGATTTAAAAGCAATTATATTTATGTATGAATATATGATTTCCAGAAAAATAAATAGGCCTACTAAAGAAGTCTCCAAAGGCACTAGCAAAATCATTCAACAAGAAAGATGGTGAAAGAGTTATTTCATATTACAGATAATAATTCTTTCATTAAATCCTTTCATTAACTGTTGTAGATATTTTAATTCCTAACAAAACAATTTCGTCCTAACAATAAAGTAACATAGTCCATAAGCCAGTGCTTCTCATTTTTTCTGCTGCACTGCGCACATATGTATGCGGAAAAATCCAGCGGTAATTAACTAAATTTTGTTCCTATCATCGCACTGCACTCCAAACTTTTCCATTGCTTTACTACGTGTAATAGAAAACTAGCAAAATTTGCACCTGAATTACATTTTATTCTTTTATATTCTTTTATATTCATTCTTTTATATCAATTTTATATCATTTTTTATATCACATTTGCTCATTGAATTATAAAAATGATGTAATTATTGACTAAATAATTTTAATCATTCCAGTTTGTATTTCTTATAATTTATTTATCTTGCTTGTGCTGATAAATAACGTTGTTGAAAATATTTATACCTATTTTATATTTCCTCTTATTTTCCTGTTTAATAAAAATACTTTTTATTGTTTTGTTTTTCTTCTCGCAACACACCCTTTGAGAATCGCTGGTCTAAACAACAAAACCATTCTCTCATTGTGACTTGCTTTCCCATAATTCTTCATTTTTTTAACTGTCTGCTGTTCTAATTTCTTTAATTCCATTACTATTTCAGCAAATATAGTCTAATGTTACTTTTAAGTAACAACTCCCGTTAGTTCTGTAAATATCCGTATTTCTAAAATGTTTTGTGAGCTCTCTTCTTGATAAAATTTTCGAGATGAATAATCACTAACATTTAGAACACATACCACATTAATTAATTTTAATAAATTATACAAAAAGTCGTAAGATCATTTATCCTAAAAAACCTAAAAAAATCAAGCAAACTAAAAGGAAAATTAATGTCGATAAGACGTAATGTCGATAAGAATCAGTAATTTTACTTTTATTTTAATTTCAAAAGTGTCCATTCTATATGAGCTTTGGCTATAGAAATGATTGATTGCAGGATCAATTCTTCCGGATTCTTCCGAAACTGTTTTTTTTTTTTTTTTAATTTTCTTTTCCTGAATCTACATATTTTGTAAAGTTTTTATAAATGATCTTAAATCTAGAATTTTAGTCAGATTCATCATTATTATGATGAGAAGCCTGAAATTGTAGGGAGTTTATTTTTTATCTTTTTACATTGTTCACAAAATATAGGTTCCTGTTACAGTGATTTTTTTTCTTGACGTTAAAATAGAAAATAAATAAATGAATGTTCGTATTTTTAATTTCAAAAATTAATTGGCGAGTTGAAATAAAAATTATTTACAAGGGTAAATAGATTGGGTTAAATGTTTCCCATTGGGTCCACTATGGTCCATCGGGGATTTGAAGGCTACAATGTTTCAGTAACCTAGGACTGAGATGAGGTCGGGTGGTCAGCCTAGCGCTCGCTCGTCTGTACACCTGGTACTCATTCTACAGGAGGCTAAGAAGGCCCTAGGATCAGTTTGGAGGAGAATGGAGCATAGAAAAATCTCCGCCCTCCGCTGAGCCGGGGATCGAACTCACCACCTCCAACTCGCAGCCAACCGATCTTACCATAGGCTATAGGGCCCACAAAAGAGTAAATACCAATAAATAGCAATAAAAAAGATCTGATTTTCTATTTAAAATATAATGAGGAGGCAAAAGGAAAAACAACAGAATAATCGGTTTTGATAGTAATCTTTATGAAAAGTTCATAAAAAACGACTCTTGTATTTTTTTTAAGGCCCTCGTCAATGAATTACCATCTTATTATGTTAAGAAGAGAAAGCAACTAAATTCATCATGGAAAGTTACTGGATTAGCTTGCTGGTAAGTTTAACATTCTTTTAATGTTTGTGCATAAAAAGTAAAATAAAAAGAGATATTTAGAAATAGTTTGTAAGAAAACAAAAATTATTAAATTGTTTTTAAAAAATCAGTGAAAAATGTATCTACTAAGCAAATATTAAATTAAATATTAATAATTTTAAAGTAAGGAATATTTTTAATAGTAGATAACTTATTCAATTCCATTGTTTTCAATTTATCTGTTAAAATATTTAAATTTTTGTTGACTTTTTTTTTTACGCCTTTATAACGCAATAATCTTTGCTTTAAAATTTATAATTCGCGCAAATCTGGCTTTGACCTATTCTTTAAACTCTACTTTAGAGATTAGGAATTTTTCTAAGAATTCAGTAATTTCAAACTGCTTAAAAGGCATCTGGTAAACCATTACTATAAGAGCAAAGTTTGAATTTGAAATCATGCTGCATTTTTAAGTAAGAGATAGATGCTAGCTTTAGCAGATTTTTTATCGAAAAAGCCAAGTGTTTATGATTATTGTCAGGAAGGGTTTTCTGTGAAGGTGAATTACATTAGACGATAAAGAGTCTTTGGAAGACTTCACATGTCACGCCTTTGCCTCTACAAGTGCAACAAGTGCAACAAGTGACTGAACTAAGCAACATGAAGAAATTAACTGTCAACAAGAATTAGTAAAACGCATAAACATGAGAACGGATAAGTTTTAATTTAGGAAACTTTATCGAAATAATAAAAGCTCTCAAATGCAAATTGTTAGAATACAATTTCACTTTTTATTTTCCTTTTTATTTTCATCTTACGATATTCAAGATAAAACTATCATTTAGTGTTAAGACAATCTTTAAGTTTTTTCTTTTTTTTAATGTAATCTTTAAAAAAAATAAAACAAATAAATGTAGTTGTTTCATCCGCAGACTATTAATGAAACTCTTGTTAACTAAATTCGTTCCCGTTTAGCAATTTAGGTATTTTTAGGAACTGTTCGTAAATTCATATGATCATTAATTCATATTAATTATTTAATCTACAAGGAAATTTTTAAAAAAAATGTGGTGTCGGAATGAATGTAACGAGATACAACGACTTTTGATGAATTTGATAAAACATTTGTATATGATTTCAAAATGAATTAAAACGAAATAGAAATGAGAGAAATCTTAGTATAAAACTCACTTCAAAGTATTTTTTGAAAAATCTCATTATTACTATTTTCAATTTTTTAATTAGCGTATTTATTAATTAGAATAATGCAATAAAATTATAAATAATAAAATAATATAAATTTTGTTTTTCCATTCAAAGCTTGGAATTATCAATGTGTCCGATTTTAACTTCTAATCGACCAAAGGACAGTCGGATTTTAATGTCTTCCAAGCTATTAAACCCCTTTGAGAATCAGTGCAATACGTTTCTTTATCTGAAATAAATAAAGTCTCGAATGAAAGTTTTAAGAAACTAAGATATCATATATATTTGTTAGGTAAATAATTTAATGTATAAATTACTGACATTAATTTAATTCTTCAAATTCCGATGTTACAAACTGTATTCATTTAAACTTAGGACGAAAGTTGATTTAAAGAAAACTGTGTTGAATAATAAGAAAACACATTAATGGTACTGGCTACCTTAACAAATTTAGTTAAAATAAAAACGGAGTTTAAAATTATCTAGATATAACTTAAACTTAGGACTCGTTAATTTAATCATTTTTAAAAGTTACCAAGTAAGAATTATAATTGTTCTTTGCTATTTATTGGAAGTGACTCATTATGTATTTTTAGATATAGGCTAAATGTGTTAAAACTAATCTTACTTAATTGATAATGTTTCCAAGTCAGAGACTGTTAAAACTGTAATCAGTTAAATTTCTTGGATAAGATCTTAGATAAATAACGATAATATTCATTGTTAGTGAACTACTAGAAAGGAAACAGACGTCAATTCACTTTAAGCCACATAAGAATGATCTGAAAATTTTAAAACGGTCTAATTTAGATTTTCACAGTTGATTATTTTATTGGGTTAGATCAGCGATTTTGCCCTTTTGTAGACAACAGTTCGGATGGTTGCTTTGATCAGTTCCGGACATTTTCCTAAGACAGCCTTTGCTGTTGCTATTATGGTAAATCAAATTGCGAAAAGATTTTCTTAGAAGTAAAATATAAATCTGTTTGACTTACAGAAGGGTTTTTCAACATATTTTGTTGACTTTTTTTTTAATTAAATATTGTTTTTCAAAAATTCGTGAAGTTGTACAGGAAATAGTAGCATGAGTAACAATGAAGAAGAAATATTTCCAAAATTTTTCTAATTTCTTAGTACTTTCAACAAAAGCCTGAGAATAGCAATTAGATAGAACAAAATTACATGAATCAGCAAGAAATAAAGGAAATTCCTACGCGTAACAGTTTGAAATCAAATGGGAAGTATTTAACGGAAGAAAGAAAGAACTTGGCATGAACTGTCCATCCGTGGCAACAGGAACTCTTCTTTCAAATAGTTCTGATTTAATTGTTCAGTAGCCAGTCAGCCTTCTCTGCTGTAGTTTTTTTGATAGGCATTTCATTCTTCTGGAGTCCTTTACAGCAGTTGTTCTTTTTCCTTCCATTTCCCACCGTAACGTAAATCAAGGTTAGATTTTCCCACCCTTCATCGTGTATATACAGTTACGTGTCATTGGATGAGAATTTGTTTTTTAAAAAAAATTGGTGTGCTATCAAATTAAATAGGCTACTATTACAAAACCAAAAATGATAATTGTACTACAATGCTCAAGATAGTATAAACTCTTCACTTCATAGATGAATTTCCATTACAGTTATAAGATCATTCCATTACACTTCCTTGATAATTTAATCTTATATATTATTACGAATATGTTTATATTACTATAAGAATGACATATGAAAAGCAAGCTTTCATTGTACAATATACAAATATTCATTAGTAAATGAATATTTTACTGGCTTTTCTTTTTTTGACAAATGCGATATAGCGAAGATAAATAAAAATAAAAATATTTTTGTTTCGAAATATATATTTAAATCTATCATAAGCATTTATTAATGATCTTAACTTTAAAAATACATCGTAACTAAATGTATGTTATTTAAAAGCTACATTTCTGCATGGTGATCAGAAATCCTTTGGCATCAACTGAAGCTCAGTGCAATAACGTATCAATGGAGTAATGCAGAGTACCATAAAGTAATAAAATAAATTGATTACTTACATTTACACAAAACTGATCAATATCTATGAAAAAGAAATCAAAAGGAGGCAAATTAAAAAGAAATTAAATTACTCAAATTGTGTTATAATGATTGATGAACTGCTAAGTAGTGATTTCGTTTTCATTTATTAATCGTTTTTTCCGCCAATAAAAAAATATTAATCATGTTCTTGCTACTTTAATATAATTTCTCTTTAAATACCTTTTTTCTCTTTCAACATTACAAATTGATTAATGCATAGACATCTTTCTAGGTTCTGGCTTTGCTAATAAATCAAGGATGTTGCAGGAAAACCGTAAATAACTCAACAACTACAAATAAATCTCTGATTTTGTCGGAAGAAAAAGATAAAACTTTAGTTTTAGCACCAACAAAGCAACCAAAGACGAAAGTAAAAATTAAGACAACGTCAGCATTACCTACAGTAATACAAAGACGGAAGGATGAGGATAAGGGTTCTCTAGTTCTCGGACTTTCTAAAGCAGAAGAGCAGGAAGCAATTAAAGCAAAACTAAAAGGGCATCAAGTAGCCAGACCCTCTGAACAATCACTGAAAGAATTTCAGAGACTTTTAAACAAACATGACTTTGAACCTCCAGAGAATAAAACTCCTAGGACTCAATCTAAAGCTTCAAAATCACCCAAGAACCTCAAGAGTTCCAGTGTTCAACAACAACAAAAACCATTACAGAATATTACACAGAAACCCATGAACCAACAACAGCATATTCCTTTAAATGGTCCAAATGCTATGTCCAAATGGGATATCAAAGTTCATCAAGGTCCAAATAATTTTCAATTTCCAGGAAAAGCACCGCCACAGCAATTTCCACCTAATCCTCCTATGCAAATTCCTCTAACAGTCCCTAATCAAAATCCTTCATCCCCTTTACAACATCAAACTCCAGCAAACGCTAACATCCCAAAACCTTTGGTGCAGCCATTACCATCAATGAAGCAAGAGATAAGACCCAGGCCAGTTCCTCCTAGTCCTCAAAATATTCCTCTGATTCCGCGCCCTACTTCCCCAGCAGTACATTTGACACCAATGCCACAACAGACATCTCCCGCACCAATGGCACAAGCACTCATTCAGGTTCCTCAGGCTCAAAAACCGCAATTGCTTCCTCGTCCACTAGGATTAACTCAGGGACCTCACGTAGTAAAAATCGCACGTGGTCCTCCTCCTATTACGCATTTGGGATCACCACAACCTCTTGTTCAGCCTCAAGCTAATAACAGACATTCTATTCATCCTAAAGTTCTAACTGCAAAATCAAGTCAAATAATATCTCAATATCCATCGAACGGTCAAAAATCGGCAGCTCCTAGACTGGTCCAATTCGCTGTAGCAAAGCCATCACCGGTTCCCCAAAATTCATCTCCTATGCCAGTGTTTGCTAAGCCTTTGCCATCTGCTCAGCCTCTTGTTCAAAAATCTGCTTCACCTCAGGCTATACCTTTACAAATTCTGAAGGGATCATATCCCAACGTGAATAAACATGTCAGTCAACATATGATAAGATTACCACATCCAAAACAGTCAAATCGTCCACAACATCCACATCAGATTGCTATACATTCACAGAAACAGCAGATGAATGCACCACATAGTCCTCATCATGGATCAAACTTCCATTCAGCTGTTCAAATACCAAAAGACATTCCGCATCAAAGAAAACCAATGCCACATCATTCGCCAAATGTTTTCAGACGTGGAAGTAAAGTTCATCCACAACTCGTAAAACCATTGCATCCAGAACATTCAGTAAAACCACCAGAGCAACTTCCTACACCACAAGCTATGGTAAGTATATGAGATTTCATTAAGTTTCTAGCTTTATAAAACACTGAAGGATTTCACGAAATAAGAACGACAATAAAATTTACTAAACATGTAGCTATTTAATACTTTTTTTAAGGAGTAAAAATTTTTTCTATCAAAAGATTCTTCTAGTTTCTTACTATAGTAAGTTTGGGAAACCCAAAAATCCCATTAAACATACCATTACCAGTATTAATCATTACCTTCTTATTCGCTGAAATTAAAATTTTGACAAATAAAAACCTTTAACATCAATAGGAAATGAATACTATATTTCATTTTAGATTTAATTGCATTTATTAATATAATTCAAATTTTATCGAAAATATTAATATTCCAAAGTATTTTACAATTTTAGGAAATTGCCTACTCCGTTGCACTAACTCTGAGAAGGGGCAGAAGTGACGCAATTTCTTTTCTTCGATGTAACGTCAACTTGATAACTTTGCTCCATTTGTTTGGGTCTGAAATTTTTTGGATGGCATTGAGTTGCGGTGTTTTCATTTTAGACTGTCCTGCTTACAAGTAAAGGTCACCGGAGTTGTGTCACCGGAGCACCGGAGTTGCGGTTCAGACCACGTGCATTCGAAAGATCTTCCATATCTAAGTCAACCAGCAAAATTTTATCGGCAGATAGCCAGGTGTGTAGGAGCTGTCAGGGTCAACATGGTGGTCTATAGGAAATCACTTATAAGTCACTGCAAGAGACTTATAAGTAGCCTGCAACCTTAGATAAGGATGAGACAGACACAATAAGCAGATATTGATTGGAAAATAAACAGGAAATTGTTATTGATCAACTTCAAATTAGATACAATCGATGTGAAGTTCAGAGAACAGGGCGTGCGAAAGGCAGATACTCTGTTCACTGACAAGGTAAAAGGTACGACTGCATCACCGGAGTTGCCGGGCAAGTGTGGCTAAAATTTTGCTGGTTAGATATGGAAGATCTTCGAATGCACATGGACTAAACCAGCAACTCTGGTGAAACTATCCTGACCTTTTCTTGTTAGACTCGTCAACAAATGATGGCAGCACCACCGTCAAAAAGAAATCATCAATTATTCATTTCAGGACATATATAATTTCAGGTTCAGCCACCAAGACCTTTACCTCACCGAAGAACACAACGATTTCCTGACACAAGAAATACTCACCTGGGAAGACCTCATGGAAGCCGCAGGAACCAATGGGATGGACCAGCAAATCAATGGAATTTCCAACCACCAAGGAAAAAGCAAGTATAATTTGTTATTGTTATTGTTTTATAATTAATTTCATTTCAAAAATTAGTAATCTGTTGGATTGCTTCAAATTTCAAAATGATTATCTAAGAATAATTTATTTCCAATGATTTGTTAAAATATACTGTATTTATATGTGGCTAAAGAAGAGAAATATAATGAATTATTAATCTTTCTTTAACGTGCGGAGTGAACTAACTAAGAACAC
>JAFIDM010000003.1:52101341-52129953 GCA_023159025.1 Thereuonema tuberculata
CAGTCTCTTCACGATGACAGCTCGGGGTGCGAATCCTTTGCGTAAATATAATGAATTATTTCTAAGCATTAATTTCAGGAGAATTTGTTAACGTCAGTTACGAAACATTAAGCGTACATCTTCTTTATCTTGTATTTAATAGTTGTATAATAGTTATATAATACTTTATATAATAAGTAGTTAGGATAATTTTGTGTGCTTTTGTATTTTTGATTGCAATATTTTCCTTCTTAAGTTTAATAGATGTTGAACTTCATTAATGTTTATTATAGACTTGTTGTTCAGCTAAACATGATCAATAAATCATTCCGAAGAATTTTGATGGTAAATTGTAATTCTAATATTTCTCTTAAGGATTATTAAGACATTTCGAGTAATTAGTTTGTGAATGAACTTATGATAGGTCTTTATATTTATGCCCACGAATCTATTTTTGGGATTTCAGTTCAACATTATAGACTTCTCAAAATCTGGATCCAATCTAACAGTATAGTAGCTTATTATTTTAACTGTCTTGTATATAGAAGAAAATATATACAGATACCCTTGATTAGAAAGTCGATTTATCACATTGGTATTAAAGTTTAATCAAAATATCAAAATTATTTTTTAATCAATTAAAAGCGCAATTATTTAACAAGTACCTTTTTCTTATGTTAAAGATATGCAAATGTTCGTTTTCCAGTGTGAGATCGACTCACAAGGTGGGCCATTTTAGATAAGTTTAACGATCGAAAGTTGAATTTGCCTTATCTTATCATCACAACCATAAAATTGTATTCTTCTGCTATTTTACATACAAAATATAAACCAAATTGATAAAATGATATGAAGTTATTACTTATAGGAGTTAAATTGCATACTTTTTTTTAAAATTGAATAAAATTGGAAAACGCAGCATATAGATAATTATTTTTCCTTCGTTACAATTAATTCTGAAATAAAGTTTATAAATACTTGTTTACAAACAGCTAACAGTTAATGAACTGTTAATTTCTTCGAAAAATTAGTAAGTCTAAAAATTCTTAAAAACATCTTTAGATTAAATACCAGAGATAAAATGTCACTTAATGTTTCCAAAATCTTATCTGAACAAATGTTTTTGTTGGCAGAACTGTTTTATTATTAACTTTTTTATAGAATCTAATTTGCAATCATTCCTTCAGTTAGATCATTCTATGAAATTATTTTTCTCGTTCCCTTCAATGATCTACATCGGTAGTACTTCAGCTAATACTCCGACATTCATAAAATGAATTCAAGTCAACAGAAACATGAAAACAATTTACAACGCTATCTAGGCATTGGTCTGTCTACGTTTTCTCTTCACCTTATAAAGCGAAAACAAAGATTCACCCTAATAGCTTCATGATTCCCACTCGCAGTCTTATCAGTTAATTTAGAAGAATGCATGGTCTCTATGATTTCAATAGTCACGGCTATTTTTTTCCTCGTAAATTTTTTCCTAACTGAAAAATGTCTTGTAGTTTTAGTCATGTGCGGTGGCTTAATTGTATTAAGTTTATCAAATAATTTATGTCTATTACATAATTTACGTCAAATAATGTTATTATGAAAAATGTCTTTATTTGTCTATTTTTTCATTCTCGTACAAATTTTTATCATCGCGATTTTAATATGAAAGCATTTCTTACAGAAGCATATTATAATACCGTTTATGCTCCAATAAACGCAGAGGCTGTTATTGTCGCCGGTCTCTAATAAGCGCCGGGCTGCAGAGTGGACACGGCCAAATAGTAGCCGGTCTCTAATAGTAGCCGGGTCTTTGATATTTGCCTACCGGTACTAGTGTAAGCGTCCGTATCTTTATAGTCGTGCGTAATACCTTACGGTACATTGCCTTACAACATGCCGCCGAAATGGTCTTTTGACATTGCCTTTAAGATTCGCGCGGTGGAATACGCGAAAGAAACTTCCGGTGAAGCGGCCGCCCGTCATTGCAGATTCGGGCGAAATAGCAGCGAAAGGTACAGAAAGACATTGCCATTCATCTTTAACAGTCTTATGTTGCATGTGAAATTCAAATAAAGTAGTTGTTTATAACATTAGCCGGTATTTATGTGTAAAAATATTGCGTTCTGAAAGTTTTTGTTAATAATGGCCGGCCTCTAATAGCAGCCGGTCTCTATTGAGCATCGGGAGCCGAGGCTAGTTTTGCAAATAAACGCCGGGGGCCTCTATTGGAGCATATACGGTAAGTTAAGTAATTGCATTATAATGTCCACAATATTTTGTAATACTTTCTTATAATGATTTATAATGATTTTGTTATATAAATATAAATTGACATCCTTTTCCCACTCCTAATTTATATTATTTTAAGAAAACTATTAATACAAATTACTCTAATTTATTTATTTATTTATTTATTTTAAATTTGATTTCAGTCGGATCGAAGGGTTCAAAAGGGGACTTTATGGAGTTCTTTTTGGAAGAAAAGAACCCCCTATAAAAACCATTAAAGTTCCCATTGAAAGATGGCATGCAGACAACCAAGTAGCTCCAAAAGCCAGCCCACATACCAGTCAACTTGTAACGGAACCCGAGTCAGAAATTACTTGTCAAATCTTTACTAATGAAGTGTGTCTGGAATCTGGTGATTATCCATTGTAAGTAGCGCAAAGTGACGAACTTTGATTTTCATTCTTGTTTCTGTATATAATCGAAATCACGGTTATAAAGAACACGATTGCAACGACATCACGGTTATGGCGAGCAAAAAGAAAAGAGTTGGTTGCAAATTTTATGAGAAACAATAGGAGTTAATAAGAACATGGTAGGTGAGAGCTTCACGAATATAAGAAGTAAATCTCTAGCCTTTATAACGAAGAATGGGTGATTGTGATAACTATTGGAATGTAAAGCGAAGAAGTAAAAATTACTTTAAAAACTTCTTTGTTTTGTAAGGCATTGATTCTTTATCTTATTAAGATGAAAATCATTTCTCTTAAATTTTATCAGAAAAAAATTAGATCAGAAAAATAAAATTGGTATTCCTAAACTTCTATAAAAAATTAATATTACTGTAAAAATATTGTAGTCCATCAAGACTTGATTAATTAAGAAATTATTTTTCTTTCATTTATGAATTACACAAATTTCTTGAATACATTGTTAATATTATTTTATTAAAAACAGCCGACCATTAAAAGCACATACACATTTAAAATTAATTAAAAATCACGCAACGACCCAAACGTGGTCGGCTGTTTTTAATTATATTGAATAGCACGTTAAATAATTTTTTATATAATATTATTTTATGTTTATTTAACTGATGTTCTAGGAAATTAATAGATATTTTTTTCATTAGCGATATCATGATGAACAATTTGGCTCGAAATCGTGCTCATGTTATGTCAATGTTAGCCGACGTCTGGAATCAACAAAGACAAAACCTTGTAGAAGGAGTAACAACTGAAGAAGAGGCATCGTACAACTACAAACATTACTACGGCACAGAGTAAGTGCAATAGATTTTAGTGCAAACAGACAACAATCAAAATTCATTAAAAATGATAGTTTTAGCTTTTTTAAAGAAAGTACACAGTAAAGTAAATTGTAAATATAGAAAAAAATCACAACTGGACAACAAATATGCCTTTGCACATATTCCTTTTTTAAAGTAAATTGCTTTCAAATAAAAACTATATAGCTAGTTTAATTATGGTTCTTCAAACTTAATTAACAGGCACACATTAAACTATCTACGACACATTATTCAAATAATTTTCTTAAATTCAAAACTTTCAGATTAATTAATTATCCCTTAGCTAAATAGTTGGAAATGTGCAAAATAAAACTGCTTAATAAAGAAAAATCGCTGAAATTGCTAATAAACCTTTTAACATATTCAGTTACATTGTATAATCTTTATAATTAAGTGGAATGATTTTTTTTTCAGGTAATTTGCAATTTCATATTACAAAGAAAACCAAGTTTTAATGTTAAGCAAGTGATATGGTAGAGCTTGTACATTTACTTAAACTAAAAAAATTTTAAAACTTTACTCAAATCAAATAAATTCCAATCTTGATCAGATTTGTAATTATTTTCATAATAGTAAAAAAATATATTAAAAATTAAAATTACAAATCTCTCCTCATTGCTTATATCTTTTCATGAAACTGTATTTTTCCAAATATAAAATTAAAGGAAGATTAACTAATAAGTTTTCAATTAAAGAACTTCAAGAAAATAATTCAAAGCTAAAATTATTAGTTCATTTCATATTTCATAAAGTTAATTTTAATTTTTTTTTAAATGTTAAATATTTTTTTCTTCCTGGTTTCCTATCGTGAACTTCATAATATAAACAATGTCATGACTGAAGAAATATAGGTTTGCTTCCTGGACTCGACCTTTTAGAATATCAAAGAAGATGCTTTCAGGTGTGAATATGGCTGACACTAGAGTTATTATTTCGGATTGTAAAGTCATGGTCTCTTGAATAGAAGGATTGGTCGAGCTTCTAATAATGTAGATGTGGTCAGGGGTAATCTCGTTGTCTCAGAACTGACCCTCAGAAAAGTGACATTTTATGTCTTTGTAGAAATAAAGGTTATTTTAATAAGAAGAATAAAATTAAGGCCACCACACATTGATGATTAAAAATAAAACTTTTTGTACAAATTTACATTAGTACTTTCGGGGTGGACCACACCCCCTTGTCAAGTGAGCTATGACAAGGGAGTGTGGTCCACCCCGAAAGTACTAGTGTAATTTTAAATTTGAACGTAAAGATTTTTTAATCATCAATGTGTGCTGGACCTTAATTTCATCCTTATTGTTAATATTATATACACACGTTAAACCTGCAAGTATTACAAAGGTTATATTAGTATACTTAATTGAATAGATAATTGAGTTGGCTTAATTATATGTTCTAAGTTAACAATAAGGCATTTTGATAAATTGATGATGATACAATTTCTTCTCACACACACACACAGTTCAATGTGCGATTTTTTTTTAAAGTGAACATTTAAAGTGAATGGGTAAACTGTTCCAGGAACAAAATATGAAATAAGTCGTTGAAGGAAGAGAAACATACAGAAAAGAGAAGAAAGCAGCCAAACTACTTCGAACCCAAGTTCAGGCGTAACAGCCCAATGTTAGGCTTTAGCCTTGGTCATTTCACTGTGCCCGAATGGCGATAATAACAGAAGTAAATCTTTGGTCTCATGTACTTAATTATGTATGTTAGGAAAAAGCTTGCATATAGATCTGTATTTATGAATTTAATAGCGTAGCCAAGGAAGCAAAAGACTTACAATTACTGCAAAACGTTTTTAACAAAATTGTAGTACTAAGGATATTATCCAATAGTTCAAGATTACCGTTGTTTTTTTATTTTTATTTTACTTAATATTTTTTTAAAATAATCCCTTAAAATAATTTGAATTGGGAGTCTGACCCAACTTCCCTGTCTATGTCACTTTACGATTTTTTCTTTTAATGTCATAGCATTCTGAAACTTAGGCATTGAAATTCGAAATCTTAAAAATGTTAAATGTTTAATTAATGTCATGAATGAATCACATTTCTATGAATGAAGACAATCATCAACATTATACATATCCGCTGTAATTTTTATTTCGCTCATTTCTTTATCTTTCTGACAACTGCAGAGACGCTTTTCATACATCGCGTAGCATTTGGTTAATTTTCTAAAGCTGACTGATAGTTTCCTTACGTTAACCAAAGTTTATGCAAAAATATTACTATTACACAAAAGAAATTCTCAACCATACACAGATGTTATTATCATGCAAATAACCACCACAATACAGAACACGCAGTCAACGGATAACAATAGCAAAGAAAATAAAAGAGCCTTTCTAAATTCAGGAAAATAAATGAAGTACAGTGAGAAAGCCATCCATTATTTCATGGAAATTTTAATTAGAAATCTTAATTGGATTCTTACTTTTGCCCAATTAAAATTATAAAAATAATAATAATGAGCAATTAGTTTCTTCTTTGTAAATTATGAAATCGCATACACAAGCAAGCAAATTTTTTAATGATTTACTGCAGATCTTAAATAGTTTCCGTTGCTTGCACTTGATTTTAAGAGAAAAATAATCATCAAAGCTGCATTGTGATTTTGATAGATTAAGAATATATATATTCTAGAAAATGTAATGATATAATGAAACCCTTTACTTTTATTGCATCTAATTAGTTGGCTAATTAAAAAGCATACATATTTATAAATACATACATACATATACATACATATAATACATACATATTTATAAATGTATAAAATATGCATTTGAATAACAGTAAATAGCGAATATTATGATAATTGTATGGTTTCTAGTTTGATTTTCTTTCTTAGAATAACAATTGGAGACTTCAAAACATGCGACAAAAAATGTTAATTTATCAAATTTAATACAAAAATTTATATTTGTTTTGAAAAATTGCCTTTTTGTTCAACAAACATACTACGAATATTACGAATAATTTCTATTGTAACTTATTTATTTTTTATTTTTTTTACAAAAAGAAATGAATTATTTCTGCCTATTTAATTTGCTTAATTGGTTTTAAGGTCATTTTGTTATTATTATTATCTAAAATAAGCCTGGGGAAAAAAAGCATAAATAAACTTTCTTTTTCTCTTTGTTTTTATAGTTCACATTCCTACCGTGATTACGGTCCTGATGGAGGCTTTATTTGTCCATCAGAAATCAAATATGCAAAACCAAAACGAGGGAAAAGAGTTGATAATCAATGGAAATTTATTGTCAATCTTCCAGATTTCCCACAAACAGTTCGTATGGAAAAATGCCTGTAAGTAAAAGAAGTTTCTTTTTATCCAAATTTTTCTTTTCAATTAAATGATTATGTGTGTACACACTTTGTCCTATCGAATCTTCACTGCAAAGCTAAGCAATTATTTCCTATTTTTCCTAGCAGTTAGAAACTTTTTACAGAAAGATTTTGAATAGAGACAAACGTTTCAGTTGTCTTAATAAACATTAGTTGTAGAATCTCAGTTTCAAAGTGTGGACATTTGAGGATTTGAAGAATTGACAGAAAAAAGTGTCCATAACGATTACCACACAAAAAAATAATTAAAAACAAGCGATGGGAAGAGAATAACGAATTATTATATTATATAAAAGCGTTATTCTGTCTGTCATTGTCATAAGACTTTACGTTTTTCCAATTTTGTGACCAAACTATAAGAGATAGATTGGTCATGTCAATGGATAAAATGTAGATATTTTTAAGACAAACAAAATGCTGGAAAAATCTTTCGGAAAAAGTTTTTGGTTTCCAAGATGGCGCCTTTTGAAGGGTCAAATGTTGACTTTCTCTCAATTTAAACCAAAAGTATAAAAGTTAGAAGAGAACATTACGTTGAGAAAATGTTTGTATTTGAAAGTTCTATCGAACGGTATATCAGTCATTAACAAACGTTTCTGCGTTTGGAAGATACATGCAAAAATGAAGTGTTTTTGCTGCAACCCCCACCCCCCGTGTGAGTGCCAACGCGCAATACACCTGAGTTAAGCGGAGAAGCCCACAACGAGCTGGGAAGTCGTATATTCTCCGATCTCCATATTAATTTGCTAAATAAAATAAGGGTGTTTTTTTTTTTTAATGCTATACATGCAAGGGTTCCGGAGCGAAGCGACGGTACCCGTCTAGTATTTTATAAAAGATCAAACACAAAAATTTTTCAAATTCTAAAAAGCAATTAGATTATTAACATCAATAGATCTAAAACTATTAGTCTAATGTGTTCCTTTAGCTTAGCTCAATTGTAAGAATTCAAATGATAAGTAAGTTATGCACGCATATTATAATGTCAGTAATTTTATTATTTGTTTTAACTATTACCTATGCAAAATTTATATCCCCTTGAAAATAAAGCAACAACTTTCAATTCGAAAAGATATAAATCGAAAATTCGAAAAGAAAAATATTGCAGCATTTCTTTTACATGTATTGTTAAGCTTAAAGGTTCTCTTAACTACATGCTTTAACTATTCAATGGATAGCATCAAATCTATTCAGAGGGAAGAATCAGAAAGGCTTCGTCATCAAAACAGAGGCCTTTGATGTGAGATTCAGCAATCGAAAATGCATCTAAAATAAGTTTCTGAATGGTGCAGTAATCTATTATCGCTAGATAATTTATTTGTAACATAAATCAAATACTGCATATAAATAAAATTTTACGCCTTTGAATACGTCAAAGTTATTTTGAGTGCACTTTAGCACCTATTTTTTTTATTGTTATTTATTTTATTCCGGAGTCACTTTTGGGAGGGAAAGTGACTTCCCTTAATTTTTCACGCCTTCCTGGATTTATCGTCGTCGAGGAGAGTGGATCGGGCTGATGAGTCCCTAAAAAGGACAGAACTGCCGTTCCCGTTTCCCTCTGATGATAACCTCAAAGGCGTGAATATTTATTTATGTGCAGTATTTGATTTCTATTCCTTATTGATTTTCTGCATGTTAAATTTCTTTTTCATAATTTACTTGTATTGCATTCATTTTTATCATTTTGAATATTATTGTGCTATGATTTATATCAATTGCATCTTTTATAACTTCTGATTAATGATTATCATAAAACATTTATTTTAGTCCTCTGCGAATTATATATCAGATACTTCATGACAAATATACCTTATATCTATGAAGTAAAGGAAAAGACAAAATTCATAAATATTCCTGTAATTAGCTTCTCGGCTGCTCTGAAACAATTTTCGTTTTATTTTATATTTGTTGCCATTATATCACACAGAGAAAAAATCCCGAATACTGAAATTTTGAGTAAAAAAAAAAAAATTAAGAACAAAGTATCCTTAATCCGACAAGTAGTGAATTGTACTTTAAGACGTTGCTTGATTATCTAATAATCTGTATTTTTGCTTTCTCTAGCAAACCAACTACTAAATGTAGTTATGTTTTTGGCCATTTGGATTCTCAGTGTGTTCAAGTTCATTCTCTTCAGCGACTCTTAGTTTGGGATATGAGGAACGGATTTCATATCGATATGCTTAAAGTAAGTTAAAAAAATATATAAATTCTTTATTTTTCTAAAAAGATCATGGAAAAGAATATTTCAAAGGAACTTTTTTTTTATTGAAATAGATTTTTTTTTTTGCAGGTGAAATTCTAGAAAACTAGATTTTATAATAATTTAAAAATATTTTAAATAAAATGTTCTCAATTTGATTTCTACAATGGCAAAGGTTAAGAATTACCTATTTGTAAGAAAACAAAAATTTGCCACAAAGTAAATCTCTTCGATTTCAGAAATAAGCTACATCTGGCAAGGATGTAAAGTAATAAATGCAAATTACTCTTAAGTTTTTTTCTCTATTTTTTTTTCTATTTTGATTCCAGTATTTATGATGAAACAAATAGGACGCTTTAATTACCACTAATAAATAATGAGCAAAAAGTATTCTGATCTAATTAGGTCCCACGAAAAAGATATTTCAAAAACATATATCATTAAAAGAAGAGAAATTAACAGAAATGGCACTTCACTGGCAACTGCATTTAACTTGTAATTGGCGTCTAAAAAATTTTAAAAATAATATTAACCATCTATTTATACAATAATTTTAAAGAATTGAGCTCTTGTAGATTAGTGAAATTTTAAGTATCTTTTGATTATCGATTATTCAGCAAATAAACTAATGACAGAGTGAAAGAAAAACGATTGATACTTATTTAATAAACATAAAAGAAAACTGACAATAATGTCAGGAAGGAAATTTTCAAATGATAGTTATAAGGAAAATTAAAGGAAGTTTAAGATATGCAATGGTTTAAATAAAATTGTAACTGGAATTTCATTAGATTAGATATAGACATTAAGTAGAAATATATCCCTAAAAAGATTAGTCAGGAATAAAAAGAGTTTAAAAGTTACTGTATCCTTTTTCACAAGCACTTTTGCATTGTAATTCAAGGTTTATTTCCGATATTGTTAATAAATAAATATTTATCTATCAGCTTTTTAAAAACTTGTAAAGTAAGGAAATCTTACATCTCAGAACAGCTGTTTCGTGATTATTTTTTTTTTTTAATAAGTTTGCTAACCAATGTTGAAGTTGCAAGTCATTATAGATATACAGCCTTTTTAGAATGTTTATTGATGGCTGGAATTCATTCTGTAAATCTTATTAAATGTAATAAACTGTTACGCTAAGCTAGGAAATTTAGGCAGAATTTTACGTAATTTTTTTAAAATAAATAGTATTTTGTTTTGATGAATCAAATTGGTTGTTTTCTGTGCGATTAGACGGATTCACAGTGTGGAGGTAGATTCATTGTAAGATTGTACTGAAGTGTTTTGATGTAGTGATGCTATCGTTATTTACTCTTGACCAATGAACAAACAATTTTCATTTTATTTCAGTTTCTTTCTTTCGCAAAGGGGAACAGGACATTAATTTTATTTAGAATTTTATGTTTATTTGTTTGTACGTATGTAATATTTATGTACAAGTAATAGTTTATAGTAAAAGCTGTTTTACGAAATGAAAATTGTAGAAAGATTAAACAACAAATGTAGTTTTTTAAAACTTTGCGCTGGAATTATTGTTAGTTCCTAATTTCAGCAAGGGTTGTAGTGTAATTGGAAATTCACATTGTTATTCTTTTTTGTTCGCTTGAATTAAAAAGGCTTCTGATTACTTATATTGATCAGGTCAAGTTGTAAATATCCTTCAGAAAGCATTTTTTTTTTCTTATATTTATCAATTAACCTACCGGTATTTTTCAACTTTTAATGCATAGGAAAATTAATGTAATATCTGAAATGACTGCTAGTCCTAAAAACTAATTTGTGCTTCATTTCGGCAAATTAATTTTATTACGGAGAAATATATGGATAAGTGACCAGTATTTTACTGTAAACTAGTTTTCCCTTAAATCTTTTATAAAATGTCAAATGCGTGTTTAAACTCCGAAATAGCTCGAGTGATTTAGCAGAATTAATCGAAGTCATTTTCTGTTATTCTTTTTGCTACATTTGTTTTAAACAATAGTAATGTATAAAAATCAGACAAACAAAATCGTCGGTGTTTTTCAAAAGAGATTTTGTTTAAGATTGACCTAAAAGCAGCGAACACATGTTGTTTTTAAAGCAAAGCATGAACTGTAAAAAACACAACAAAAAAACATATGCACCATGCGGAAAAAGCTGCCACTGCGGAAACTGTGACGGTAATGCATTTGTAGTGACCGGCAGGTGGTTCTTCGGCTGGTTCTGCAACACGGATTACCTAACGTGGAAGGCATCCAGTCGAGACCAACACTGAAAGTCAAAAAAAAGAAAAAAACGAACAACTTAAGTCAAGTGGCGCTTCCCTGCGGACACTCACGAAATTACTCCAGTCAACGAACTTCATAGCTACAACAGCTACGTGTTCATTAGGTAAATTCAGCGTGCATTTGGGAACAATTTAGTTGTTCACTAGCGTAAAGCACTGCTAGAAAAAACAGAAAGAAATTGTATTTTTTATTTTATTTTGTGGAAGGAGATTCTAACCATAAGAATAGGATGTGGAAGATGGTGATAACAAGTTCCTCCCACGAATAATGCAAAAAAAAAAAAATAATAAGATAGAAAGAAAGATAGAAATACAAAATTACAAAATAGAAAACTGACACAAATTAAATCGTTATTATCCTTTTCATTTTTTGTCGATTTCAAGTTAAAAATATTAAAATTAAAAAAAAAAAAAAAACTTTTTTTTTTGAAAATAAATGTAGGAAAAAAATAAAAATGCATATATTCATTATCATGCTATGAGTAACTATCAATAATACTAGACTGCGATTTCATATTTATTAGCCACTAGTTTAATGAAGAGAATAGAAGGATTTTTTTATAAAGCAATTTCAGATCACAAATCATGATGTTCTCCAAATCACAAATAATAACAAAAACAACAACAAGAAAATTTACTGCAGATGTTGCAATATTCATATAATTTTGATATATTTTATGCTTTATTTAAATATCTGATATTCAATGCCATTAATCCACTACTCCCTGAGCTGTTAACTTAGTGGATAACTTTTTTGATGAGTGTTGATAAGCACTAAATAGCTATCCCAGAGTTCTGTTAGTAAGAACACAAAGGATTCCAATGAGTACGGACATTTCATCTTCAGTATTTCGAAACAGTATAAAACTATCAAACAAAATAAATTACCGTATTGTCCGGCGTATAAGACGACTTTTTAAACCAGGAAAATCTACTCAAAAGTCGGGGGTCGTCTTATACGCCGGGTGCTGAAACTTCCGAGCCGGACTGGAGAATCTGCGGTCGCCGCATATGGTGGGGGGGAGCTGAAAAACGGCCGCGGCCGCATCCCCGCCGTATGCGGCAACCGTATGAAAGCAGCAAGGATGGCGCTGTACAAGTACGGTAGAAGAAAATCAACCCAGCAGGATTCGTGGAAAGAAGTGACGTAACGCGATCCCGATGACGAGGTAAGGGGGCGCTTCACATGGAAGGTGTAAGTGAAGGGCGGAGCAACCTGAAGGCGTCCGGAACGCCCGGGGTATGGAAAAAAGAGATAGAGCGGGGACAGAATAAACAAGGCTACAGTTAAGAAATACTATGATTTTAGTGAAATTTTAAAAAAAATGTAGCATTAAAAATGCACCAGAATAAACAAAGCTACAGTTACTTGGAGACAGGGAGAGCTGACCAATCCAAGCAGGCGTTGAATACAACAACCAGCCAATCGCCGGTAAGGTACATCGCTTTTAGAGAAAAAGTTTAATCCACTTGCACTGTTTTATGTTTACATGTTTGATGACAAACAGCATTATGTTTATAAGTGACAGTTTTCCTGCTAAGTATCTGCATATCATAAGCATTTAAATTAAAATTACCATATTGAAATCAAATCTGATATTTTTTTAATTTTTATTTGGTGTGCGTCGGAAGAGGGGTAGTCTTATACGGCGAGTATATCCCAAACTCTATATTTTAATTGGAAAAATTGGGGGTCGTCTTATACGCCCAGTCGTCTTATACGCCGGACAATACGGTAATATTAATTAGCTTTTTAATTAGCTTTAAATAATATTCTCGGAGGCAGCTATGCGAGACTCTAGATATCTCTTTAAATACGTTAAATTAAACGATGAGTTCCCCTTTATGTAGGTTTATTTAAAACCTCGAGGTCCCATTTCTGTAATTTTGTTTCGACATTAAACCATCCAACTAAAAAAGAAATGCGGAGATAGTGGTCCACCAGTCTCTAAAAGCTCCAGACCCTAGACAAATGCCTAGGTTGTCTATGCCTAAAACATCTAGTATTTATAGCAATCTACTGCAAATATTAACTAGACAAAGTAAACTATTACAAATGAAATGAAGAAAAAAAATGCTAATTTGATGATTTGAAATTTGAAAAGTGAATACCGGTACATTTTTAGAAATAAAATAGACAATATATTAAACACATTCAAACAAGTTTAATTAAGTACGAAGAACTACAATTAATATTACAACAAGTTACAAGATAAATATCTTGTAAGTTTGAGAAGAAATCAGCTTTATTATATTTATTATTCTTTATTATTCTTTATTATTCTTATATTAATTGGCTTCATGTAGAATGCCTGATTATTAATCTTTATGAGACGATTTAACAGCTGCTTTTTCTGATGTTAAATAATAAATTAACACAATATAATGAATCTTAAAATGCTTCGTAATTAAAGTAAAATAAACAAATGTAGCATAAGAACATTCAAAAACTTTAAATGCTTTCTCCGAGCATTTAATTGCAATCAGTTTTGATAAAATGATGAATTTTGAAAATAACGCCGAAACTGTCTATTTATTTTTAGCTAGTTAGTTAGTTGTTAAGCTGGTCTACAGGTCAAAAATGACAGTATTTACTGTAAAACGTATATTTTCTTATCTCAATTAAAATCTTTCAACTAAACTCTTAATCTGGCTTTAAAATAAATATTCTTCTGTAAGCAGCCGATAGAAATTTTAACACTGATTAAGGAATTTGAAAGAGTAAAACAATTCACTAAGTCTTAGCAGGAGTTTGAAAATTTAAGAAATAGCTACACAGATTTGTGAAAAGATAAGATTCCAAATTGATCTAGTTTTATTTTCAATAAGTAAGAAAGTACATAGAAATTTGCATTTTCTTTCTCTCGCCAGATGACGCCAATTAATTTTAAATGAATTACGAATCTATTCAAAAAAAATTTAATACTTTAGTATTTATAGTTAAAGAATTAAAAAAAAAGTTCAATCTATTTGTAATGAAGAGTTTTTACATTGGTTTAGAAATAGTTGTTGCCAATAAAGTGACCCTTCCCATAGTAGATGCTTTTAACCGCTTCAGTTATGAAGTATGCTTTGTTGATAGAACATACAGTAATACTTATAGATCTGTAGTCTTTTACTTGTTTTACATATCTTACATAAATTGGAAATTTTAGAACTTTATTTCATTAAAATACATAGGAAAAGAAAATTAATTGTTCACATTACATTAGCATTTTGAAACTGATTATAAATCTATGTCATTTTCTTGTCTTAATTAATAGATTCCTACAGCATGTAAGTGCCATCTAAGAAAGACCATCCGACAAATGTCAGCAGAAGATATTGTCTCAGACAGTACATCGAGAGATACTGCACCATCAGGAATAAAAGAAATAGCAACAGTAAGTAACACTGACGGAAACTTCTTAGACCGAAGTGACAAAACCATCAATGTACGAACAGGAGAAGAACTGCACAATTTCACTATATCTGGAGAAACACAGTCAGAATCCAATCAACGCCCACCATTGTTAGGACCCTACGGTCGTTTAGAGCCCTACGACCGTCGAGAAATGCTGGAGAAAAATAGGTTCCGAAGACCCCATTCGACATTTGGTCGACCTCCGGGGAACATGTTTAATCCAAATTTAGAAGATGAAAATGAAGAAGATGCTCAACATTATATTGAAAGGAGAAACTATAGCTATCACCCAGTGCTAGAATATCTTCAAAAATGACGAAGCAGATAATTTCTTAACAAATGATCATCTCAGTCTTAATCTTCCAATTAGTTTTATTAATTATTTTATTAATTTATGTTAAAACTGGAGATAGTGGCATTAAAGAAGATTACATATATAAATAAGTTTTAAAAAAAGTATTTTTCATTTGAAAAACTACTACATTAAAGGACATCATCATATTTATTTTTATATGTGCTCTTATTAAATGCCACAAGCAGAATGATTTTAAGCCATCTTAATTTGAATCATTTTTTAATAGTTTTAATTTGCCTAAAATTCAGTATTCAAATATTCGTCTATAATTGCTACTATATTACACTGATATAAAAAACAAACAATTTCATTATTATTCATTAAATATTTGGATCATTATGTTATTTAATTTTGAGAAGTTAAAATACATGAAGATATTACAGTCGGAACTGATATAACTGAATACCAGATAATTCTCTTTAAAATAAATCATCTGGAAAATAAGAATTTTAGCTCCGTTTAAAAAAAAATAAGAATTAACACTTTATACTTAAGAGATACATTTGAAGAAAACCGTAAATTAAAAAGAAAGTTAAGATGCAAGAACAAAATCTATGTAGCCAAATTGATTTTCCTCTTGCTTCAGCTTCTATATAAGAAGTTATCTATAAGAACTGTACTATATACGTATCTTGTAAATAAACAGAACAGGAAATATAAACAGCCAAGGGAATAATATTTTCTGATATTTATTTTTATTTATATTTAAAGGGATGCCTACAGACATCGGATGACATCTATGAGCCAATCCTGTGCTGAAAGCTAAAAGTTTAACTTTCATCTCTCTCATATCAGATCATCTCAAATTAAGAATGTAATATTGATTGAGATATTCATAAATAAGGTTTAAACAAATGTAAAATCATGTAATATATTACAGAAACTTTAAACTGCGCACATTACAAAATTGAAAATCAAATAATGTAAAAATTAAAAATAATATAAGGTTTTTCCAACACCAGGCATGAAAATAATGAGCAGATCTCAATAATTTAATAATAGCCAGCGAAAAGTCATTAACTTTTGTCATGCCTAAAAGAAAAATATAATCAGGATTGGTTAGAAATTTGAGAGTAACTTTATCTTGTCTTACATTAAATTTTTTATTGTGTATAGTTTAACCTTTTCTTTAATAAAGTTAAGGTGAATTTTTTTCTTTAATTGAAAAGAAATTCATTGTTTTTTTCAAAAATTTCTTATTTTCAAAAAGAGTTTTCTTTTTTTTAAAATTTTATATACAGTATTTAATTTATAAAGAATGTCGTTAATATTTCTGTATGCTTTTTCCAATAATGTCATAATCAATTCATTTTTATTATATTAAACAAAACATTTGTAAATCTATTTTAACTTATTGTTAATTTATTTAAAATCATAATTATGCAAAAAAAAAAAGAAAAAGAAAAGAAAAGCAAGCAGCATTAAGGCATCATCGCATCTTTCTTATATATTTGCTTTAAATATTTATATTAATTTATGAATTATGTAAGATTATTGTCATCCAAGGAAACTTACAATTTAAAATTCTGTTAAAGTTTTAAAGTTAATAAGAATAAAGTTATTAATTACATAAAAGGATCAAGGAATAAATCATTAACAAAATCCATTTTGTTTATATTTGTGAAAATGAATTTCAACAGAAAATATTTTATTTTCAAAATAATGTTTCAATGTGACTTTCTAAAGTTTTGTATTAAACAGAATAATAAAAAATTAAAAACTGACTTCTCAATTTATTATTATAGCTTTTTCTAGAAATGTGTCTCAATACGCGAATCGAATATTGTTTGTGAGTCATACATTATTATTTTAAGAATAAAGTGTATTGGAGATATTGGGTAAATGGGATTTTATTTCTGCAAATTAATATTATGTAAGAAAATTTCAAGAAAACTACTTTAAAACCTGCTTTCTGTTTAATGGTTGACTGTCGTTCTAATTTAGGAACGCAAAAAAATACTACAACGTTAATCTTGTTGCTAGGATTTTTTTTTAAATTTTCTTCTTAATTAGAGAACTATTAAGTTGTTAAAATTTTTGGTTTGCAGCTGAAGAAAAAGAAAAAGAAATCAAATGTTCAAAAATTGACAATAAATGTATGAATTCAGGAAAAATGATTATCTGTTATGATTGTGATTAAAGGGATCATCAGATAAAAACTTAATATAAAGAAGAAATTGAAGGAAATTGTAACGTAAATAATAAATCTATTTATGAACATTAAAAAACTATCTAAGGATACTGTGAATTTAATATCATAGTTAAGTGATTATAATTCTAACCTACTGCAGTTATTAAGCAAATATTATTATTAGTCATATTAAAATCGTCTACAATCTTTGATTACGAATTATTAAAAATCAGTTAATCATAAAGTAATTAATGTTACACCGCAGAAAGTTCTTGGACAAAGATTTCTCTTATTTTATTTCTGCTAATCTTAAGATGTCCTATTTTACATCATGTATCAAAACTATTCAACGAATTTTCTTATGTTACGATTAATTACAAATATCGAGAAATAACTTTAGAATGCTTGGGTTTTCACTCCCACTTCATGTTTTGTTAAGGATTGGAATCGGATGGAAATATATTAGAATTTGACCCTACATTGAAGAGCCTTTAATGAGAATGGAAACCTTTTAGGAATCTTCTGCTCTAATCTCAAAGTTTCCCAAATACATTAAATATTTTTAAAATTCGTTCTGAAATGAGCTTAGGATTTTCAAAATTCAACTGACTAATATCTACATTAGGTAAAACACCACAACTAACACTAATAAACATATTAAATACATTTATTAAAACAGCAAATTTTCGAGAAGATAATCACTTCTTCCCTTTATCAAGCCTAAAAATATTACAAAAGTTTCTATAATAATAATTTATTGATACGAGCATGAAAATAACATTACAGAATTGTTAAAGTTTAAACAAACTTCTGATATAATCAATATTTGAAGAAAACAAACCAACAAAAACATGATTATCTTCACGAAAATTTGCTGTTTTAATAAACGTATTTAATATGTTTATTAGTTGTGGTGTTTTATACTAATATGAATACTACGAGAGAAGATTTAAGAGGAAGTATGGACTATATACTGACGTGAATAAGTCTGTCGAACACAAACTTTATCTTCAAATATCCATTTGATGAAAATTAATTCATATCACAATTGCTTCTTTAATTTGCCTAAACTTAATTAACTTTAATCATTTCACAGTACAAGCTGTCCACAGTTGATTAATATGTATTATTAGATTTGTTAGAAATTCTTTACTTCGATTCAACTGCTGTAACGATGGAAATTTTTGCTATCCGTTACAACAATTTCTTTGCAGAACTAACACGAAAATACAAAGTTTCTAAGATGACGACGCTCAGATCAGTAAAATACTTAGCAGTTTTCCAGAAGATTATTCATCAACTCAAAACTTATTAGGAAAGGGGCATTTGCAGTATTCACACTTGCAGTGCCGGATTACCAAATAGGCAGAGTAGGTACCTGCCTATGGGCCCCACGCCTTTTAGGGGCCCCGCGACAACGGATAAAAATAATATTCATTTGATCTAGAATTAAAATTACAATCAAGCTTTCTTAAATTGGTTTCAAAAGATAGAAAAAAAATGAATCAACTCCAAGAAAGGTAAACTTTACATTAAAGGCTCTATAGAGAAAATACTGTATTAATATAATGTACCCATTAACAACTAAATGCTAGTTGGTAAAATTAAAAACCTGTTAGGAGATAATTTGCGAGGGGAGGGCGACATTTCGACTGCCTAAGGGCCTCAACAGGGTTTAATCCGGCACTGCACACATATACACACACACGTGGTGCATGAAGAATTAGTGATCTTTGAACCTCATTCTCCTTAGAACAATATATAAAACCAATTTTAGTATTGCTAACATCAGACTATAAAATCGAGGATAAAAGATTGTGTTACACTTCAGTATTTAACGACAGCCGTTCCGGCATGGCCTTGTGGTCTAGACCAGGGGTCTCCAAACTACGGCCCGCGAGCCGGATGCGGCCCGCGAGGCCCTCTCATCCGGCCTTTGGAGACTTTTTTGTCTACGGAAAAAATTACGGAAATATTCGTGTATCCTGCATCGTGATTCCCACTAATACAAGTATTCATGTGTAGTGTATCAATGTGTTATTAAATAATAACTGAATAAAATAATATTAAATAAATATTTAAAAACAACATCCATGTTTTGATTCTTTTTTATTTGGACCTCGAGTGTGTAGTCGGCCCCCGAATGCTGTTTGATAGTTAATGCGGCCCTTGGGCTCAAAGGTTTGGAGACCCCTGGTCTAGACGACAAGAAGGTCTGTCATGAGGCCGATATCAATCTGGATTCGAATCCCGGCGTGGGGCATGGATATTTTCTTCTTTCTTCTGCAATGTTTTGTCCGTTTCTGCGGGTGTAAAAGCTAGTTCGCCCCCCTGTAATGCACCCTGAGTTACGTTAAAGAACTAGCAATTCTGGCAGCCACACAATCGTCTCCATCTCCTGGCTAATGAATGCCTTTCGATAAATAAATATTAAATGACAACCTACGTTAGGCAAACAATTATATTACTTAAGAGAGGCTTATAAACACCAAAACTAAAATTACTGTAAATCATAAAATTACTTAATGAAGATTTAATTAATTTGATTATTAAAATACTTATATAATGAAAATACACTAACAAAAGAATTCCGGTACTCTTTAAAAAATGTTGTCAATTTTTTCTTTTTTGAAACATTTTATTTATCTCCTTTCAAGTTTATAAATTTAAAATCTATGAAATAAAAAAAAAGAAAGAAATAAAATGCCGGATTTCGAAAGAAACAATCGTAGAAGTTTTCCAGTTCACTAATATCCAAAAAACATTTCAGAATTTTCAATTTCATGGTTTTTACTCAGGGTGACACCCTATTTTGAGCAGATATTTTACAGCTGAAAAGAGTTAAAGAACCAAATAACAGTTGTCAGTGCTTACAGAAAAAAATATATAGGGCAAAAGAAATATTTAGTTCTAAGCTCGAACTGTTATTAGAGGCCTTTTGCAATATATAACATCTCGGGAGGAAAAAAAAAATTAACTGCTTGGTTTATATCAATATTACGACTTTGTCCTGTAAAAGCTATTACTGTTTTTTTTTGTTTTTTTTTCCATTTGGATTTGACTGAAAATAAAATAAAAAAATAAAAGGTTTTATTCTGAACAGCTCAGATGCAGACATAAAAGAATTTCAAATAAATACTAAATCTTAAATTGTTAATTAAAAGAAACACTTAACTATTGATTGAGACCCTTTTTTTTAATTCAACGGCTTTAATGTAACAGAATTAACGAATATTCATCTTCATTTTAGATAAAAAAGCTATGGCTTATTTCATTTTTTTTTACCTAAAATTAATAATTAATTATATAATTAATAATTAATTTTGAAGGAAATCAAGTGTGACAATTTGTACCAAGATTTGTTTTAATAAACTTCGTTAGTATGATTCATTAGTTCTGTAATAAGCTAATTTCTTGTCTTTTTTTTTTTCTTTTTTTCGTGTTAAAATTTAAGATCAAGTCGCAAAGAAATTTATAGGCTCAAGGAACTCAACTACAGAGGATTGGAAGAGTCATTGCGATCACCAACGGAAGTCGGGAATGTTTCTGCTTATATTCTTACCTAGCTCTATCAAATGGATAATGGCTTTCTTTACCTGGGGATCAAAGGCCTCCTTCGCTGTCTATCTACGGCATCCAGGATGTTCTAAACTTATATAAACTTTAAGCATACATACTTCTTAAGCATTGTAAAATACAATACAATATAAGGAAATTTAAGCTATGTAAACTGTAATATAATATAATATATAATATTAAATAGCTTAAATATCCTTGCTATACGAAAAATAAGCTTAAATAAATATGCATAAATACAAAAATAACATGATATTTTATGTGTATGTATATTATGTATAGGGTATGTATATTATATACAGTAATCGCATTTGCTTCACATCACGGGATTTCTCACTAAATATGCTTAGAAAAGATAAATATATATATTTTTATGATCGGACTTATACTTTTCGAGATAATTGAGGTTTTCTGCTGTCCTGAAGGGACGATCGAAAAGTGTTTACACACAGGAAACTTTATTTTTCTCGACAGGCTATTGACAGTGATAGAAAAATTCTTGGTATAATTTGAAAGCTAACATTATGTAGATTATTTTCATGGTAACAACTTATCCGGTCGTTGCTTACAGAAAATTATAAAAATCAAAACTTTAAAACAAGAAGATAAAAATTGACCTTGACTTACTTTCTTTTAGTTTTTTTCTGGGTCTGACGAGTATTTAAAATAAAAACACTGCCATTTGACTCTCCATTTATTAAGCTACAAAATAGCTAACTGCAATAACTGAATCCAACCCACAGTTCAAATGGTACGACACTTCAAGCACAATCGCCTCAACGTCAGTATGAGGCACAGCGAAGAGCAAGCGCACTCGATGAAGAATTGATTTTTATAATTATCTGTCAGCAATGATGGGATACGTTTTTAACATAAAAATAATCCACATAATGTTAGCTTTCAAATGATACCAAAAATATGTTTAATCACTGAATCGCCTGTCGAGAAAAATAATTTTTGATCATTCCTTTCAAACGCAGAAAAACTCGATTATCTCGAAAAATATAAGTCCAATCAAAAACAATTTTCTATCTTTTTTTTAAAGCATATTTATTTAGGATTCCCGTGGTGTGAAGCTCATCGATCGATCTGCGATACCCCGATATCATTTTTGTTTCTTAAACAGTTGATTAATTGACAGTTGTTTTGTTTTTTTTAATTTCATTAAAATATTGATTTAAACATAGCATTTTATTTTATTAATATCACAAAACATCAAAAACCTCTCCGTTACAATATTTGAAAGGTCTCACCGACCTCCTTTTTCAGGTTTACATAAAAACATATAAACAAAATGGGAAAAGAAATCATCTTATCTTCTTCCCAACTAAAAGAACAAACATGAATACGAATTCTATACAACAATAATAATAATAATAACTTGGAATACTCCATGTAACACATTGTTACCTCGTGTAACATATTATTATCCGAAGTATTATTTAAATTCAGAATAAATGTCCAAAAATTAAAAATTTGAAGTTCATCTCTAATTTTGTAGATCCTCCTTAAATTTTGTAGAAAATTCCATAACTGCCTACAAAGTCCCATTTTTTTATCTTAGAAGTAGAAAACTCCGTAAATGTCCAATTTTGGAATAAATTTCGTAAATGTCCAATTTTAGTAGAAAACTCAGTAGAAAATTTTAAAGTTTGTATAAAATTCTCAAAGGCCTATCGTCCGAGCCGTCCAGGTCCTTTAAATCTCATGATCGTTCTTAAACCCTTCACCGGAGACTATTTAAGTCATATAATCAAAAAAACAAATTAAAATTACCGTTAAACTAATGTATTAACATTACAAAACATCATAAACCTCTCAGTTTTTTAGAGGTTTGTGATGTTTTGTGATGTTAATAAATTAGTTTAATAATAATTTTAATTTGTTTTTTTGATAGCATTTTATTGTAATAAATCAGTTTAAAAAACACACAAAATATTTAAAAATTTAAAATTAAGGCGCAACTAGTTTCTTCGCCCTTTCGGCGAACTTTTTCAAGCGCTTGTGATGACATTGTTTGAATCTTTACTTCACGACGACTGAGAGGACGGTATTTTTTTTTTTATTACATTTAAAAAAAAAATAATAATAATTCTACCAAACAACTTACCTGATACTAGACGGCTAGTGTGGTTTTTCATGCTGTTAGCTCCATATTAGGATTATTTTCAATTTATTTCACTGTAAATAAAATTACAATATTTTTTTTTTTTTGTTTTTGTCTATTAGCTTTGAATGCAATGCAAATAAGGAAATTTCGTGGGATGAAAAGTTAAAGAATGAAGCTATCTAACTATCAATATTCAGACAGAAAATGACTCATTTTGAAAAATCGACAGAGAAGTCTTAATTCGCTAATTCACACTTCAGTTCACACTCCTACGAATGTTATTGTTTGGCTTCTTATCTTTTATAAAACTAAATATATTTGTTTTGCAATGTCCTAGACCTCAATGAAACATTGGGATTTCAAGAGTATGAGAACTTTCTTATTTTGTGGAAATTCCTTCCGACCATTATTTTTTTTTCTTCCATTTACTCAATTACTTCAGAAAATTACGTCAGTTTATGTGAAAAATGAGACTTGTCCTATTTAGGCTTTCTTGTGGGAAACATCTCTTCTCTTTATTTTACTCTGATAATTTTAAACATTTTTTTTTATAAAATTCTTGTTAAAATTAATGATCCAGTATATTTCAAATTATCATTAGCGATTAAAAAAAAAAAAAAACATTTACTGTCTGAAAGCGAAACTTATTTTCGAATTCATTAAACTAATTTCTTTGCTGATATTTATCAAAAGGAAACTTTTATTCCTTTGTGTTGGCACAACTTTTATCCAAATATTTGAAATAAACAGATGAAAACAATCAAATTTACTACAGTAAAACCTCGTTAAGTCGTCACTCAAGAGACCAAACATTTTTGACGACTTAAGCGGAGTGGGTATTTTTGAAACAAAAAACAAAAAAACACTGAAATACAGTATTTTCATGAACTGCTGTAGGATTCGGTGAGAAAAATAAGATTTTCAGAAATCACTACATGCAAATGAATGAGTGGAAAATAATAATAAAAAAAAAACACTTTTTATAGTTACCACATTTTAATAGTTTTAATGTCTGTCTTTGAAACGTTGTAGCCAACCATTGCTGCCGCCGAAATCTTCAATGTTCAACTCCTTAGCAATTTCCTTGGCTTTTTCTTTGAGAATCACGGCAGAAATCGGCACATTTTGCGATCTGGCATGTTTTAGCCATCGAACTAAAACCTCCTCGATCTCGTCAAACTTCGATTTCCTCATTCTCTTTCTTTTGTCTTTGCAGTCAGCTTCTTCAATTACTTGTTTTGATGAAAGAATATCGTTTAATGTAGTCCTAGGAATATGGTGTTTTTTGGCAAAAGCTATTTTCGAAACATTTGATTTTTCAAAAAGTGCAATTAAGTCTTTTTTTTCTTTAAAAGATAACGAGATAAGCTTTCGTTTCCCTTGCATGTTAAAAACGTAATCGAACCACGAAATTGCAAGAGACAAAATAGTCCTTATAGCGTGCCTTAATCGCTATAAAATGAAGTCACACTCAGGAGCGGTCAAGAAAACCACTCGACAGAGTCGCAGAGAGAAGTGTGCTTTGAATGATTAGCAACGAGATTCCAAGAACCCAAATCCTCCGAAGGGGTAGGAAAGGAATGAAGTGACAGGCATGGTCGAAAATTCCCCATAAAGGCTTGGCTTTCTTAATGTGACGGCGCAGGGCTGAAAAGACAACACGATGGCATGCAAAATGGAGAAGAAAGAGGCTTTTAGCCATTTTTGAGGGTTACGAGTTATCCGGAGTAGAATTAAATTTGGTGACGGCTAAAAGAGGGTTATTTTACATTATTGTGTATGAGACCTTGTCGGGACCAAAGGAAAACGACGACTTAAACGGAGTGACGACTTATCCGGGTGACGACTTAGCGAGGTTTTATTGTATAAAAACTTTCTATCGATTATTAGATGTATTGAAAAACGTAAGATTGGAAGAAACAGATAAAATATTTTCTTTAGATGTAGTTATATTGTACGCAATTATTAATACAGAACCAGCATAAATTATAAGTAATTTATTCGAAAACACAAAAGAATGTGAAACATTCCTAATTTGGGATTTTTGACAGTCTTGAAATTTCGCTTAAATACATATACGCTTAAATACAGCATTCGAATTTAATGGAATATTATATAAACAAATATTTGATTGTCCCATGGGATTTCTAAGTACAGTAGTAGCTAATTTATTTTTAAATAATATAGAAAACCAATTGATCCAAAAAGATAATTGGAACCACCAAACTATATACAGGTTGACATTCGAAAATCCGGCAACCCCTCCAGACCTGAGGAGTGCCGAATTTTTGAAAATACCGGATTTTTTATGGTTATATATGCTGTACATATTTAACAGAAAATTGTATAGTCTTTTAAAGAAAGAAAATTAAACACTATGTTATGTTATGTGGTGAGTGTGGGTGGCAGGGAAGCCAAGCACCGCGACCGTTGATCTATTGTGCTATTCCACAGAAATAAGGACAGACGGAGAGAAACACTGAGAAAGAATGGTGGGAGAAGTGCAGGGTAAATGGGAGAACCCCGAGAAAACCTGCCCAGCGCGGATCGTCCTCCATCACGAAATCCACATGAGAACAAATTAAACACTAAATGAAAAGTAAATGAAATTTTAATGTTCACCACCTAAATAAAACAGTTCTACAGAATTTTAGTTCAACTGAATAAAATAGTTCTACACAATTTGCGCTCCAAAATCCATGCCAGAAATCTGAAGGAACCGAATTATCGAGCCTGGATTTTTGAATGTTAACCTGTACTGTATTTAGATGTGTAGATAATATCTTATTAAATGAAATTACATTTAGAATATGATTAATCAATTAGAATAGAACAGAATCATTTTCACTAAAGAAACTGAAAATAAAAGGCAATTTAAATTGTATTTATCAATTAAAAGAGATAAAGAAGGAAATTTAAATTGTAGTGTTTTTAGAAAACCAAGTTTTACTGATAGATTATTAGATTTTCATTCTAACAATCCTTTCTTCTTCTTCAATGGCTCGACAGCCATGGATGGATCCTGGCCTTCTCCAGAAGTTTTCTCCAGGTATCTCTACTTTTAACGATCCTTTAGTAATTAAAAAAAAATCAGTAATTAAATACATTTTATTTCGATTAATGAAATTAGCATCGATTAACAACATTAAAGAAAAACAAATCATTATGCAAACATAATGTAACATACTCAAAGTATTCACTATTTCAATTTACCCTAAAAATAAAAAATAAAAAAAAATAAAAACATAAGAAAGAGAAAACTCAGAACTATGAGAAGGAAGGTTGGTTACAATGTCTTCGGATTTTCTAAAACCTATTTAAAAACATTTATAAATATGATAACACTTCACTCATACTATAAAAATCTCGCATTTCTATTAAAAATATCTCAAGCATTTCCATACCGACTCAAAGAAATATTCTTGTTAGGAACTATCTTATAACTGTAGGACAAGATTTTTATGACAATAAAAACCTTAGATATATGATTGCACTTCTGACTTAAAAAATTAAAAATATGGCATTAAATTTGAACTAAAAGCTAAAAATATGACTAAAATATGATCTTAAAAACTGGTCTGTCCAACCAAAAAAAATAACCAAACGGTTTACAACTTGAAAAACAAAAACAAAAAAAAAAACATATTCCCATATGCAAATTTGTTTTATTTATGGTCTTAAATATTTCCTTATTTATCAATACATGGAAATTGCGCTTTTTTAAAAATAACTCAAATAATTATTGATTTTATATTTTTAACGGAAATTTAGGTTCTTATAGAGTCTACTTCCTTTCAGACAATAATGAAATTAGTGAAAAAGATAAGCTAGATGGTATTATATTAATATAAATATTATTAAAATATTATTAAATATAGATTTGTGGAAACGTTATAAAAGCTTGAATTGTTTGGAATTGAAGAGCCTCAGTTTTAACTAGATCAATCCATAAAAAACAAAAAAAAACAAACAAACAAACAACATTTAAGCCAATATAGCATTCCATTCCTACCAGATACCTCACATCAAATTCAGGGTCTAGGTACCAATTATATTAACGACCCCTCCCCCTCCCACGTAATGGTCATATTTCATAGTTTATATTAAAGTAATTTATTTAAAACGTAGACTTAATTATAAAAAAAATGTATAGAAGTGATAGGCTAATCCATATAATTTTTTTTCGGTTAAGACCTCAGTCCGAGCCCTTTGACGGGCCTTGTGACGGTCAGGCCCCGGTGCTGAGAACTATCTGTCTCTCCCTCTTCCTTGTGGGGGCTCTGATTCCTAGTCGTCTATTCTTAAATTTAAGTTTGAATAGATAAATTGTTCTGATAAATTTCCAGATATAACTATGAAGATTTCTATCTGTAACAATTCTAACACTTGTAGATTGTTTCCTTAAGTATTCTTAACTTTAATTCGTAAATATACCGAATTACATTTCTATAGTATATCTTTCAAATACTAAGGTAAAATTGAGAAGTCCTTTGTATAACGATACTAAGTCATATTTAAAGACTATTTCGAAATTAAAAAAAAAATGAATTAAAAATAATATTTTTCCACTAATGGGATTATCCTACATTTACAATGAAAGAAGCTTCAATTTCTTACAAGAAATATTATTAGTTTGAAGCAACTGCTATTCAAAATAGTACTAAGCAACTAGTTTTTTGTGTGTGTTGGAGAGGTTCAACTCTACATTGGTGGAAAATGCCGTTTCCTTTTGCATTGATGAAGAAAACTATTTGATCTATATAATAAATTGCGAATTGAAACGACCTTTCCACAGTCTATTTCACTGAAGGGAAAAAAAATGTTGTTCGATAATGTAATAAAATCAAACTTTTTAACATTTCATTTTGTGTAATATATTCACTTTTACATACGAAATTTAGATTCGCAAAAGAAAAAAAGTTTAAAAAACAAATCATTTGCTACTTCTGCTTTGACGGGACTTTGCCCTTGAATTACACTGCATAATGGTAGGGAAAAAAATCATAACCATTTATAGAGCATTTACTCTTAATTATAAGTAAATTAGGAGAAAATATAATTTGTGCATGATCTAATTTGACAATTTATTTTCTATTAAAATATTAAAATCTAAAATAATAAACAAAGCAAACATATATAAATATGTACAAACCGTAAATCAATTCTGAAGTATGCGGGTCATAAACTATTTAAAAACGGAGTAACTACGACTGGAAAGAAACTATTGGGCTTCCTTTAGCTTTTAATATTATTCCTGTAGTTAAATTTAAGATTTAATACATAAAATTGCTATCACAAAAAAAGTAATTTTTATTAAAAAAAAAAAAAAGAATAAAAAAAAAAAGGCAAATAAAAATTAACAGAATTTGTACCAGCTCTCGAGTAAAGCATTTGTTTCAACATGGGCTTTTCGAATACATTGAAACCTAGATATAAATGGCTGTGTATTTTTGGTCTTTTTTGGTCCTTTGTAAGTATATATCAGTGGCGCCACATGCCCATTTAGGTAGGATGTATTTTTATTGGGTAGGGGGTTATGCAAACTGCGCTATAAAATTCACGTGTTACTTTGAATAAGTTATTCGTTTTTATTTTATTTATTTTATTTGAATTGAAGAATAATTTGAATACTTTAAATTACTAACTAATATATGCTTACTTTATTCCAAAAACAAATATAAACTCTCCAGAAATGACC
>JAFIDM010000003.1:52129963-52149018 GCA_023159025.1 Thereuonema tuberculata
AGAGTTTTAAGTTGTTGTTTTATGTTTTATGTAGTATTTTGATATTATGGCATTTAAGAGATTATAAGCATTTAATAGAAATGTCTAACAGTTTTTGTGAACTAACTAATATAATTTTAGCTGTATAGTAAGTGACAATCTTGAATTGCATTACTCACACAATAGCCAATATTTTCGGGTGCTGCTGTTTCGGGGCACATCCTGCCATGGTTTAAACTAATGAGATGATAAAAATTTGATCCACTGCAACGTCTGGAGGTCTTTTTTAAAGGGCTGAAAGGTGGCCATATTTGTGAAGACATACCAGTGATATTATCGAGCTTTTAAAGCGAATGTGATACAGTTTTTAAGCTCCGAAATTTCTCTTTCCCACGAAACATTTTATATTGAATTTAATTTTAGGAATCTCGCGATTTTTTAATAGGAAATAAATGCAAAAATTGAGACAGTGATTCAGTGAATTTTCGCCAAATACCTAGCATATCGTGAATATACGTCCCCATATAAGGCAGTGAGTTCGCTTTTTATACATAAAGATATACAGTATACGTACACATTCACAGAAAATAAAACATTTAAACATTTGAAGTGCAAGCATTTATATATTTATAGAAATCTGTTCCTAAACCACATTAAGTTTGTTTCTGAATGAATAGGGAAAGGAGAGATAAACTACTAATTATAAATTTTATATGTGATCCTTATTAATTATTTCATTAGACTTATAGTAGTTACTATTGTTACTGGATGTCAGGAACTCCCGGTAGTCCAAAGGAATCAACTGAAAGCTAAAATTTGTAAGTTTTGTTATAGTAAGATTTTGATGAGTTTGTTATGTTTTGAATGTTTTGATACTATTATCGTTATCATTAACAAAGAGAATTACAAGAGATTTTGACTATCAAAAGTCTTATCATAATAATAATATTTTTTTTTATTCACATATCTACTTTAGTTACATAGTTCAGTCCCGTTAGGGAATAAAGAAAGTCCCTATCAACGGGTGCTGTGGGTTACATAATTACATTATTTTTTTGTTATTTTTTTTTCAGAATTATAATCTATGTATATAACGTTTTCCATCAAAATGGTACACAGGAATTACTAGAATTTGTTACATCAAATGATTTACAAACATGTTTTGATGTTTCTTTTTTTTTTTTCTTTTTTCTTTTTTTATTGTTAGTCAATATTGTCCACAATCCAGCTTTTTACCTGTTTTTTAACAAGTGAAATTTTCTTATAATCTTTATCAATAATCTCATTCATTTCATTTAGAGTTTTTTCTATTATATAATTTACATTTCTTTCACCATATTCGTTATTGATGCAAGGATAGTCGAGTTTGATTCTTTTGCAGTGTCTCGTATTATGTTTTCTTTTATTTTCATCTTTTTTGTTAATAATAATAGTAATAATAATAATAAGAATAAGAATACGATTAAACCATAAATAACATCTCTTCTTCTGATGGTAATTACACAATAGACTCGTTTAGAATAACAATAAATTCCTTGAGAGAAAGTAACAAGAAAGGTAAGTTTTTTTTTAATTTTTTATTAGTCATTCTTTGCTAGTTTTTGCTATATTACATGAGTGCAAGTAAAAGCTCGTACAAGGTTGTTAATAGTTGAGTGATTAAAGACTTCTTATTTTTGTAACTTGCGTTTACAAATGAAAAGTTTTGATTCCTGTGAGATCATTAAAAAATCTGAGAAACAAATAGATTAACGACCCTGACAGAAGATCACATTTCTGTTGAGAATATTCCAGAGAAATAGGATTTTTTTGTATGTGTGTCTGTGTGTGTAATCCTTAACAAAAAATAAAAAATAAAGAGATGTTTTGGGTTTTTTTTTTTCAATTAGTAGCAGGTCATTGACTAAGGTTAACAATTAAAACAAAGCAGGTGGATTAATTTACACATGAATTTGTTGAATGGTTTGCTTAACATTTGTAACCTAAACGCAGGTGAAGCATAAATAGATGACACCCATCCAGGATCTAGTTTGGGGCAAACCATTCACATGATGAGAATTAGTCAACAATTAAGTGAATCTTCCAGAACTGAAGCAATACTGAAACCTATTGCTAATTTTCTTTTCCTATCTTTTCCTTATTTTTTCATTATTGTCTTTAAACTCCTTTGTTGCCGTTGTAAAGTGTTTAAGGATGTATTAAATTACTACAAATAAAATTTAATAATAACAGGGCACCTACCTTATTCGACGAAGGCTTTTCCTGGGTAAAAATGGTCTTCTATCATAATCATTCAACTGTCATTAACTATCATAATGATTTCTCAAAATCTCACAGAAGTCAAAAACACGACTTCTTTTCTTAGGCAATAGACAGCAATGCTCAACTTTATTTGTAGTTAATATTTAATTCTTAATAATTTGTATTAGCATTGAAATAATGAAATAACTGATTTAAAACAATTTATCTATTTGTAAAAATGAGAAGATCTAGTTGTAAAAACTTAGCAGAATTATTGTAATTTTTTGGAAAACTTTTATTTTAAGAATAAAATCTGTAGATTCTTTAAAAAAAAATGAAGATTTATTGAAAGCAATTTTTTTTTTTATATTTTGTTATTTGAAATTTCAATTGTTATACCTAATCTATAATTTTAAACTTGCAAGATAAGAACAATTAAAATTAAAAGCTTTCTGATCCTTGGTAAAATAGTCCTCTTCTAAATAATAATTATTCAACTGCTAAAGAATTATTATTATTAGTTGAATGTCAGAAATTAAAACCTGAAGAATATTTATTCAATTCATAAATTTTAAAAACAGAAAGAACAACAATTTTTGTTTTTAGAATAACAATAAAATACTTATTAGTTTTATTAGTTGTCGTTTGAGTGGTTCATTCCTGAAGTCCGAAAAAATCAACAGAAAAAAAAAATAGAAAACAATGGGAAATATTCGTTAATCGTTGGCTTTTTTTAGCTGCATGACTTTTGTTTCCAGTTATATTCACCTTTCCAAAACCTGTCTTAGTTTATACGTGAAAGGAACATCCATTGAAAAAACAAATAAAAACATGGTGTTTCCGAATGAAAAGTGACAAAACTTGATTTCTATCAGTCTAATTGCAAACCAATTTTCTCGTAAACACCTCACATTAGAAAGTGCAATGATCAATCCCTGCCTTTTTTCCAATAAAAAAAAAAAAAGCTATTTTTAAATTAAAACTAAAACTGTTGCACTTAATCACTGCAAATTAAAGAATATATTTTTATTTAATGGTTTTCAGTATTCTTTCTAACGATAAAGAAACGGAAACTAATGGAGAAAATCTAGAAAAGAATTTCAACAGTGCCAGATCTAGGTACCGCCAGTCCCTGCATTGCGGGGAAGGGGGCGTTGAAAAGGGGGGCCAGCGCGGTCGCCTGGGTGCGGCTCGAAATAGCTCGGTAAGGCTCGCCAAGGAATTTCGCTGGGGGGGGGGGGCAACAATTTTTAGATCCGGCCCTGAATTTCAAACTACATGAAATTAATTAAAGCAGTGGTTTAAATCAATTTTCAAAAGCGTTGTTTATTAATGATATTAATAATAATTGTTTTTCAACATTTAAAGAAGCCAACCAATTTGTAACAGTCTTTGCGGCAAAGACCTAAACCATTAGATATTTAAGATCTAAGCTACATCTGTTCCACTACATTCTAAAAACTGTTGCTTTCGTTAATTTGTTAAAAAACTATTATTATTTAATAAATGCTTTTCAGATACATCCGATGATTTCAGGGCCGGATCTAAAAATTGTTACCCCCCCCCCCCCCCAAATCCTTCACGGGCCTTACCGAGCTATTTCGAGTCGCACCAGGCCACGGCGCGGACCCCCCTTTTCAGCGGGCCCCACGCAATGCGGGGACTGGCGGTACCTAGATCCGGCCCTGGAGGATTTATATAAATCCGGTAGATTCTTTTGAAGTTTTCATTTTTATTGGACTTTTTATGTATTGAATTTGAAAATTTAATTATCCAGAAATTTCATTAAGTGATTATTACAACTTATGTTAATAAGTTAGGAAAAAAATGAAATTTACTTATCATTTATTTGCAAAATTTTCTGATAATAAATGCACCAAATAAGACATGTAAATAACAAAAAAAAAAAAAAAAATCACATATTAAATACTAAAACATTATAATAAAAAATATTATCTACTCTCACAAATGGAAAATTTTTAATAACTTCAGAATAATAGGGAATTAATCAATAAGGGGGGAAAAAGAAAGAACCCAGAAAAACATAGCTGAAAAAATTTATAATATTCAGTATCCTATCAAAAATTCTATTAAAAAATTTAAAAATTTTACAGTTTAAAATGTCTGATGGCTAATCTACTACGGGAAAACAAGGCAGGCCGTTAAAGGAACGGCTACATGAACATCTAAGAGCCTATCGAAAAAAGAGACGAAGGATATCAGATTGGGTTGATCATCGCGAAGAAGAAGACCATAATCCTGATCCCATATTGGTATAATGTACCAAACTAAGATGAGAATTCTCACCTAATGGTTGAATCTTGCTATATAAATTGAAAGCCGTGTATAAATCAATAAAGAACCTTAAAGGTAAACAAAATTGCTTTTATTTAATTTGTACGTCATATGAAAAACAGGGAAAAAAGAGAACAAAGATTCCATTATATTAGTGTGGCGATTACTGTTTACAATTGGGACCTAAAACACTTAAAAAAAAAAAAGAACACATATTTTAAAAAAAAATTCATTACATGTTGCGGGGTCCATTTTCGGACCCCTTTGTCAGAGGACACATATGATCAGGGTAACTCATTATTATTGTCAGGGGTTGCAGGGTTTATATATATATATATATATATTAACTATTAACATCACAATTACTTAAGTTCATACTGCAATGCGTTATTTATAGAAATCTCTGTATTGTAACATTTTTTAGTCCTGATGAGCAGAGAACAAAGATTGTTTAATGTTGCCTAATTATTTGCAATAGATGAATCATTATTTAAGGCAAATGATATCTAATTATTTATAATAGAGGATATCTAATGGTTGATTTAAAATGAATCATTATTTTTAAGGAAAATGATATCTAATTATTTGTAAGATACCTACGCCATGTATACCTTTAATGCCACCTATCTAATTCTTCATAAATATAAGAGATGGCGGTACTGCACTAAAGTAGTTTGCATTGACATGCCATCTAGTGTTGAAGTGAGTTATTAGCAGACCGCCAACATTTTCGAGTGAAATTATATTTCCACCTTTACGTGTCGAGGACTGGTTTTGAAAGGCTGCTACTATATCAACGAAAGATAAAATATAGATTTTTTAATGTTCAGCAAAGATTAACTATATAAAACTATATATTTTCTTGATTCTTGAAGATTCTTCTATGTAGATAAGTTAACTGTTATTTTTAAAATTCGGAAATTGTAGACAAACAAGTGTATCATGTGATCCATGTGCTCAGTAGTGCTTTAACGCCATGATGGTGTTAATGGTCTACATATACGATTTTAGGTTACGTACGACATTTATAAGTTACTAATATGTTTCATGAAAATATAGATTTTTATCTTATTTATTATTTTGCTTTTATAATCGGAAAATGCCGAAATTAATTAATTTTTACATTTCCTCTTTTGTTTTAGCTACAGATTAGAAAGGCTGCGTTAATTTCAAGTGATTTTTTATTATTTTTTAAAGAAAGTCAAATTTAGTTGCTTTTTACTGTAATTTTGTACAAATAATGTTTACAATGATGGAATAATTCTTAATTTTAAATAAGTTAAGTTACTAGAAAGTAGGTGGCGTTTATTGGAACAGGTGTTCCTAATAACACCAGTTTGCTAGTTTTTTTATTTGAGTTCTTATACTTCTCCAGTGAAAGTTATCATATGTTTCATTATGGTATGCTTCAAACAGAAGATTAAACTTTCTTGGTCATAATTTTCTTGTTTCGATACACCTTATTTCCAGACTTACAGTAATTAAATGTTAAGGTGGCGTTATTTGGGCAAGATAGTTTAATTACTTATAATAGAGGATATCTAATGGTTGGTTTAAAATGAATCAAAAGTATTGTAATAGATGATATCTAATGAATCATCATTTACATTTATTGTTAATTTTTAAATGTATTCAAAGCGAATTTAGAGGAGGGAGAATAGAATTTCTTCCCCTCAATTTATGTCCTGAAGAAGTCTTTCGCACAGAAAGATGAAATATAGACGGAAAGGAGCTTTGAATTTTACAGAAGACTGTGATGTAAATTCAGTATACTAAATTACTGTACTTTCAGATTGACAAAGCGCAGTTCGTTTCTGTCTCGCTTTAACAGGAATCAAGGGATGCAACCGTTAATCATTATCAATCTATTTTATAGATCGGATCTTTTGGTAGTCGAAAAAAAATTTTGACAAAAGAAATTACAACTGCTACCACCATTGCCAAAAAATGCTTTACCCTGCCATTTTATGCCAACACATTTTTATTGAATAAATTATTCATGACTTTAAAATTATTCAAACGATTAACTTAAGATAAGTAAATTTAACGTGATGGCCTTTTTCGTAAAATACTAACGTAGTTTCACTAGTTGAATTATAAAAATTTGTAAATTTTACAATGAAGTCAAGAAATAAATTGAAACCTTAATTAAAACCAGACTCTCCTTCACTTTAATTCATATTTTTTTTAATTTTTTTTTTTTTTAGTGTTTGCATTCTTGACAGATATTTTCAGTATTTGTGTATTCAATCCAAAATTTGCCTTTTTTTTTTAGTTATGCTATTTATGGATTCAATTTTCACTATTCATCGACATCTGTCTTGTATCTATCATCTATCTGCTGTTTAGTTTAAGTTTTACCATATTTTTATATATTTTTTTCTTAACCATGACATTGGCAATGACTTTTAAGTACTCCTTCACCAGTGAATTCTTTGTGTGAAAATGTCAACACAAATTTTACGCCAAGTTTAAATTCCGATGAGTAAAAAATTGCTAAACTCTTGACAGATCAAAGCCGATGAATGAAATGTTCTCTGTGATCTATAATAGTGGAGCTGTCAAGAAAATTCTCACGGATTGTTCCAGAAAATGATTCATAAATCGTCGACTGGGTTTATGCGCGCAAAAATATCTGGGTTGAGAACTCTATTATGAGCGGAAGTGATACTATCTCAAATCAATTAGACAAAAAGATCTAGAGATAATGCAAGAAAATACATTTCGTTTTCGTTAATTTCATGGTGCAAAAAAAAAGTAATAACCCATTTTAAATTTTGTAAACTCTTTCTTCCATGGGAAATTTTGGGATGAAGATGCTACTTTTGGTAAGATTTATAGCGAATTGGAGATCTTAAGTATTAAAATAAAGCATAAACACACAAAAAAACCGCTGCATATTTACTGCTAAATATGTACTTCTTTTGTTTGAGTTTCAGTGAATGGAGTTAATAATCCAATAAAATAGCAAATTGAAAGTGAACATTTTTTTTTAACCTTCTCCTTTTTTTTCGTAAAAGATCTTCAAGTAAAGTTGATCAATTTTATCCAAATATTCCTCAGTTACATGAAGATTTTTATAGGGATATTAAGCGTTTTGTTCCTTTCGTCCGAGGTTTGTTTTTGAGTACAGTAGAGTCCCGAAAACTTGACCTAATGTGGACCAAAGGGTGGCCAAGTTTGTGGAACGGCCGGGTTATAGGGAAAGGTGTTACAAAAAGAATAAGTACGATTTTTTTTCGTCATAAAATACTTGTATTTGTTGCTTGAGAATACAACAGTTTACAAAGAATGCTATAACTCAAACTTAAACTGTCCAAATAAACTTAAGAAAATACCTAATACATGAACTATATATAAATGTAATTTGTAACGGGTCTGCGCGCGGGGTTTTTCCGCCCTGCCAGGGGGTGGCCGAGTTATCGGGACTGCCGGGTTATCGAGTGCCGAGTTATCGGGACTCTACTGTAATAGAACACCGAAAGTCGGCTTTTTGATCTCTATGGGATCTCTTTTGATATTGTAACCCTTCCATCCAACCACGGTAGCGAAGCAACCAAAAAAAAAAAGATTTATGGCAGAGGACATTAAAAGGAAATAACCCAGAAGAAAGATTATTAATAATTATTAAATTAATGTCATTTTTAAAGAATGTATCATTTACTTTTAATGAGTTTTAATTCTACCTGAATTTATCTAAATGAAATATAACAAAATATAAATTCGCTAAAAAAAACACGTATATTGAAAGCATTTAAAAACCAATCTGAGCAGCCTTACTTTGAACAAATTATTATTAAGCAGATCAGCATTTTTCGTTATATAAATAACTTTCCTACAAATAATCGTAACCTTATTACTTTCAGAAACATTTACCAAATTCACAGCCACCTACACAATCATGTACAGAGGACTGTGCATAGTATCAATCCAATAATGTCCATGCAAATTACAAATTACTTACTTATGTGCAGTCATCCTTTGCAACGTGTTTACATAAAGATTACACATGTTGAGATAATTTGAGAATTTAATTATGAGAATATTTTTTTTTAAGTAACATGTTTATACAAACATTCACTGTTGAAGATTTTAATTGAAATTAAAATTCATCATTTCGTATCTGTGTTTATTTATGAATCTGAGGAAAGGTAAACTTTTATTAATAGTGATTGGAATATTCATAGAATGTCAGTTAATTTCAGTTAAGTTTATTTATCTTTGCTCGATTTTGTTTCAGGCATCATAGGGCCTAAAATTGAAAAATACTGATCTATGTCTCGTTCTTTCTTTAAGATATTTTTTTCGAAATAATCTCTCCTTAATGTAATTAAAATGACCTTTAAAGAAAATTATGTTCAAGAGTTATTAATTAATTTTTAATGAAAGAAAGTATGTAAGTTAATTATAAATTACTCGATCAACATAAATATTATTATAAAAAATATCAGGAACTTCAATATTATATCTAATTGAAGTGTAAAATATGTTTAAGTTTGATTGACAAAATAAGAAAGACAAACCATTATTATCTTTTATTAACAATTTTTATGACTAGAATTACATAGCTTAGAAATCCTTGGTTAAGAAAGGAGAAGGACTGGTGAACACAACTAGGAGGACTTAAAGTTTCTATAAAGAAAACTCCTTCAACACGCAAATTATGCATAAAACAATGATCCCATTAGTGATTTTTCATATTTTTTTCTTAAATTACTTTCTGCAACAACTGACAGCTGGAACTATAACATTAAAATTCAATAAAATTCCTTTCCAAATTGACTTTTCATGGGAGTAGAGAAATATTATTGTTGTTTTTTTTTTGTTTTTTTTCTTTTGCTCAGGTCATTTTACATCATATTGGATTCGAAATTTTATTCCATAATTTAAAGCTGTCTATTATATACATTAAATTAAATATAAATATATCTTTTATTTTGTTTTTAAGTTGTAATGATGTTATTAAAATTATATTTTCAAGGATAAAATATTTGCATTAGATACATTAACAAAAGTGATTTGGCAACAAATTCCAACAAAACCTAAATTTTCAAATGTAATTTTTTATTTAATCATAAATAAATAAGTATAAAGGAACTGATGCATTACATCCGTTTAGAACAAAAAGATTAAGGTTACCAATAAACAAATTTTAAAAAAAGAAGAAAAGGCTACATTGCTCTTTTTATACATAACATTTTTGAACCAATTCTTTCAAACAAAAGACGGATATCCAAGTTCTAATCTCTATTCCAAAGCTATCACGTTTTATCAATCAGCATATTTTTAAAGCATGTTTACGTCTTAACGGTATCATTAATCGTCATTAGTAAATGCTATTTTTTTCTCCAGTTTTTTTTCTGTTTCGTAGTTCTTTTCACCTTGATAATGATAGAATTGATTTTTTTTTTTTTTTTTATATTGACTGGAATTTCGAAATAATGGGTTAAGAGAAAGATAAGAACCCATTTCCCACAAGACGCTATTCAGTAAACGCCAGGAATTTAGAATTCTCAAAAAAGAAGGGAAATAGATTTTTCATCCTTAGTTTGTATCCATTTTGCACATACTTTTTTTTTTATTTCTGTGGGTGAGGTTGGATGGAAGGATATTACCTCTTTTAAAACATCTTAATGTTGCCTTTCTTTTGAAAACACATCTCTAAACAATTATTTTGCTTCATCGATTTGTGCTTTGGTCTTTTTTTTTTTTAAGTGCATAGTTGTCGGCCAGTAACTCTTTTTTTTTTTTTGTACATATTTACAACATTTCTTCCTCCATAAACATGTACTACAATAACGAAAAAAAAAATTATATAGAAAATCGAAATTCAGAATTGTTTTTAATAATGAGGTTTGATAACAATTATTGCTTTAACAAAAACAAGTCGAACAGACACATTATGATAAGAAAACTGTAATTTTGTTTGCTTCCATTAAAATAATTGATTTTAGAAAGCCTAATTGTTAACAAAAATTTTGAGTTTTAAGTTTTCTTTAATATCTTTCCCCCCAAAAAATAAGATAAAAAAGAACATAAACGTAAATAGTCCTCCAAAATAATGGTTGAAAATGTATTTTTTTTTTCCGTTTTTGTTTAGTAAATATTTTGAACCTGTTATTAATAAGTACGATATGATATAAAGTCAAGGAGAAGTAGCCTGCAGTTACTGAAAAATCTAAATGTATGTGAGCTGTGAGCTAAATAACTGAAGTGGACATCTAATGACTTAAACAATAAACATATACTTGTGAAGAATTCATTGTCAAAATACAAATGTTGTATTTAATCCTTTAATTATACTTTATATCACGTAATAATCTATGATGGTAATCTATGGTCTAATTTCATTGACATTAAACGTAATTCATCCGGTTAAAATAGAAACATGAAAATAAAACAAAAGAAACTAAACTTTTATTTGTAATTTTTAAGAAAATGTGAATTCATATCCTTAAATTTTAACATTGCTTTTTTTAAAAGGAAAAGCAGCTGTTCTGATTTGAATTGTTTCAAATGTACTTTGAAATAACTGTTTTTAAATTGGAAAAATAAAAATAATGTTAGCTAAGAAAATGAAAACGTGCTTAAGCAATTTACAGAAGCCAATAACCCTAAGATTTCAGAAGGATTGCATAGTCACAATGGAACCACCCTTTGACGGAAGTAAAGGCAAAAAAACTATAGATCTTTTATCTGCCTTTTGTCGTTTTGTCCCACAAACGCGAACAATTCGATTAGGTGTGGAGAAAACAGTGAGAACTCAGCGCTCAGCCTGACCGTATTCTCTCTGTCATCTCTTGCTTGGACGCACAGCAAATGGAGCGTGGCTGATATAAAGCGATGACAGGCTTTTGGCAGCGAAGCAGTTTCACAAGTGCATCATCGCTGCCATGCGGTGGAAGACGTAGGACCATTGTATTCGTCAATGCTACCATGTGGTGTCTTGCGGTGCTGTTATGTATGAGATATTCGGTAGCGGGATATGACGCAGGTACAGACATAGCAGAAGATGCCGTCGTTCCAACAGTCGTGGCCGTGAGTTGGCCTACACAACAGACAGAAACAATAGAGCCGCTGGAAGTTAGAGGTTCAAGTTTCGATCCATTAATCATCCGCAGGGTGCACAGTCCGCCGACATTCAGAGTTTCATATAATGCTACCGAACAGACTGCAGAGCCTCCATTAACGACAACTGTTGATCACCCTGCCATCGTGGGAAGCGAACCCACGGCGTCCGAAGCCCGAATCACCGAAGTGTGGTTGCGACCTCCACCACCACTCCATTATCCAGCCAAAGTGAGTCAAATGGACTCTAGATCGACTTGGATGCCATCGGAACATAACCATCCTTGGATAAACAACGCAAATCCAGAAGTGGCTCGAAGAGGATGGATAAGATCAGTCAATGGGGATCTTCAAGTCAATCCTTACGGAGCTGAAGGGGGATGGACTAATGATAGGAGCCCACATGCCCAGCAAGCCTGGGGCTCAAGGATTCGACCCCATGCCAGGTTATTGGTCTTTCCATTTCCTTATTAAATTAGAATTCACGCAGGAATCATAGTTTAAGAAGAAAAGGAGTAACTTAAGCTAAAGTAATAATAAATTACTATTTTTAGATGTAGTTATTTAAATATTGGATTGAATGCCTCTAATAATAAATTTGAGATCTAAAATTCTATTATTAATTTAAATGACAATATTGATAATCTATATATGATAATCTATATATATATTAAAATTAGTGGCTTAGTGCATTACTTGTTTTACGATATTAAAATTGTGAACTAACAAAGTACTTTAGTCTCATTAAATCTGGTTCCAGTCATCTTGTACATCACCCGTATATTAAAAAGTAAATTATTAAAATTCCTTTAAAAATTTCAAAGATATTTAAAAAACGTATGAAGTAAAAAATTCTTTAAGATACTTCGACGCACAATTTTAAATTAGATATTTACAATATGAATTTTTTAATTAAAGTGGATATTACTATATTTTCAAATTAAATATAAATATTCCACGAGAAAGATTTCAATCAGGCAAAGACTGTTAACATTAACATTTTTATTTATATATTATTTTATTAATTTACGATATATATTATATATTAATATTTAGATTTAATGAGAACTGCAAAGCTAGCAATCCATGAAGTTGAATTTTGTAAACAGTTGAATAATGGCTTGCTCATGACATTTCGATATTTTTTAAAATTCTAAAGTTGACTGAGAAGTTTGTTTATTTCAATGAATGATTTTCAAATGGAGAGATAAAAGATAACAATGCCTTTCCGCCTTTGTTCCGTGGAGCCTAGATACACCGGAAAAGAGAATAACATATATATTAATGATAGAAGTAAACTGATTTGGTTAGTTTATACTAGTCAATGGTTTCGACTTTAAAAACGGTTGTTTACTGTTGTGGATTTGATGTATAAGTAACTTATCGATATTTATAAATTTATTTTTGTAAAATTCTTTGGATATAATTCTTCCATTCTAGATAAGATCAATTTAAGATTTTAGTAAATCTCATAAGATTTTTCTTTACATGATTGAAGAAATTTACCAGATTCTTCCTTACTTTTTGTGTTCAATGAAACATACATGAAACTGGAATTGTGTAATGATATTCCTTAGTTAGGATTTTATTTCTGAATTTGATTAACTGAGAAGCAAACCTATCTCCAGTATTATATTTCTTAAAATATCTTATTATCAATAGTAAATTTGTTTGACTTTATCATCTAAATGAAATCTAATGGAATAAGTAGTTTCTGTTTTATATTTTTCAGCCACTATATAAGTAAAATACTCTATTATAAAGATTTAACTAGAATTAGTAAAAGTGTTTAGCAAAATTATAAAAAAAAGACGATTAATACTGTACAAGAGAAAATATTTAAAATTTTAAATAAATGTCAATTATTAAAAAGCATAACTAAAAATATCAGAAAGCTTGAGTTAATATCTTTAACTGGTAAACATTAGGCAGTAATAAAAATTAATTGTTATTTATTTGTTTGTTTTTGTAGCGTCCATCTTCGACATCATTCTCCTCCTCCCCCACCTCCTCCTCTTCGTTCACATCCTCCACCACCTCCTCCTCCCCCTCCCCGTCATTCGCATCCTCCACCGCCCCCACCTCCACCGTCTGCATCTTCAAGAAATAAAGAAATAGGAGGCAACAGATGGAACATTAATGATAAAAATAGAAATCCATTTCCATCGGAGAATGTATGGTTAGAATCAACAGAGCATCCCACACCACCCCTAAGACATCCTAATGATCCTAGGAATCGCTGGAATGAGAAAGATATCAACAAAGGAAAATGGATGGAAAACGATGGTTCTGGTCGCAAGAAAGGAGAAACCAGAATGAACGGACCAAGAACAGCAAGTAGATTACACGTAGGAGACAAATGGGAAAATGAACAAGAATGGCCGCAATATCAAGATTGGCAAACATCAAACCTCAATAGATCAAGGCAGTTGAATGCAGATGGTCAAAGAAAAAAGAAGAACAGAGGACGTAATGGTGAAACTACGACGTTTGTACCAGAAGTACAGACAGCAAGAGAAATTGTGATGCTTCAAAATGCACCTTCGGATTCTGGTAATGCTTCTATCGCTAACTACACCGAAGTATTGAGAGCAGATCAGAATGAAAATCTGCCATCTATTGCTTTGGACATGGATGGGGAAACCCCATTCGAATGGCGGGTACAACTTATTCATCGTAATATGAATGATGCTGCAGAAAGATCTCGACATGATGGAGGAGAATCCCATAAATTTCATGGTGGTCAGTATGATCAAGATGACGAATCACACGATGATCACGAACATCACGGACAGCTACACGAACATTACACCAAGAAAAAGATTGATATTCTCATAGAGGAATGGTGGAATCAAGAGAAATGGGATAAGCATTACTGGGATGAACACAGTTACAGTAATGGGGATGATGACTATCATGAAGGCAAAGAATATAAAGAGGGTGATTCAGAATACGATGAAGCTTCTTCTCATCATGGCGAGAACGAACATCAAGGAAGTGAGAACATTGAAACAAAGTCGGGAAAATCTCGGCGAAAACACAGAAAGAAAGGAAAGTCAAAAGATAAAAATGATTCTAACGTCTCAGATGGATCTGAGCCAGTTATTGATATAAGAGATCCAGAAGGACACACTGTACAGAATCAAACGAAAAAAGATGGAGATCACAAAAAGCAGCAATTCGGACATTTGTCTATTAAGACGTCCCGAAAGAAAATTAAAGATCCCAAAAAGAATCGAAACTTTGAATCAGATTATGTTGTCACTGAAATTCGGGGTCCCAAATCCCGTCCTCCAAATTGGTATAAAAAACCAGGGAACTTTCGAAAAATCATGAGTTCTTCCAAGCAAAAGGCCTCGGAAGTTTTCGAATCACCACCTACGGATGGTAGACCCCCTTGTGCAAGATATGATGACTTCTATTGTTTAAAAGATCCCGATTATCCTGAGTAAGTATCTTTTGTATGCCTATAATATATATTTTTTTAATATTACAAGTTTTTGCATGTTTTAAAAGTTGTTAGTCGTTGCGTCAATCGCATTTTGGTTAAACATTATCATAAATGCAATGCTGTTTGTTTATTGAAGAAGAAATTGAATAGCAAAATAAATATTATTTCTTAATAAAGCTTAGACAAACCACGGAAGTGAGTTGAAATAACTTTGACAAAACTTTCGTCAAGAAATCAAAATGTATACTTGATATTTTTATTATATTTGAATAGCGACATTCTAGGATTTCGTAATAAATACACACACAAGTAAAAATACACTGAAAATAGACTAAAATAATTGTAATGATACTGATAAAACATTAAGTGAAATTACATTCAAATTACTTGTAACTAAATAATCATTTTATCACAATTTTGAATTAGTAAAAAACTGATTTCAAATACGTCAATCCTTTGAAAACGAATAAGATTGAGAATGATTAAATAGTTTTCTTATTTTGTCCTTGCTTTTTAAATAAAAAAAACTATAAATAAATTACTATTTTTTATTTTAGATTTTAATTTTATGGATGATAGTTGAAGTAAACTGAAACTACACACACCTAGAAAGAGTATAAGCTGGTGGGATTTGATTAAATAGAATTAAAACGTAATGCAACAGGAGTAAGGTGCTTGACTGCAGGTTGGAGGATTTTTTGCAAGCTGAATTCTCCTCCAGACGGGCCCTAGGGTCCACTCATCCTTTTCCTTTACGTACCGGACTGTAGGCGAATTGACCATCTCAGTTGTTGGTCACTGAACGTTTTGAAGCTTATCTCCAGCGCCTCCATGGACCATCAAGGGTTGTCTAGGGCTCCCCCCCCCCCCCGGTGGAACTTATACCTATATACAACGTTGCGTAATGTTTAGGTTCCGCAAAGGTTATGGTGAAATATAGAAATTTTAGGGCGAAAATAAATGGTTCGATAATTGTTGTTTCACAATTCTAATTAAATATTATATTTTTAGTCACTTTCACCAATTTTCATATTCATTTGACCTTATTTTTACTTAAAATGACAAAATTTTACTGAGCAATTAACGTGCTTTATTTTTTAAAATAAAATTTAAAGAATCAAAAACAATTTGCTTATTAACAAGGTAATTTTCAAAATACTTATATCTTTTATAAATAATATTAGATTCTGTCGCTCTTAAGATAATTTTGAATTCACTTACGTAATTAATTACTGAGCCGTGCTGGCGTGGCTGTGCGGTCTCGGCGGCGGTCTGCCGTGGCGGCCAGTGCGCCAGTAGGCCTACCTGGGTTCGAATCCCGGCAGTGGCATGGTTGTTTCAATTTCCTTTCCTGTGTTGTCCAGTCTCTTCTTCGGTCTGACGTCATTCCTTAATGGCGTCCTGGGGAAGGCCACGGGAAACCACCCCAGTATCTTTCCCTTGTAATTCTAGGGAGTCTGCTAGGGGTTCGCCATCTTGGGAACACTAGCGCTCCCTGGAACACGGAGGCTTCGGCTACGAAGCTCGCACTTCGATGCGTACCGGCAACAACAACAAAACAATTAATTACTGAATTAAGGTCCTGGCAACAACCACTTGCTATTTTTTTTGATGAATTAATTAACATTACTCTTAGATTTTGCTATGCATTTTATTGCAATCACAATGTAAAATTATAAGGTAATCTTACACGAAAGAAGAATGAATGCGAACTGTCCTGTAATATAGTATTATTATATCCTGTAATATGTATCATTACAGCTACAGCCTTTCAATCATATTGGTGAAGATCAAGTTCATACAAACCAACATCTTAAGTTACAAATAGAAGAATCTTGACTCTTTAAAGAAATACTTTTTTTTTGAAAATCAGATCAAAATCATTTACTTCTTTACATTATTCTGTAATTTTTTTTTCTCAGTTACATGTAGGCTAATGTTCTTTGTTTTTCCTTCTCTAATCAAAATCGTTCACCTTCGTCTAACTAAAGAGTTCGTGTAATTTTTCATACAACAATAATGGGATCCTACCTGATCTTTCCTCAAAATATTTCTTCCGTAGTCTGGAAAACATTTTTCAGACTTCCCTATAAACTAGAGAGTTTATTTAAAACCAAATATTTTAATTCTTTAAAAATTTAACCCTCATTATCTGATCTTTAATCTTAAATAAATCTTATTCGAATCCGGGGCCGTCTTGGATGTTTTCTTTTTTCCTGTGTTTGTCTGGTTCTCTTTCTCTCCTTTCACCCTCTGTGGCATAATCTAAAAATTCAAAGATTTCTACAATAGGCCTAAAGCCGCGATACCAATATTTGTGTGCTAATCCTAGCCTGCATACCAAATTTCAGCTTTCTAGGACTTCAGGAAGTACCCTAGAGGTTTTGATGATCATGAGTCAGTCAGTCGGTGAATCAGTGACGGAATCGACGTATTTTAGGTATTAATAAAATCCAAAGTATAAAAGCTAAATAAATGAAACTTAGCGTATTTCATTAGTCTGCTAACTGCATCTTATCCTGAAAATTTGAGCTCTCTAGTATTATCCAGGCCGAAGCTATGAGGGTTCGAAAATACGACGAAACGCTTCGAGAAAAGGTACGTAGTGTTTCTTCCTGCCTTCGGCTCGTCTTGGCGGGGGCACTGCCATGCCTCCCGATAACAGATAAATCTTGAACAATTTCTATTTTTTTTTTATATTTTTCTCCCTTAAACCAACGGTATTGACAGGAGACCTATTTGATATCTTCCTTTGAACTTTTTCAAAACAGTTTTTTTTTCCCCCTTAAGGCTCTAAAAAAATGAAAGAAAAGAAGCAGATCTCATCAACTTTTAGCTCTTTAAAAATAATTATTAAAGCAAAAACTACAATTTGAGAAATTTTAGTTATTTAATTTAATCATAAGTAAATGTATCCCTTTGAGTCTGGTGGTTCAGTGGTGTAAATGCTCGTTTGAAGGTGTAATAACTAAATTCAATTCCAGCAAAGATCAGTGATTTTTCCTTGTCATTCTGAAAATTTGGGGGGGGGGGGGGCGTTTTTATTTTTTTTTCTGGAATTAAAGACGGGGGCCGTCAACTGACCACCCACCCTTAACATCCTGATGGTTTTAAATCGTCGGGAATCCTAAATCTCCAGCGTGCAACAGACTCCTGTCTGGCATGCTTTAGATCTCTTAATTTTTAAAGGTATCACTAAAAAACAACAACAACACATAATTTCGATGATATTTATTGACTTTTATATAACTTTAACGTTTTATTGCATTCTTGAAAGTTATTTGAAAAAGAGATGTATTAACACCTTTTCATTAGTCTTCAATACAAAAACAAAACAAAAAAATCCCTCAGTGAAACTGATTGGAAAAAAACCACCGCCATCAAAGCTAATCTTGGTGATTTTCTTCCTCTTCGTGCTGACGTCTTGCATTAACGACCTTGATTAAAATCAGTTTGCAAATAGAGTGGAACCAGGTTTTAAAAATGAGAAAAATCTCAGTCAATGAACGGTCTCACTAGTTAGTGGTAATAACTGGTAATTCATTAAGTAATTAAAAAAAAAAAGTCTTCCTGTAACAGAATTTTCCTAAAAGTTAAAGGGGAAAAAAAAGTAATGTGGTTAGAAGCTGCTAACCTCTTAAAAGATTATAATATAGAAAAAGATCTATTTCTCAAATGAAAATTTTAACAAAAGAAAATTAAGCTATTTAAATCAAGTATTTCTTAATTCTAGGATTCGATCGATCATTCAGCGGACCTGAACGGATGTTTCAAAAATGCATTTAAGAACTTAAAAAATATTAAAATGGACTTCCATTGATAATGTCCTGTAGTGCGGGACAAAATGGCGCCTGGCGTTTTTAAATTACATTTTTAAATTACGTTTTATTTATTATTTTTTTTATCCTAGTGTGTTGGCCTTTTAAGTAACTTTTTTAAATTTAAAAAAATGTTGAACTAATTTTAAAATGGAAAAAAAAAATGGTATTTTTTTTAAATGAGATGTTTCTACATTTGACCG
>JAFIDM010000003.1:52159018-52189068 GCA_023159025.1 Thereuonema tuberculata
AGTAATGTTTCCTTTTTCATTTATAGAAGCAGAACACATTCCTGCGCAGACCTCAGAAATATGAGATGTCGTCAGAAGTACACGACTTTGCCGCTAGTGGCGCTGGACATGACAAATACACCTCATGAGCTACACACTGACTGGTTCGTCATGCCTTCTAGATGTATTTGCCGGTCACGATACAGTTAGGAATCTAAAAGCAATTTCTTTACCCAAAACTCTAGATCAAAAGATTCTGATTGAAAGATTCTAAACAAAGAAAGCAGTTTTTCGAAAGTTTAAATATTTTAATTTTTAAAATTTTTTAATTTTTAATAGAAGGAGAGAAAGAAAATAAGTAAATAAATAAATAAATAAATAAATAAATAAATAAATATTACAAAAACAAAAACAAAAAAAATAATAAAAAAAAACAGAAAATGGGAAAATAGTTTTTGAAATAAAAAAAAAAAAGTTATTCACTAAGTAAAACTTTTAAAGTTAAGGTTTTTAATTGCCTCATTTTACATTTAATTAAGTAAAAGTAAAAGTAAAAGTTTAATTAATTAATTGAAAGCTACAGATTTATTATATCAAAATACTTTTTTTTATATTTCTTCAAAAACTTTGAAAATTAGTTTTCAAAAAAAAAGAAAATTAGTTTTAGACTATTGAATAGATATTTTTAACTTAAATATTTTTTTACAAAAAGAAAAAGAAAACAAATACACAAAAACTACATCCATTTTTTTAATATTTTTAGTTTTTATCTTAAATTTGCTGATAAAATAATTCAGACAAAAAAACTTAAGTCAATTTTAATTAATTACCTCAGTTTTATTAATTTCCAATCTCGGTTTTTTATTCTATTTGTTTCATCTCTCCTAATCTGATGTAATTATTTTGCCAAATATGAATTAATAGGAATTGCAATAGAAAATTACGCCAAGAAATATATAATGTATGAAAGTTGGGGATTGTAAACAGCGACAAAACAAACAAATTACCTACTTACACTCCCCCACATTTATATAAACAATAGAACTGGCAGAAAAATTAATCCAATGTTAGGTTTCGGTTGCTAGTTTGAAGATAATAAAACAAAACATTGACTTCATTTAATATAGGATATCTACCAACTTAGAGAAAATTCCTAATAGGCCAATATATACGTATACTTGAGTACAATTTTATAAATTAACTCTGTAGATATTTTTTATTATGATACATCTGTATTTTGTAATGGATAAATGTTACAATATTCTGAGTTTGTTTATCAATTAGGCGAAAAATTTCCAAAACCATTTTTAACCCATGAGTTTGATACATACGTATGAAGAATTAATGAAAAGAACTGTGAGACATGCTTTCTGTTTCAATGGAAACAAAGTTGAAGGAATAATTTAGTTTTCATGTCATTATTTTAATTACGATTAAATATAAACCTAAAGTTTAACAAAAATTTCAAAACTGAAAATTAGGTTTTATACTAATGCTTTCATTGCAAAAAGAGCTTTAAGCTGAATCTTGACAAAACTAAATAAATAAATAAATAATAATAAATTAAATTCCTTTCTTTAATCATATGATAGATACACCATGTCAATCGTCAATCGTTAAAAATATAAATTTTTCCATGTCAAAATTTATGTTTTTTTTTTTAGATGTTATGAAAGTAATATTGTCTACTATTTTTAAATAAAAATAAAAATTTCCTCAAAAATGTTAATTTTAGCATATATATATATATGCTAACTTTAGCAAATATTTTAAAATAGTTCTAGGATTTATTTTGAGGACAATTTTATGTGGATGATTTATTACTGAAGAATGAACTTTGGTTAAACTAATTCATGGAAATCAGAAATTAAATGAAACGAAATCAACACTTATTCAAAGAATACTTCGAATTTGTCATTCTAACCAGTGTATTTACTTATCTTATACGTATTTAATTGTAAATCGATACTTTTTATTCATGAGATTGCCATGTAAATACTGTATATGTTTTCATTAATAAATTAATAAATAATAAATTCTACTTCCGACTTTTTTGTATAAAGACAAAGTCTTTTTTGTATCCTTATTAAGGATAAAATTGTTCATAAATTAAAAGGTGGTTCTTCCAAATTATCTTCCTTCCAAATAATAAACTCTGGTTCTGTCCACTCAAGTGTAAAAATAAAGCATCATAAGAAAATTATCTACTTTTTTTTTTCCTCACAGTTGAACAACTCAGCTGTCCTTCTGAGAATAAAAATCTACTTTTAAGCTTCCTTTTTAGAGTATTTATCATTCTTTTCTCTCCTATATCAATTTGAAAGTTCATTTATATTAATGAAAATGCAAATCAAAGCTATTAAAGGAGTAATAAAAGATTACATGTCCACAACACTTATATGAGAAAAAAATTTATTCGGAATCATCGAAATCTGTTCTCTGGTTTCGGAGGAGAAAGGGAAGTTCAAGTTACCATTGAAGTCTGTATGAAGTCTTAGACTTATTTATGCTTTAATGATCATCCTATTAATAGGCAAAAGTTGTACGGATCTTTGTAAATTTGTAAATTTGTAAGCAGAGAAATAACCAATCACAGTGCAGCGTTGGAACCCGTCAGGCATGACGTCACGTCCATGTTTAAACATGGCGTCTCTAATATTCGTCCCACTTCGTCTTTACCCATTTATTATCAGCGTATTGAGATTTTCTTTCCTACATAAATGAAGTTTCCACTGAAATGCATGAAGTTCATGCGGCAAAATTTATCAGAGAGCTTGTAAAACCTCGGTTTTTTTACATAATTTCGGCTGTGTAGCCGCTCGCTCAATACTCAACGAAGTAGGGGACAATGACGAAGCACGTGCCGTCATTGTTACCCAGACAGGATTATTGGTATTGGCTGTTGGACATTCGTTATTGTTATTATTATTGTTGAAACTGGTAAATCAATTTTTTATTTTCTTTTATTTTAACAAAATTTGGCTTAGTCATTCAAATTATATGTGGGCTGTTGCGGAAGTCATGGCTTTTAAAAAATGAACTTAGAACATCTTTTTCAATCTTGTGTTTTTCAAAAATTTCAGGGCATTTCAAAAATGTGGCATTTATTTTATTTCCGTTAATATTGCCTCAATTTCGACGAGTCTATTCTTTTAGGGCAGCAGGTTGCCATTATGAGAAACCGCAGCGCTGGCTACTACAAAGTGATAAATCAATTTTTTATTTTTTTTTATTTTAACAATATTATAATATTATTTTAACAAATAAGCCGATATTGAAATTACATGTGGGCTGTTATGGAAGTCATGGCTTCTAAAAAAATTAGAACATCTTTTTCAATCCTTATGTTTTTCAAAAATGTGGAATTTGTTTTACTTCGGAATATTTCACGGGTCGCAACTAGTGCTTTTTATTTGACCATTATTCTGTTATCATTGTTATAATGAAAAGAAATGAGATGTAGCTTAGAAAAAAGTAGAAATTTATAATTTTGGTAATTTCCCTTCGTTTCTTTATTCTGATATCTTCAAGCTTTTTATGTAAGCCCTGCCCTCCTCTTAAGTAACGAAATTAGCCAACCTTTCTATTTGAAAATCTATATTTAATATATTTTTCTATTTAGTAAGTCAAATACTGCATATACAGAGATGGAATATCAACAAGTCTTGACTTAAATCCCTGTGCAATTCTCTAATGCACGGACCCTGTACACTATTACAAAAAGCAATTGCTTTCGTTCTAAGATTGATAAACGCCCTTTCAATTATTTTGTGTGTAGCAATTTTTACGCTTTGTGTCTGTCTTAAAAGGAATAATTCTGCGATGAAAGAAGAAAGTTGTCTTATCAAAAATACATATGACACGTTTAAATCCTAAAGCATCTTTTCTTTACAAATTTTTCATGTCTTAGTTTTTCCATTGATATCATGTTATCATAACTTGTAAAATGGAGGTTTTCCAATCTTCCTCTTCTAATCGTAACTCATCCAAAAAGAACAATATGCGTTTCACCGCCCATTTGCCTACAATCATCGACAGATAATAGTGTTTGCAATCGGTACATGGGAAAATCAAGCGCCGCTGTTCCAATTGTCCACTGCCCACGCGCCACTTGCAGCGATGAGAATCTATATTCGGGAAAATTCGGCTCTTTCATTCGGCACAAATGACTTCAACGTTTTTGACTACAACTGTAAACCTTTTAATTCCGTCACGGAGTTTTTGAATTTTTCGGGGCTTACTTCATCCATGACGAAGGGACGAATGGAAAAGAAAAGATGGAAATTGGTAGTTTTAACATCACATACTTAAAAAAAAAAAGCAAGAAAACAAAAAAAAACAAAACAAACAAACACCATAGCTGTTTACCAAATTACTGAAAAATCCAACAAATGCTTTTAAAAATTAACTTAATTTAATGATTTTTTTTCCCTGTAATCAGTTTCAAGAACTTTATATTTGATTTTCTATTAATACCTAAATCCCAAATACTTTCTTAATGTATGATGGCAAATAAACCTTCTATTTTCTTCTAACATTATATATCAAGGAATAACCGAAAACAATTCAATCTCGAGTAAACATCAGTGGAGTTTTTCAGTGCTTAGTACAAGAACTTGTATCTTCCCCGGCAGTCGGTAAACAATGAGCTTGAAATCATCCGAATTATGTTTTAATAGTTCAATCTGCTTAGAATCACATTGGTACGCAGTCTAGAGTCAAAGCCAAAATATTTAAATTGCCTTCACTTACGGAAGTAAACACGTCAATTACAACTTTGCATTAATGTTACAGGAGGAAAAATAATTAATTTTACTTTAAATACTTAATTTTTCAATAATTTGGATAATTTTTGATTTCGTATCAGAAAATAGAAAAGCTCTTGCAATGCATTTTATAAATCAAAGAATGCAAATGAAAGATATGGAAATTATACCAAATGAAAAATAAGAAAATTTCATAATTACATAATTTCATAATTTACAATAACTGAAAACTTACGAGTTTAACATAAAAATGACATTATGATTCATCCACTGACATAGAACTTTCCAAAATTAAAATGTTTTTGATATTTTTTGTTGTTTTTTTTTGTTTCTGTTTTTTTAAATATATAAAATAAATATCAAAGTTGCTTACTTAAAAATGAAAATTGTATTTGATTCTTTTAGTTTTTAGTTGCATCCTCTTACAAGTAATCCTGTTAAATGATCTTTAAACTATATGCTAGGCATTAATAAAGTACCGTAAAACGGGATTAAACTGACATTAAGGGTAACTTTGACAGTTTATGGGGCTACTTTAACATAGCGCCAAAAAACGGTTTAAAATGTTTTAAAATTTAAAAATTAATTTAAATTTTAAGTAAAATGTTTTCTTAATAAAAATGACACTTTGATGGTAAAAAATCGTTGTTTTTCTTGTAATTCCATGTATAATGCATAAAATATTATTTTTTTTTATCAATATGATGTCAAAGTAACTCTCCCGCCTTGGATCTTTGACATAAGTTGCATTTCAATGCGTTGTCAAAGAAACCCCACACTCGACGTTACTTTGACACTTTTTTTAAAAAAAATATAAAATTAGGGGGGGAGGCTTGAATTTCTTATACATCTGATAGCCAAAGGCACATTGTTCTTTTGGAGCAAAAAAAGTTGGAATTTAGGGTGTTCAAAAAAAGGTACCTACGAAAACTTCCAAAATCTGTTCAAAGTAACCCCATTTTATGGTAAGTAGTAATTCCACATTAATGCAAGATTTACTCTTACTACAGAGAATTATTAATTACACCTTCATAAAGCTGTTTTAAATCATGAAATAATAGAAAGATGTAAGTTATCCTATTGGAAAAAGAATCATGTAATAACGAACATAAAGTACTCGTATAAATATAAACTATTTACGTATTACAGATGCAATAGAAGGACAGTTTTATCTAATTTTTTAACATCAAACAAAAGTTGCAAGATATTTTAAACATCCCAGCCGCGCATTCATGGCGGTAAGTGTACTTCCCAAAAGTGAACCACCTTGAGATTTGTGAATAGTGTGATTGATAATACTATCCGAGTCCTTAATGGTATCTAGTACTCAAAATTTACGGCAGTTATCCAAATCACAACTCTGAGGTCACGCCCGACTTCTAACCCCCGCTTGTTACTTATTTGTAGTTAAACCATTGCTCTAAATGCTGAAAAAAAGTTCGTGGCAAAAGCTCTAACAACAACGTGATAATAAGGCTTTGAAGATAGGAAAAACATCAAAAAGTGGAAATTTCTATTTTGGAGCGGTTGATCCGTTTTGGTTGAAGTACAATACGAGTCCTTAAGGGTCCTTAAGGCACGCATAAAAGATTTACCTCAAAAGCTCGAAATTTACGGCAGTTATTCACGTCACAACTTTGAGTCCTGCCTCACTTCTAATGCCCACCCCCTAAAAACCTGTCAACAGATTTCGACTTTATGTTACTTATTTGTAGTTAATCCAATGCTCTAAAAGGTCTAAAAAGTTTGTGGCAAAAGCTCTAAAAACGCTGTGAGGATAAGGATTTGAAGATAGGAATCGTCAAAAAGTGGATATACAGTCGGACCTCTATTTAGCGAAGTCGCTAAATCCCGAAAAAAAAGTTCGTTATATGGAAAATTCGTTAAATAGAGATTCACCTTTTAAAATTATTTTAAATTACATAAAACAGATTTGAAATACATAAACAATAAATATTATTAAAAAAAGTAATAATTTTAATGACATAAAGCATACATTACCATATGCGTAATTAAATTTTACTAATAAAGTCTGTTAATTTTGTCTGACTTTTTTTTGAAAAAGTGTTTTCGTTCATAGTATGTCTCGCATCTTTGCAATGCTCCAAAAATCCTTCAGTATTTTCTTAAAATTGTAACCCGCGTCGGATTGTTTCAAATGATTTTTGCATTTCATCATACGAAGGTTTTTTTGATTTCTGCATCATGATCATTACCATTTTCATCATCTTCATCTTCATCGCAATTCATAGTTGTATTGTTTTTATTTTTCACACTGTCCAAAATATCCGATTCAGTTACTGTTTCCGAGGTCTCAACTTCAAAATCAAGCGAAAGATAATCATCAAACAGCACATCATCAACAATTTCTTCTTTTCCCCTCAGCTTTATCCATATTTCTTTCATTTCCTCTAGGGGAATATTAATAATAAAAACATTTCAAGGATAAAAAAAAAGAGATACCTCGAAAAAGTTCGTTAAATAGAAAATGCACTTCGCTATTTGGAGGTTATTTTACGAAGAAATTAGCAAAATGTTCTTGGTTCCAAAGAAAAGTTCGCAGAATAGAGAAATTCGCAAAATAGAGGTTTTGTTAAATAGAGATCCGACTGTATATATACAAAAGTAAAGAACCAGTTAAATATATATACAAAGAACCAGAGACTACAGAAACATAAATTCAAAATAAGTAAGTAAAATGTTAAGATATTAAGAAAATAAAGATATTAAGCTTTTATTATTTTGAATTAAAGCATTCGGTTTCAAACAAAAAAAGTAATGCTTGATTCTTAAAATTTACGAAATCCTTTTATTACGCAAACATTATTTTTCTCCAATAAAATTGTTTTGACCATGTCGTAATCTTTATTGCTGCCCTCTAAATATCCATTTCAAATCGTTATTAACAGTAATTTACGGATATATTTCCTACTTTATGTTTCTCATACATCGAGACATTGATAAATTACTGGATTGTGAGCTATTGAAATGTAAACTTTATTCATGCAATTACCTCGATTTCTTCCATATTTAAATGGGTTATCAGGTTTATTTGCACAGAAGCTGTTCTCGTGCAAAGAAACGATTTAGTTCTAAATTGGTAAAAAATATTTAATGAAAAATTTCATTAAAATAATCTCAATAAAGAAAAAAAAAGGCAATGAGTATTATTACATGAAGATGAATATTAAATTTTTAGATGAATTTAAAATTTGTAGGTTTTAAAATTCATAACAAAAGAATCAAATTAAAAGTGAATAACATAGCATTCGATTCGCAGTTTATAGTAATTAAAAAAAAATATTTTAAGGTCATGTTCATGAATGCTTTATTTTTTAAAGATTATAATTCACTTTTAAGATACGTTCAATCTATTTCTATTGAAAATCAACTTTTTCCATGATTTTCTTAGTAAAACACGATAATGACCTATTTGCCATTCAAACTCATTTATTTCTAAAGATAAATAAAAAGAAAATTCGTGTTTTATCGAACGCATTTACTTTCGTTGCAATTTCAGAACTTTTAAAATTTACCACGAGATAGATTTGGTTTTTGTAAAGGAGAATGGGCAGATCTGCCCCACCACTGTATAGCGATGAGATATATATGTAAGGAAAGATCTCCATCAATAAAACATTTTTTATCATTACGACTTGTTTCAATATACAAGGGTCATTTTTCTGATATGGAAATGTGTGTGTCCAAAGAGTTTTCAAGTGAGAAATTCAAATCTGAAATCAGAAATTCGCTATCAGGCATAGTTTTTTAGTTATACGAGGATAAATGTCCAATTTAAGTAATATTTTAACTATATTACATTGATATTTTAACTATATTACATTGATATTTTAACTATATTATATTGATATTTTAACTAAATATTTTAACTATATTACATATCTATCTGTAGTGTATAAAAATCTAAAACTGCCACCTCTTCACATCAAGTTAGGCCTTATTAAACAGCTTGTAAAGGCCATGATCAATCTGCAAAAGGGTTTATGTACCTTTCAAAAAAGTTTCCTCATCTTTCTTCAGCAAAAATAAAGGAAGGCGTGTTTGTGGGCCCCCAAATTAGAGAACTTCAAAAAGACTCAGATTTTGAAGAATGCCTTGAACCAAAAGAAAAAAAAAAGCATGGATCTGTTTCATGAATGTAACCCAAAACTTTCTGGGAAGAAAAAGAGCTAACAACTACGAAGAATTGGTGCAAGAAATGATAAATGCATATAGGGATTTAGGGTGCAACAGGTCTTTAAAAGTGCATTTTCTAGATTCACTTCTACACTATTTTCCTGACAGCTGTAGTGATGTTTCCGACGAACATGGTGAAAGGTTTCATCAAGACATAATGTTCTTGGAAAAACGTTATGAAGGGAAATGGATGCCTGCAATGTTAGCCGACTACTGCTGGAACACTATTCGAGAGTGCAAAATTGTTCACAGGAGAAAAAAATGATCGTCAATATTCTTAGAGAAAATATGATTTTGTATAATTTTTTTTTATTTGAAATATTTAATTTCACACACTAGATGATAATGTTTAGGTCAGTATTTGTTTTTCTTTTTTTACTATATAAATGGTTTGTAAATAATTATGAAAGTGGCTAGAATAGTAATGCTTACTTGTTTTGTTTATATAAATACACAGCATAGAAATGAAAATAGAAGAAAAAATGAAATTGCCTATAACGTGAAAACTATGCCTGACACAGAAAAACTAATTACAGATTTGAATTTAGGAGGTATGTTTCCATAAAAATCAACAATGAAACCCCCAGAAAAACAAATTTCATCTTTTTTTGTAGAACCGTTCGGAGTTATATAAGTCTAAATATGACGTTTGAGTGATTGATTGTAGTGAATGTGGGTCGCAGGGAAGCCAACCACCTACAGGCGGGGATGCTTGGCTGTAGGTGGTTGGCTTCTCTGCCACCCACCTTCACAGCAATCAATCAATAACACTGTTAATAAGTATTATACGTAATTAATAATTAATATTATCATTTATTTCAAGTAAATAATAATTATTTACATGTAATAAATGAAAATAATATTTGCTGTTACTGAAAATAAGTATTAAATAATAATTAATTAATACATCCGGAAAGTAAGATGTCAACGAGATAAGTCATATCTAGACATATATAACTCCGAACGGACTAAAATTGAGACGAGTCGAATAATAAGATGTTCTATGTAAGGAGATCTTTCTATAGGTATATATCTTATCACTATACAGGGAGGGGCAATTTCCCATACAGTTTGCCCATTCTCGTTTCTTCCTTTGGGTTTTGGAAATTTCTTAAAAACGGCAGAGTTTTTTGTTTTGTTTTTTTTTAACTGAGAACAGTGAATAAAATGTTGATCCATTTTTTTTGGTGAGAACTTATCTTCTAATCAAAATAAATCCTAATAAGTATGTCATTTTTGTCGTCCCAATCCCAATGCTTCGACTTCAATATTTATTTAGTAATGATCATGGATAAATACGTATCTTACCGGGGCATATTTATGAAATTCTGTGCAGCGGAAAATATAAAAGCTACAGCAAATAGAGAGTACGCTTACTTTTAATCACGACCTTGAAGAGACCTACAAAATGGTCAGTGCCGTGTTGCCGATTATAAGATACCCTAACGAAAAGTGATGTCATTCTTTCAATTTATGGAATTAAATAAAAATAATTAAACTTAGTGGGAATAAATCTATCCCATGAACAATACAATTACATTAATATTAAGATAAATAAAGATACAATAAAAAATAGTTTCTATGAACCTTTCGGGACCATTTTTCATTTATATAGATGAGAAAAATGTGGCCATCTTCAAAACATTAATATTTATAAATCATTTTTATCAAGTTTTGTCATAAAAATTAGATTAGTTATTCTTAACATATTAAAATTAGTTATCTGCATGTAGTAGAATCATTTCGAATATTATGAAAATTAAGGTTAGTGAGATGGTTAAGAGACAGGAAAAAACTTGCGCAATAAGAGAAGAAAGAGAATAAAAAGGAAACGTGCATTAACATAACAAACGTCAGAATCAGAGAGAAATTCCACAACTTAATAAGAGGCAAAATAAAAACGGAAATTACTGTAGAAAGACAAAGAACTTCAACAATAAATTAAAAGGTAGTATTAAAAAGAAAAAAGAATGTATTAAAGAAAGGAAAAGAACCATGAACAACATTTGGGAGATTAAGAATGAAAAAGAAATCTCTACAACATAACAGGTCGATATACAACAGTGTAGGAGGTGTAGGTCAGGCCCAGTCCAAAAGATATTAAGGGACAGAATACAAGCAAGAAGTATACATAACTTAAAAAGATCCAGAATAGAAAGGAAATATAGCGAACATTAGCATAATATTTAGCAAACATAAGATTTATAATAAAAAAAAATCTCAATATAATTGAGATTTGCAAAAAAAGGAGAACTACTACATCGCAGTTGATCTATTCGTCTTGATCACATTATTTAAGTTGAATAACATATCTATATTTTTTTAATTTATAAAAATAAAGTAATAAATTGGTAAGGAAGTAAAGTTTTTAATTTATCCTAAATTTGAAAACAGCATCTTTGACAAGCCTTTAATCAGGTTTAATTGCTGTCGAACTTATGGCGATTTTATTCTTTCAGCATCCTTAAATAATATAGGAATCGTACAGCAATTATTATCTTCGTTGTTCTATTTTTTTATTTCAATTTTTATGAGTCTAAATACGCCATCAAATACAGCCATAAATATTAGTCTGAAAAACGGATCTCATGAGGAACAAAAATAAAATGATCTTTCCAAGGCTCAAGTGTCCTCCAAGCCATTGAATGACAATGAAGGTGGAGTTCCAATAATATTTGATAGGAATTAATTAAATCTCTTAAGCCATGCGGAATGGTGCATTACATCCGGGAAAGTCAAGGAGATAAGGAAAAGGAAAATAGAAGACAAATGAAGCTTCTAAGCCAATTTGGTCGCAAAAATCAAATCAGGAAATAGTTTCAAACTAGTCAAATGAAAGGGACTGTAAAGAAACTGAAACTGTTTCATCTACAAACAAATTAGAATCAATTTATAAGAAATTACTCAACTTTCTTAAATTCTCCAGTTGAATCTTGAAAGCCAATGAAGTTTCTGGAATCGAAGTAAGTTTCCATGTTGAAACTGATATTATGTCATTAGGGCATCAAAGGTTTCCAATAAAATTAATCGAATTGTGAAAAAAAGAAAAAGGAAAGATTTTTTTAAATTTAGAAACAGATTACTCAAGTCAAAAATAAATAAAAAATGAAATGAAAGTTTTATCTTTTAGATTAAAAGCATGTAGTACCTGCAAAGTACTAATCCAATGAATGTTAACCAAATCAAAGCCAAAACAAACAAAAAAAACAAGTGAATATAATTTTGTTGTCTTTTGTCCTTTGGGGGGTCACTGCCAGATTGGTCGGTGACCTTCACATAGGATTGCGTCTTTCTGATTCTTTCATTGAAGGAGGCGGGTTTGGGCTGATGATCCCGTTGCAGGGTGAAACGGCCGTTCCCAAATCCTCCCCATAATTGAATCAGAAAAGGCAATTCTATTCAGGTGCTGCTGCTTTATTTTCATTTCCTACTGATTTTCACAGCACGTTAAATTTATTATTTTGCTTATAATTTTGTGTTAAAGCGTAAATTTAAACGCGACCCATAATAATAAAAAAAATTAAAAATAATAATAATAAAGGAATTACATTAATGTAAGGAAAAATAAAAAATAGGAAAAAAATTTTTAAATAATTTTAGGAAGTTAAGAAAAAAAAAAAAAAAACCACGCTGACATTGAGAAAAAAAGAAGAGAAAGAGGGGAAAAAAAATAGATACTGTATATGGATTTGAACCAACAACCCTTACTATATGAGTCAGAGACCTTAAGCATCAAGCTATTGTTAACAACGAGAATCAGGCGGTTGCATTTATAACATTTAACCTAATAGAGGAAATCGATTTAAAACAATGCCAAATATCTCGAATATGAGGTGCGTTGACCCCTGAAAATACCCTAATCCTATGTTCTTTGGGTCTCTGAGCACGTTGGTGAAATCCGTTTGTCGATCCGACTTTTCGTTCGGGAGTTTTTAGGGGGGTACAATGACACCAATGCCAAATATCTCGAACATTGGGGGGAGGGGGGCTGAAAATACTCCATTTCTACAGTCTTTGGGCTTCTGATCACGATGGTGAAATCCGTTTGACGATCCGACTGTCCGTTCGGGAGTTGTTAGGGGTGAAAGGCATGGACGGATGGACAGGACAAATGCAATAGCTACAGATTTTGGTCACTATCACAATAGTTCCCAAATGGGTCGCTAAAAAAAGGATTAGCAATGCCACCATTACTATTGTTGACCTTCAAAAGAAATTCATTATTTCCCGACAATAATTTAATTATTCATTATTAATTGTTTTCTATTGCTTCTTATGAGAACTTTTACCAAACCATCAAATTCTCAATTAGATTCACACAAGATATTTCAAATATAGAAGATAGTTCATCGCTTATCTATAAATATCCATGTCAAGTTTTAAGAATATTCATTCTCTGGTTAAAAAGTTTTGATGGATACCCTTACAAACACATACATATTGAATGTATGAGTCTTAACGCTTCCTTAAGAAAGAAATGACAATGAAAGAAACACTACGACTTTTTAAACGGTTAACATTTTGTATTTAGAAACTTATTCTGGTATCTTAATTAAATTTCCAAAGAAAAATAAAAGAAACACCGAAATAAGCTCATATAAAAGGATTAATATCAAACACTGTTTATTTGATGTAATACAAGGTTAGTAGAGATATCGTAGATGATGTTTACATTGTAGATTAAAAGAAAGGTTATTTTTTACCTTTCTTTTAATCTACAATGTAAACATATTTATGATATCTCTACTAACCTTGTATTACATCAAATAAACAGTGTTTAATATTAGTTCGTTAATTTTAACTTATGTAATATGTAAAATAAAAATAACAAAGAAAAAAATGGTACACTTCAAATGGAAAAACAAGATTGGAAGGTATAAAATAATGAAGGTATAAATAATATTTTTTTTTTACTTTCTAGAGTTTAGATGTTTCTGTATCTTATTAATGATGGTAGCTTTCAGAAAAGTGAAAGTAAAACATTCAATCAAATGTAAGAAAATAATATAATTAATAATTAGTAAAAGGTAAATTAATGCTTTGTCGCATAGAGTTCGTATGGTTTAAAAATGGAATTTTCATCAGTATTATATTTTCATATGAAGTACATAATCTCTATAATACATTCCTTAATATTTTTATTTTGATTCTTTAATACTGTACATAATTCCTATTGGTCCAATATATATATATCCTTATTATACTTTTCAATTCTAGTGATTATTATATGTCTACGTTACAAACTGTTTAAAGATACATAATAAACTGAATAGCTGAAGCTCTAAACAAAGTTCATAGAAAAGTTATTTGGAGTAGTCTACTAACCATAGCATATTAGATAAGAGAATTACATTCTTTTTCAGTTTAGCTTTTTTTATAATAACTAATTTTTGAATAGCTGCTCATAGATGGAAGGCTGATGAATAAACGTCTAATAAGTCGTCATAGGAAGTCTATGTTATTTTCTATTATTTGTTACTTGGCTAAAAACTGAAATGAATCATTCTTTTTTTTTATATCTTTAATATTCGATTTTTAAGTTATATCATATTTACAATGAAAGCTTTGTTGTTAATTAATAACAGTTAATGTTAATTCTTTATTTCTGTGTTTTATATACCGTATCGGATTTCTTCATTTTATTTTGCTAAATATAAAATTTTTATCTTTACGAATTATTCTTTCTTCATCAAAAATTTATTGTAGCATCCCTTTTCTTCATACAAAATAACTTCAATAGCAATAATAATAAAAAAGCGAATGTGAGAAGAGACTTGTTAATAAGCTGAATTATAATGTGACTTTTCTTCGTTCCTACCAGCCAAATAATTGATCGGGAATTGGCTTCTTGTTACTATTATTCAGCATTCTTAAAACACTCTGTAATAAAACTAATATTTCTGTTTTCCTTCTGAGATAATATAAATTTTTTTTTGATCGCGAATCGGCCAACTACGGACCACGCGCTAACCTGACCAGACAACGTCAGGAAGAGGCTAGAACAGTCAAGGGGTGACGAGATTCTCATCTCGACCAGAATAACCCTGAAATAGTAAGTTCCAGGTAAGAAACGGACGAAATACAGAAGAAGAAAGAAACAGCCATGCCCTCGCCGGGATTCGAACCCAGGTGTCCGGCATATAGGTCACACGGCAGACCGCCGTCTAGACCGCTCGGCCACGCCGGCACGGCAATGTAAATTTTGTTAAACACTTAAAAAAATTTTAGTTTCTGAAGGATTTTGTTTCAAATTATCAACTTCAATTTATTATTGTTTTTATTTATTATTGTTTTTATTTATTATTGCTACGTATTATTTTATCTATAATTTCTGTAGGTCGGTGTCAGTGGAAAACGTTGCAAAAATTGCCTCAATTCAAGAACGGTACAAAAGATTTGAACTAAATGCATAAAGGAATTGGCTATTAGCAATTTCTTTTATTTCAATTTTCTTTGTGAAAGTTAAATTGCGCAGGCGTATCGAAGATTTACAGTTTGATATAAGTACCAGTCGATTTTTATTATTGTTAAAAGACTATATTTAATCAGATGACGACAGAAATGGAACACAATGAATCGATGACTGAAAATTAATCGTTTCAAAGGATTGAGTAAAGATAAAATGACCGATAAAAACAAAAGAAAACCACACACATGCAACGCCAAACAATACTGAAATCAGTCAAACTTTAGCTTTTAAACATTGTCTGAACTAACGTGTGATAACATAAGAGATTAATTATGTAGGCCTAAGTTCCCGTTCGGGCAGAGGGTGGAGAAAGTTTCCGGAAATAGAGTTTTTTTATTCTTATTTTTAAGTGTATGGGGTAACTTGTGGATTTACTGCCTTGTTTAGAAATTCTGATTCCTTAATGTTCCGTAAATAATCACGATTCAGCGAAATCTAGGAACACTTAGCTTATGATTAATTATTCAAAGTAAACTCATTCATAAACTCTCTTCGATAACCGTTTTAATTCGTTTCCGACGTGTTTAACCCGGTTTTTAAGGGTCGCAGGGTTGTGGCCAGCGGGTTTGTTATGACTTATGGATTGGGTTGATCTGATTCTGCTGATCAGAGTGGGGTGGCGTGAGAGAAGACTCATTAACCTTATAGGCTAAAACTAGAACGCTAAGTGTCATAATTGTATAAATATATATAAAAAAAAATCAGACAAGATAAAAAAAAGCTTCAATAAAAAAATAAAAATATTTTCTAGATTGTAAATATTCCTTTTACTTTTCACCAGAATATTACCAAATGAAAATTCGAGAATTAGTCCAAACTCTAATATCTACATTTATTATTAATTTCCAATTAGGAAATACTTTTCGATCGTGAAGTTCTTAAACCAATTCGGATCGGTTAATTCTCAATAGGACTTTTTATTAAACGGAATGAAATCAATCGTAGTTCGAATACATAGTTATGAGAAACATTTGCTAGATAATTTGTTATTTTTATTTATTAACATTAATTGCTTTTTAATTTTGATTTAAAAATTGATTATTACTTATTTTTTACATTACTATTGATGAAATAATTACATGTTTATTAAAATTTTATTATGTAATTACATTTTGAAAAACAACATATTTTCAACAGAGTTCGTTTGATCGATTGCTACATTAACAAGAAAGCTTTGAATGAATCATTAAAATGTTCTCACTATGTATTCTTTCTTACCATTTTCTATCTGGTATCTTATAATAGCTTAAATGTATAACGATTTTTTAAAGTAACATTCATACTGATATCGTTTTAAATTGTAAGAGGTTTTAGGTGAATGCCACTTGTGAAATGAAGGTTTCATTATCTTTAGAATAACTAAAAAAAAAAAAAAAGGCTTTACAGCAACAAGTCAAGCAGGCCCTTGGGAGTATTACACTCCCAGCGATTCTCAAGGGCCTAGTTGAGGTCGGATGAACAGCACGACGCCTGCCCATCTTTAACCCCGAGTATCAGACCCGTTACCATTTGACAGAGGGCTGGGTGAACTCTAAGACAGTCTGGAGAGAACTCTTGGAAAAAAATCCCCACCACCGCCAGAATTAAACATGCGGGCTCCTCCGGGCCGCAAGTCAGAGCATACACCACTGGACTAAGGACCTACCGTTAGCATAACTATCTTCACGGCATTCCTCATTACATATGATGCATAAAGTTATACAGTATAACGTTTTTTAATGGGACGTTATTTTTCGAGATAATCGAGGTTTTTCCGCGTTCGGAAGGGACGATCGAAACTTGTTCCCACGTAGGAAACACTACTATTTTTCTCGACAGGCGAGTCAGTGATTAAAAATATTCTTGGTATCATTTGGAAGCTAACATTATGTAGATTATTTTCATGATAACAACTTATCCGATCATTGCTTACAGAAAATTATAAAAATCAATTCTTGCGCTTGCTCTTCGCTGTGCCTCATACGGACGTTGAGGCGATTGTGCTTGAAGTGTCGTACATTTGAATTGTGGGTTGGATTCACTTATTAGCGACTAGCTGAATAAATGGAGTGTCAAATGTCATAGTGTTTTATTTTAAATGCTCATCAGTCCCAGACAAAAAAGTAAATGACAGTCAGTCGAGGCTAATTTTTATCTTCATGTTTTCAAGGTTTTGATTTGTGATCACCCCTTTTTGATCATCCCTTCCGGCAGGAGAAAACCTTCATTATCTCGAAAAATATATGTCCGATCAAAAAAAAGTTATTTATCTTTTTTGAAGCATATTTAATAAGAAATCCCGTGGTCTGAAACAAACGTGGTCAATCTGCGACACTCTGTATATATATAACATTCAAAATTCCATGTACAAACTTTAAAGGTACGTCAGGAATATGAAAACAAACCGTATTCATTGTAGAACGTAGATTCGCAAACGTCACCCGAATTTGCTGGAGGGCAGTGTTTGGCAGCGCATTAGTTGGGCAGTGTGAGCTATCGTCATTTAAGACGTTGACTTTGTAGGATGTATCACTTCACTAATGCTGAGACGGCAGATATGCAACTGGAATCGAACGGAAACGGAAACGGACATACGTTCACTACGAATACTGTTTGATTTTGTAATCCTAACCTATCTTTAAAATTTATACAGGAATTTTGAATCACCCTGTATATAAATTACAATTTTTTTTATTATATTCTTTTGATGTAACAGTAAAACAGAACTTTTATTATCAGCCTACTCAGTGTCCTATGAAATGTTATTTAAAAATAAATAAATAAAAAGAATGAAAGGAAAAATAAAAAAAAACAAACAAGGGCAGTAGGAAGATTCAGAAGCATCAGGAGATAAGAGACTGTCTTGTTTGTGTTTTGCCTGAAGGACCGGACTCTCAACCGTCATCATTAACTTATGATTGTCGTAAGAAATCGGGTCGTTACTAATCAACTGAACGTAGCGGATATAAACGCTTTGTCGAGATGGTCACGGACGACTCAGCTCTGCAGGAGGATATGGATCTCTAGCAAACATCGAAAGTTACTCTGATAACCTAAATTATTGTAATTTGGGTAACATTTTAAACAGTCACGCGTATTTATAGGAAAGAAAAAAAAAGTAGATTTAAAACTTGTTAGTGAAAGTTACAATTAGCTAATTTTAAAATAGAAAATAATTGATTAATTTCTGTAAAAAATATTTAAGAATGTAAAAACAAAAAATCATCAGATTGAAGAAATTTAGACAATAAATTTGAAAAATATCAAAAAAAAAAAAAAAAAAAAAAAAAGAAAATTTTCCCAACTCTTGATCATTCAATATTGTAATTGTGAATGCTTCATGACTTATGCAATATAAAAATCATTAACAATCATAATAAATATACTGTTTTTCTAAGTTTTTAATAACTATATGCAGTGCTTTTCTTGAAAATCTGTATCACCTTCCAATTCTTTCCAAAGCAGGCATTGATAATCTACCAAAAGATATTTCAGTTTAGATACTACATGAATTATACCCATTAATACACTTGATTAAACTGCACCATTCACTTTAGGATTTAATTTTAAATCTTAAGAAATGGATCTTTTTCTAAGAAAAGAAAAAGATAGGTAAAAGAGATTATTATTTATTTTTATTTAGGCTTTTACGAGTAACTTTTGTAATATCTCTCTACCCTTCCCTATTTAAACAGTATTTGCTGTTTCAAAGATTTTTTTTTTTCACTTTTCCTTTCCTTTCATGGAATTGTGTGTAATAAAGACGGCAACTGAAAATGGAACAGGATACCACTCTGCCACCACTCCTAGATACAGAAAGAGAAAGGGGGAAAAATGAAATTTGGAACTTGTTTGAATAATTGCTTTGCAGGAATTTATTAACATCGAAAACAGAAATACGCTACTATTAATATAAACACAAAAATAACTACTCCTTTAAAAATAATCTTTGTATATATTAAAATTATATATCTGAAAGAGTAAATATTTACAACATTACGCTAAAAAAATATCTATATTGACTTCGGAATGATAGTTAAAAAAATAACAACTCTTCTTTTTTATTCTTATTTGCTTAATTATGGATGATAATATCCCCAGTCTCTATAATAATAATGTTTCTTTACGTAATCTTTTGCTCATATTACAATAATGAAAGACTTAAAACGAGTTACTTAAACGTGAAATATATATATAAAAAAAAAATGGTAAATTCTGAATTGATTTATCTTGATCTTAAATAGTTAAACAATAAAAAAGAACTATTAACGAAGAAAGTCATCGAATTTTCATGAGTTACTTAGACAAGCGTATAATTCAAGGGCTGATATTAAATCCTTAAATGATAAATATTTTTTTTTATTCACACAGCGTTTAAGTTCTTATAGAATTTATAGATAATATAATATCTTTAGATAATTTACATTAAAGGAGCTACTTTACATGTAAAAGTTCCGACTAAAAATAACGAAATACTTTTACCAAAAACAAAGAGAAACAATGTTAGATTGCATAGAGTTGTAAGATGTGTGCTGTTGTCAAATTTGAAGTTGAAAAAAGATTATTATTAAAAAAAAAATATTTAAAGGCATTATTTGATTTATCAACATTACAGGCTTTTCATTATTTAAAAAAAAATCCACAATTTCACACAATTTCACATTTTGATTAGAAAACACTTATTTTTATCACTGTAGTAAAAGACTGAATAAATTGATTATTAATATTTACTCATCTACAATCAGTAACAACTAAAGTTCAGAGCATTAATAGTTCTTTATTAGAACTGTATAGGATGACTTTCTTAGTAAATTATTATTTATAGATTAAAAAAAAATGCTTTATAAACTTAATAATTCAAAAAAAAAAACAACTTAATAATTCTTTTATTAAATTTATTTCGAATTTATTAAGCTTACATAGCTGCATTTATTCTTGTATTGATATAATAAATTAATGATAAATTATTTCTTTAAGATGAGATTGTCAGTATATAATAAAATTGTAATGGTAACAACTAACATCATAATTCTTACAACCTATATAAAAATAAGTAAAACTATATTATAAGAAAAAGAAAATTCAATCAGAAAAAACCAAAACCAAAACAATTGTATAGCTGACTCAAGCAATCAGAATATGTCGTCTATTCTTCATGTATAGTCTGTATGCAATAAATTTTTCATTGTATTATATTATAAACTTTATTTGCCTTTCGAATTTATGCAAATTTAATATATCTTTTTTCTATAAGCTTAAAATTCTGCAATTTATAGGAAACTTTAATAAAATATAGTTTTTTAAATTATTAATTATTAAAAAAAAAAATCTTAATTTCTTGTTTAAAAATTTGGCTGGATTTTCGGCCGTAATGTAAAATTTTTGTAAACAGTTTTAGAGGCCGTTAACTTTCATAATAATTGCCATTATAATAATAATAAAAAAGCCAAATAATAAACTGAAAAGAATTTCATATCTGTAATTTACTTCCTGCATACTAGTATTTTAAATTCTAAAATTACAAATATTTTTAAAAGTAAGTTATTTTTTGAATTTAGACACTTTCACTAACAATGTGGAAATTTGACATAATTCATAAGAGTCGAATCTTGAATTAAATTTAATTTAATTCACTACGATGTTTGGATAGTAAAAATAATTGAAAAATTTTAATTTCAAGATTTTTATTTCATACTAAAGCTTTGAATTCGATGAAAAATTGGTATCAAATTAATTAGATATTCAAGAAAACTTTTAAAATTACAAAATATTGAAAAACAAAATTTAACGTCCACACTAATTCATAAATCAAGAAAAATCACAATCGACAGTAAATATGCCTTCACACAATATACTGTGATTTAAAAAATATTGAACTTAAAAATAAAATTCTAAAAACTAACTGTGAGATAAACTATTTAATAAGGATTGTTACTAAGAGGATCAACCTTCCAACTGCATTAAGTTGTTCCTATCAAATTGCTCTTAAGTTTCTAGAATTGTAACTTTCTGGTGATGTTGGGAAATCCTGTTACTTTCATAAGATGCGTAATAATTTTCTCTATTTTCGTGATACCCTTTGGTCTCTGGGGTTTTGTTGTTGTACAAATATGGTTCAAGATCGTGACTCTCACACGGAGATGGCTTTCATTTGCTTTGCTTTTCTTGAAATGGAATGAAGGTTAAAATACTCACGCCTTTCGCTTTCATTTAGCAGACAAAGACACATCAGTGCCACATAATCACAAAGTAAGGAGTGAATTACGTCCAGAGCTGGTACAGATTCAACATATTAGCTTACTTTTTTCGCACTCGTTACAATTTCATCAGGTGCTAATGTCAAGTGTGATAATATCACAACTCAGATACTGATACCAGTAACCTCAATAACAAGAATTTGGTTAATAAGAGTTATTTGTCATGGCATTCTAACCAAAATAAGAACGAATTCACCTGTTTTTGAAAATAATCGTTAATTTTAACTCAAAAATTTACCTTTTTTTTTTACTAATATGCCACAAAAATTCCCTATTTAATAACTGCACTTTCCAAATTTCTTCCACGTTGAAGCATCGTGATATTAAACAGTGATTAAAAGCAGTTTTTATCCTAATAAAAATACTAATTTAAAAATAAATATATGTTATTTATAAATCTGTATTCATTATAACTAATCAAGTCGAATAAAACTTAAACATTTCCAAATCTTTATGATATAGTCCTTTTAAATTAAATCTTTGAGATGAAGAAAAATAATGAAAAAAAAATTCTGAAAATTTCAAATTACATCAGCAAATGAATTCATTTAAAAAAATTCGGAAAATATAAAGAATTTTGTTATATTCACCTAATTGTTTTTATAGGTAATGGTAATAAATTTTGTTTTTCATAGTTAGAAACATAGAACTGAAACTGAAAATGGAAATTCACTAATGTTGGAGGTGATAAACCTTCAAATAATTTCGTTTACTGGGAGATATTTAAGTTTTCTAATGTTCTTGGTATTACTAATTTTAGTCATTTTAATATCTCAAGGATAAGAGATCATCGAGGAAAAAAAAAGATAGTTGAAACGGAGCTTCAAATCATCAGAAAATTGATCGAATGATTTCTTGTTAATACAATTTCATTATCATCATCTGTATGTATATTGAAGAAATGGTTAAAAATTTGCTTAATGAATTGTATTCAATGCTTCAAATTTTATATATAAAAAATTGAATACATATCTTATCGAACTCAAGGTGGTCTTCTAAAATTTAAAATGCAAATTAAAAAAAAATATGTAAAAATGCGATGTTTTGTTCTGTAATCAGGTTCAAAATCTATTTCTCAAAATCATTATTTAAATAATGTCAATTTTTAATTCTCGGACAAATTTAAGCAAACAATTTTTTTTCTTCTGTAAAGATCAAGAAACTTAATTCAGTAACATTTTTATTATATTTTTTCAAACTCGATTTTTGTATTATTTAATATAAGAGAAGATTTCAAATTCAACCAATTATTATCCTTTTGTACAATTTAAAGGAATAGTTATCATCCTAATCATATCCAGCCAATAACTTAAGAACAGCTGAACAGATTTTGCTGAATTTTGATAGTTCTAGTACCGGTAATCATTGAAAGTGAATCATTATCAAGACAAGAAGTGTGCGCCTTTGCAAAATAATGCGAGAAACAGATTAGAAACATTTAACGTAAAAGTTATCCGCCCATTTGAACACAAAGAACTCTAAAGTAGTTTTCTGTAAATTAAAATAAAAATACATACGATGTTATTATCTGTAATCAGGTTGAATACATTTATTTTATCAGAAATAAGAAAATACTGTGAATTGATTAATTATATTTCCAAATGAACAAAATTTGTTAAAGGGGCTAGGATATCTATGAAAATACTAGACGAATTAAAATATATGTCAGCTTTTATAAATTTAGTATGAAAATTTTGTCTTTATATGTATAAAAAAATAATAAAAGAATTGTCTTTTTTTTTTTATTTGAACTGATTTATTTTTTTACTGAAATTTTGTTATTTTGTTATTTATTTTCAACAAAATTATAATAAAATCTAGCCGCCTTAATTTTTTTTTAGGAAATTTCTTATTTTTTTTTTTTTATTAAAGGGAAAAAATATACTGTGTTTATATTTTTTTTCTCATTTTTTATTACATATTCTATCATTTTCGCAATATGTCTATTTCGTAGCAAAAATACTTTTGTTAATCATGAGTTTATTTTAATAATTAAGTATGATGAATAAAATATTTCTTCTAATTTACTAAAATTATTTGCTTGTCATTTTTGCAAATAAAATTATTAACGATTTCTTTTTGAGTAGTTTCAGGAAATAGAAGAATTATATAAATAGGCAAAAGAAACATTCATGAGTTTGTAATCTGTTATTTTATTGAATGTTTTGAAATGCTAACTAGGTTGTATTTGAATATAATTTATTAACCATCAATTAGATTGATCATTCTAAGCAGAAAAATAAAATTGCTCCCAAATAGGGAAAAGCACGTTATCATTTCTTTGTCTCCAACTGTGTCACTCAAAGCGAAACGGTTTTATTAATATCTTTGTATATCTGCGATTGATGGTTTGGAACAATTCAATTCAGTTTGATATCGATTTCTCAATGCATGATCGTCTCATTGTGGTCCGATCTCATGCCCTGATAAGTCTACCGTCTCGATGTCATCTATGACAATAAAGACAACAGTATCTGTTATTAAAAATGGTTGTCCAATCTTGCCTATCAGAGCGGCCTTTTAGAACTAATGGATTGCTTTGAAAGAGGCTATCTGTAAGGATGCGGAACTTCAGGAAACGGAGGGAGAGGACGATCAGCGGCAAATTCAAGAGATCCTAGTGAGCCGATCTACATACGATCGCCGCCCCCTCCTTCTGAATTTCATGAACGAAAGAGAAAGTTATTACTCGAATCTCACGGTAACCTCGTTTTGGACCGTTCTCGCCCATTTCAGAATCTGGAAAACGCTGGGGAGGGGGTTGAGACATGTGCCTGTCACGAGACGTCACGTGACCTGCCCCCGTGGTCATCGGCCGCGTATATATAGTCCTGGGTATCCGATCATAACCACACAATCCAAAACATCCGACTCAAGTCAACACTTCTCTTTCTCTCGCATCTAGAGAAATCATGGCCTTCACCAAGTTGGTAAGTGCTCCTCTCATCCTCAAAGGAAATATTACGAAAAAATCTTCAAATGTATCTGTAATACTTACGTTTACTTATTTTATTTTATTTTTTTTTGAATTCCCGAGTACAAGTTTAAAAGAACATTACTTTTATATTTATAATGATTTGATATAAGTAGTACCAATTAATAGTTTGCTTTACATTGACTTTTTAATTTAACTAACAATTAAACTTCTTAAAACTCCAAATAAAATATTGACTTTTATTTAACTTTAACTATTTTAATTTATTATTTCGCAAAATATTAAACCGTACTCTTCATACTCACTTAAACATTTACAAATAAATTAAATATTTACTAAAATATTTTAAGGAAAAAAGTTTATAAAAATTATTTAATAGTTCAATTTTTTTTTTAATATTTTGAACTTTAATTTAAAATTATAAATTATCAAAAATATTGGAATCAGCAAAGTGTGTTTAATCAATCTGTAATCCTTCTTATTGAACCAATCTTTTTACATCCTTTCTCCAATTCGCGACTGATTATTAACAAAATAAACCTGAAAAATCCCCAAATTGTAAAATTCTAAAAATATTTTAATTTAAAGGAAATTTTGTATTGAATTGAAATAGACTGAAAAGAATCTTTTTAAAACTTTCAAACTTTAATGTGTCTATAAATATACAACGACATTTTTATATTACAATTGTAACTTGTCTTTTATATCTTAATCACAACCTTAACGTAATCTTTAACTAATTCTTTCTATAACTAATTCACAAAAACGACTGTCTAATACAAATTAATATGAAATACTACTAGTAGATATACTAGGTAGATATACTAGGTATTTATTAAGTGTCCAGTTTTCAATTGTTTTTTAAATAAATAGTTATTTTCTTAACTCGGATATTCAGAACTTTAAGTTAAACTGGAAGTTTGGTGTTAATAACGTACAACTAATGTTTTATAACCTTCCGCGGCACGTTTTGCCACTTTGTCTCCTGTATTAATGTTTAATTTTCTTTAGTGATTTCTTTTTTTTTTTTGCCATCATCGATAAATGATAAGTAATGACTTTCTTTTTCATAATGTAATTATAATGTTAGAATAATAACTTTGTAATGATCAATATAATTATAAGCACGTGGATTTATTAGAATAAGATTAAACTTACACTTAAAAGAGAAGTAAGAGAATTTTCATGTATAAGTTATCTTTGTACTGTTTATGTTAATTCGTACTCTTTATGTTAATCTTTATATTACCTATAATATTGAACAAAGGTTATTTTATCTAAACTTCTGTTAGATTTAATTATACTGTTGTAATGGTAAAATGAATGGTCATTGTGGTAAGGAAATGAAGCAAAGATTTTAGCTCTATATAATGATGGATAAACAGCAAGTTACTTGAAACAGACTGAGATTAAGTTGATTATCTATTTTTAGTTTCTAAAGATATTTCAAGCTATCGTATTGTTTTGAAATATGAAGAACATAAATCCCCTCCCCCTTTTTTTTCACATTAGTAAAAAATGGTTAATCTATTTATTTTGTTTCATTTTGCAATTTTTTGTTAAGAATTTTTAATGTTATTTCCTAACTTTTAAGAATCTTCATAATTAAGAATAGTTCAAAACATATTTAAGCTGCTAAGGACTAAAGGTTTGAATCCAACTATTGGCATCTCTGACTGAGCTTTGTTTTCTTACTGTCAACACTGGATAGTTTATATTCGAGTATATATGATTCTTAATGCTTTTTACAGGCTCTTTTGGCGGTCTTCGCTTGTGTTGTGGCGGTAGTCTTGGCTGCTGACAGCGATGTAGATCTTAAGGCCGAAGGAACTGGATACTATGGCCATTATGCTCCCTATAGTGGCTACAGAGGTTACGGTGGCTACGGAGGCTATGGCGGCGGTTATGGCGGTGGCTATGGCGGCGGCTATGGCGGCGGCTATGGAGGTTATGGAGGTTATGGTGGCTACGGAGGCTATGGAGGCTACAGTTCTGGTTACTACGGACGTCCTTATGGATTCGGCTACGGTTATGGCAACTACCATCCCTACGGCTATGGCGGTTATGGTGGTTACGGTGGATACTACTAGTAAGTATGATAGATATCTATAATGTTATAAAATACCATGAATGAAAGATTTGTTAATAAAAAAAAGTTAATATTTGAAAAAAAGAAAAATATCCTCAATTTTACAAAAACATCTTAGAACTCGAGCATGGATATAAAATATAAAATATATCAATATACAGTATAATATAAAATATTACAATGACATAGAATTGGCATTGCATTATCAGAAGACAAACTTTGTGCTTCAAAATTATTTAGACCCGTGATTCTCTTATTAACCAATGTTATTTTATTTGCAATTAAAAAAAATGCTATTCATTTAAAAACTTCATAAAGACTAATATTTAAAATTCTTTTATGTATTTCAAAATAAGATAGAAGAGTTGATGTTATAAATTTTGATAAAATTTCAAAAAACCAAGATCATGAAATTTTAATCAGAGCGATTTTGGATGTTTTAATGAAATAATTTAAATTTCAAAGTGATTTCTGATATATATGATGTTTGAAAAATCGAAATTTATAATAAAGAAGGTTTAACGTGCATTGATGTAATATGAAAAGGGAAGAAAAAATCGAAATTCTAACATCAGAAAGTATTTTATCAAAGCGTTAATTTTAGATAGGCATTAATATCCCAAAAAATTATGGTTCAAAGGAGTTTTTTGAAACTAGAGTTAAATTATTATTCTTAGAATGCTCACTGTTATGTTTACTATCATATTTCCTTCTTTTAATATTAGTTAGTTGTCTTTGCTTTCAAGAGATGATTCTTATTTGGACTAAAATTTACTTGTAAATAATGTAGTCAGGCAATGGCAAGTCTTTTGATAGTTTCCAATTGTTAAAATTTTAATTTAATCATAAATTTAAAATTTTATGATTTGAATAAATAGTTTAAAACAAAATCCCGCTTTATTTGCATAAATAACATTTTATCATCATTCAATAATGGAAAAGAGAAACTTTATATCTCGAAATTAATTCTCAATTGCCCTAGTTCTGGGAAGTTGTTCTAATATTTTTTTTATCTTTTTCATTCCAGATTCCTTCCTTGCAGATCATTTTTCCTCGCAAACACGAAACCTTCATTTTCTGTCATGAATAGAGTCTAATACAACTTGAGTCCTGACTCAGGATGTCTTAGAACCTGAACTATTTATTTGATTCTTCAAATCCTCAATCTTTGTTCATAATTTTCAATTTTTTTTTTTTGTAAAAATTTTGAAAATAAAAAAAAAAAAGTTTTATTTATAAGGACTGTTTTGCGACAAATTATTTCTACCAACTCAGTAAATTAACTGAGTTGGAGATTCAGTTACTTTTAGTGAATTTTATTCCTTTATGGAAAAGGCGTATTAGTTCACTGACGACTCCAAACACAGAGGATCAATTTTTAACTTGGGAGCAATACTTGATAAAGGACCCTATAACAACAAGATGAGGGTTTGAAACGTTGTTATATATTTTATGCTTTTAATTAATGGACATGTGTTTTTAATCGTTAGCAGTTTTAATCATTATAACAACACGTTAAACGGGTTTTAATTAATTAATAAAAATATTTGATGCAAATAGAAATTGATATTTAAAATATATTTAAAATTTTAACTATCGGTGACCATAGAGCTTACAGTTTACATTTTAGAAGATTACAAATCTACTTAGCCTTACTATATCTGAATAGATTACTAGATACACAAACTAATTACAAAAAACCTTAAATTTTTGTTTTTTGGTTGAGTGTATGTTTAGGGTTGAGAAGCATCAGGAAGCGGCAAAAATCAAATAAAAAAATAAAATATAACGAAAATGCTCAGCATTCTGTCTCTCCTATGTTTCTCTAATTTTATGTTTGAGACTGATGACGCACAGCAGCTTCTATATGATACAGAAAATTAGATTTTATTATGTTTAAGTCTACCATTGCCTCTTTCTATTCAAAACATGTCATCAAAGTACTGAATTTTGTTCAATGCTTCATCTGCTCTACAGTAGATTTCATATTACTGTAATATTTTATAAAATCAACTAATTGATTAATTAAATATACTTATCAAGGCAAAAATAAGGAATAATGTAAAAAGATACACCGAAGATCCTAGTTACACCGAAGATCCAAGTAAATAGAATAGGTTACTTGAAACTATGATAACAAAATTCTGTACGAATGAATACCCGATTCAATTTATTGAGAATATTATTAAATCTTGAAAATGGAAACAAAAGCAGCACCTGATTAAAATTGCCTTTCTGGTTCGTTTATGGGAAGGAGTTGGGAACGGCCGTTTCGTCCTTCAACGGACTTATCAACCCAATCCTGCCTTCCCCGATAAAAGAACCAGAGAGGCAAGATCCTAAGTGAAGGTCACCGTCACACCTGACAGTGACCCCCCCCCCTCCCAAAACAAGAAAGGCAATAAAATTAATTGTTGTGTAATCTCACACAACCAAATACTTTATCCTACAACTAGTAGGCATAAAAGGCATTAAAAGCAAGAATAAAAAATCCCAAGAAGGAAGATTTAACAAGGGGAATTAGTTAAATCGGAAATTTAATTATTAAATTATTAAATCTTATTTAAAGAATATAAAAGCTAAAATCCAAGTAAAAATAAATAAGTCAAGATGAGTAAAAATAACATATGCCTCCCAATTGGATTAAAAATTAGTAAAGAAATTAAAGAATTATGTATTGACAATAAAATAAAAATTATTCATTTCAAAGATAATAGATTATTTAAATTAAATAAGAAAACATCAAATGATGATCTTCTGAATATGGATATAATTTATCAATTGCAATGTAGAGATTGTGATGAAATTTACTACTGAAGTTCTGCCAGGACGCTTAAAATATAGTTGAAAATTTGATGAGGAGAATTGATAGGAATACGAATAAGGAAGATATATATTTGCAAAAAATTGAAGATATGACTAAAATATTGAAGAAAAATGATTACTCTGAAAGGTTCATTAAGAAACAAATAAAGGATTATAATACTTTCAAAATGGCAGAATATGTTTCAGATATGGCAGAACATTGTTTCAAAAAAGGACATATAATGAACAGTAATGTAAAGATATTATATAAAGAAACAGATTTAAGGATTCGAAAAATATTAGAGAGTTGTGTAATAAAATGTACTAAAGGAAATAATTTTAATAGATACGAGGGTGCCAAGGTGGACCCTTCTACTGTTGTGTTGGTGAGAGATTTAATAAAAACAGATGTGAAAAAATAATAAATATTGAAGAGTAAATAGTAAATATTAATTATGGAAGTGTTTAATTATTGATGATTAAAGTATCATCAAAGAAAAAATAAGATAGCACACAATAACTAACAACAAAATTTCACTGAGCTGATCTGATCTGATTTTGTTGTTAGTTATTG
>JAFIDM010000003.1:52189078-52206475 GCA_023159025.1 Thereuonema tuberculata
CTTATTTTTTCTTTGATGATATTAACATTGTACACACGTTAATTTTGATTTTATCATTAAAGTAATGGATTTAAAATGATGTGGATATATTATTGTGAAAACAATTGAATTTGTTGATCTAAAGTGCTAATAATTTTGTTTTTATTGGAATTCTTATTTAGTTGTTAAATATTTATTTTTCAAAATTGTTTTAAGTAATGAAGCGAACTTGTATGATCTTTCATTATAACAACAATTGTATTTATTGCTTCAACGTTGTTTTAATTGGTTTCATATTCATTACTACTTTGTTGTATTTATTCCAAAGAATATTTTAATTTTTCGCTTGAAGAAGGGATGACGATACAATTTCGTCCCGAAAATTCTCATAGTATTTGATTAAAACAATTTTAAAAACAATTTTAAGATATGGAGTGTATGGAGCTTTAGTTTAAAATAGTAATACTTGTATTGTAAAACGTATACCATCTCATGTCTATGTTTAACATTTCTTAATTGTAGTTTAATACTTGTATTGTTCATGGTTGTTAACTTTATTCCAATGTAATCCTATAGAAAGATTTATGTCGTTTTTCATTCGGATGAAGAATAACCGGTTAGGTTATTCGAAATATCGTTACTTAAGCAGTAAAGAAGATTGATGAAGAACATTATCAAGAGTTTCTGCAAACTAATTGATTAATTGGAATTAATGACTTCAGTACAATAATGACTGTAATGAGTCAAGAAAACTTAAATAACTAAACAGAATAGAATGCAAACTACAATTTGTGCCTTTGTATAAACTTAGTTGACAAATAATTATTTTTTTAAGCTATTTATGTATACATTTTATTAGTTTATTCTTACCAAGTATTAACCAGCAATCGAAGATACTATCTGTTTTGGAGCGAATTTTCAGGTTGAGAATAAGTGGACAAAAGTGTGGGTGAAAAAGACATTCGATTTCTGATATTTAATATCAGACTTGGTAGATCATAGCTAACAATGCATCTCAAAGATTCCGTAACGAATTTAAATTGCAGAAAAAAGATTAAACTTTAACGGTTAAAATATAAGGTGCAATTATTCATAAATGGATCTAATAAAATATTGCTTTCGAATCTGATCTGTTTTTCTAATCTGTTTTTTTAATTTCGATCTTTTTCTTACAACAGTTCATCTGATTAGGAATTCATTCAGGCATTGATTTTCTTTCCCGGTATATAGGATCAATATATCATATTTTGTTGAGATTTGAAAATAAAAAAATAAGAATTAAAAAAAATTCTGTCTAAGGACGCAAAATCAGAAAAGTTTGTTTTTTACGATATTGATCACAAGATCTTAAATGCACCAAAATTGCAGCATTGAATAACCAATTCGATTATTAATAACAATTTGACTAACTTTCTTTCGTCAACTTCGTAATTAAAGCCAATTTCTTAAGAAATAGCAATTGCAATAATTTTTGAATTTCTGTCATTCTTTTGACTACTAAATGTTTTTTTGTCATAACAGAGCTTGGCTAAATTTTTAATTAATTTTTGTTAAAGTGACACACCATATTCTCAAATGAAAATCGACAATATAGCAGAAAAAGGTTCCGAGGTCTTCGCCGATTGGATGAAGTCAAGTTGGTAGGATTAAGAAATAAAATCATCCAAGATTAAAAGATAAAAGAAATGCAATAAATTTTAATTAAATTAATTTCGATTCAGTGATAATAATCAATTGTAAAACAAAATGTTAAAAAAGTAATTACGTTGTCTTCGGAATTTTCCCTATTTTTTTGTATTTATTTTTAAAATAAAGTGATTCTAGGACTGCATCTGTAATCATGGCTAACAGGTTTTATTAATTTCATGTTGATGATCATGAAAACCACACTTTTGTTGGACTCGACAATCCAAAACGAAAGGCAAATCCACACTATTAATTTTAATTTTATTAAAAAAAAAAAAAATCCCATCCTATCCTGTCGCCTATTAAAATATTAAGTAATTTGATAACTTTCAAATCCTAATAGACAGACTTGAAGTCTACTTAGTCATCAAGATATTCAAATTTCTATGTTTACATAAAACAAAAATACTTTCCTAAGTTTTTAGATCTAATATTTATTTTTAAAAAGAGTTCACTTCTATTTGGCTCTTCAATTTTTACTTTTATTTTCGAGACATTAAACTGCGCTATTTTGTCTCAGAATGCTAAGCTACATAAAAATATCGCATCAAATAGACAAATTTATTTAAACTTAGTTTTTTTTAATCAAAAGAAAAAAAAATCTTTGTCCTTTTGATTATACTTGCTGTTTAATGCCATCCCACCCCTCCAAAAAAAAGAAAGGGTTAAATCGGAGAATACACTACCTGCCAATCACAGTCTTCGTAAGGATACATCCGCGCAGGGATACATGATGGTGCATACTGTTATCTCAAATCGCAGTCAGCCAGATGAGGGTTAGTTTTTCAAGTAAGAGATCGTGCAAAGCCATTTTTAAATATGCCATTTTTACCTACAAAATTCATTCTACTTTTCACTAATTAATTGAAAAACTAAAATTCATATATTAAAACTAGAGCCAAAGTGATCATCTTGTTAAAACTCGACCGTAGTTCAAAACAGCCTGGTACCGTAATTCTCGGTTTCACCAAAGAAAGCACCTTTCTAAATATGCATTATAAAATAAACAACTATATTCTGTCGTATTTCCCAGCCATTGTTTACGGACTAAAATATTTACTACAGGAATAGCAGCGTTTATTATAAATAACAGTTCTGGTAGCGGATACGTTACAAATTATTCAATGTCTCAATTCCATAATATACTTACAGCCAGTGTCGTAACAAAATTGAAGACAGCAGGTGTAGCATGGAGTCATGGAGGACCTAGAATAGTAAAAAACATTTCACATAGTTAAGCATTAAAGAACTATTCATTTTTGCCCTTGATTATGTTATTACGTCATTCCTTGGGACTCACAGCTTAGAAGAACAACTGGCCTTCAAATTATAAACTTTAAAAGTTAGTGTAATTCACAATGAACAATATCATCTTAAATTTAAGATAAATTTTATGTAATATGCATAGTTAACAAAAATATTTGGTCTGTGAATGCTATTTTCAATGGCAAAAAAATCAAAAAATTGAATTGAATTCAGAGCAGTTTTAATAGTCATGCATCAACAAAAGCCTTTCCAAAAGGGTAAGGCTTTAAACATTTGTTTAAAACTCTGTTTTAAAACTCTGTTTTAAACACTAACAATAAAAAACAGGGTGTTTACACAAATTCTCCTTTCCGCATAGTCGAAAACGAGCACTTCAAACAAATGATGGCGGTTGCTCGACCGAGATATGCACCACCAAACAGGCACGATATTACAGGCAAATTTCTGGATGAGGAGTATGCTGATCTTCAGAGCAAAATGCACGTGAATCTTAAGGAGAAAACCGTATGCCTCATATACGATGGATACTTCGAGCCAGCTATTTGCGTATGTGTGACTGACATGGAAGACGGCCATATCTTTTTGATAGACACCACTGATACAGCTACTTCTGACTACTTAACGGAACTGGCCATCGAGTATAGTAAAAAATGTGAAACCTACGAGTGTGAAGTGCAGAGTGTAGTATCAGACAACGCAGTTAATATGGCCAAAATAAGAAAGAAGTTGGCATGAAAAAATAATGAAGATGTAATCATTTTCAACTTGTTTGTGCATAACATTGAGAATCCGGATATTAAAAGTCAGATGAAAAGAGTTGTGAAATACTTCAGAAACGTGCACTTCTCATCTACCAAATGCAAAGAAGCAAGAGTGATTCCAACACCTTCAGTGATTCCAACACGACAACTGGTTAGTATTGGTCAAAGTATGCTCTGATAATAGAGCTGCTTTGAATGTGGACATCATTAAACTAGTAAAAGATATCAGCTTGAAGGAAAATATTACAGAATACACAAAGAAACTGAAACAATTCGCAATGGCTCTGGACAAAGTGCAAAATGACAAGTGTACACTTAGCGACACCATGGATATATTGTTAAATTTGGCCGATTGATTTGAAAATGAAGCGACAGTGACCAGTGGAAATCGAGAAACTAAAAAAGCGTCGTGATAGAATGATCACTGCTCATCACTGTGTTGACATAGACTACCTCCTCGATCCGCGATACCAGAGTCATGAAGAAGACAAGAAAAAAGTAATTTTTCTCGACTTCTATCATCCTGATGCTGTAGCTGACTTAATAAAATTCAGAACCAAGCAATTCGTTCAATAGAAATACTTTTTTCGTCTTTCGGCATCGTACATTCAAAGCTGAGAAACAAACTTGGAACTAAAAAAGCCGGAAAATTAGTGTCTTTCTTAAGGAATTTTAATGCGGAAAAACTAAACATTAAACTTACGCTGCAAAGTAGCAGAGCATGATTAGGAAAAATAACTTGCTATCATAAAAAAAAATCATATGAATGAGTTAAAAAATTAAAATGACAGTTTCAATTCAGTAACGAGTTATTACCAGATTAATTTACGTAATAAATTTTTAACTTTTAAATAAGTAGTGATGATTGGTTAGAAAGTTACTCATTTATAGTGAGGTTATTGACAATGTGCCAAGACATTCTTAAGGTGAGACAAAAGATAGACTTGGCGGAATAGAAAATTTTTATTTCTTGAAAATTTGTTCGAAAACATTCCTCCCACTGTTTGGCAGCTTATAATAAAGACGAAACTAAATAAATACTTTATATACCTAATAAAAAGGCCACTTCCCCAATTTTCAAGAAATAAAATCTTTTGGATTCCGCCAAGTCTATCTTTTCTCTCACTTTCAGTGTCTTATAACAATGTCAATAACCCAACTGTAAATGAGTAACTCTCTAATCACATGATCACTACTCATTTAAATTAAATACTACAAAAATTAATTACGTAATTTAATCTGACGATAACTCGATTCTGAGTTGAAACTGATTTGATTTTAATCTTTTAACTTATTTACTTAATTTTTTTGTTTTTTTAATTCATGTGCTTCTATTTTGCATCATGATTATTATTCACATGTTCACTTACGTTACGAATTCAATTTTGTTGCTTTTCTTTCTCTATGATACAATGTTCTTTCATTCTTTTGCTTTTCGTTTAGGCCTATTATATAAATGTTTTATGAAGTGTTGAATCTTTTAATTTTTTATGTATAAAATTAAATAAAAAAAGCAATGATGTGTTTGCAAGGCTAGTTTTAATAAACTTTTCATTCTTAGCCTGTTTGAGCCTATTATGATTTCTCTTGCAGTCCATGGTTGTAAAAAATAAGAAAAGAAAAAAAAACAGTTAAAACAGCGTTTGAAGCACAATAATAACAAAAAAAGTTTTAAAACAAAAACAAACAAAAAAGTAAAAGTAAAGGGTGAGACCAAATTGTATACTAAATGACATCCTGGTATAGCTGTTTCACGCTAATAAGGCGATCATCAGCCAGCAGCAGTCATCAGTATCGGTACTCGGGCCTATATAAGAAAACGTCGGAATACATGTGGCACCCGAAAAGCTAAACTAAGCAATAAAAAACTCGCCAAATGATTAAATTGCGAGAAATCTCATGTGCCGCTACACGCGGCCTCTATGAATTTTTTTTAACGCATAGTTGCGCATGTTTAAAACATTTTAAACTGTTTTTACTAACACTGCTTTTCAATAACTTTACGAAATTTCTTCATTCATGAATTGAGGCGTTGACATGGGAAAGGTAGTAAGTAAAAATAAATCATTTTTCAGATTTTTCATTCAAAAGATAGTAAGACATAGCGCCAATGGCGTAGAAATGGCAATAAGTCAAAATTTTGAGCTATGTAGTTCCTACGAATGCTACAAACAAGATGGCAAATATTAACTTGTTATTTAGTACTGTCAAAACTGTTTTTTGCTTTCCCTGTAAAATTTTTCTTTTCATGACTTACTACCTTTCCCATGTCAACGCCTCAATTGATCTCAAACCTTTCTTTTGTTCAAGTTGGATTTGTAAGTTTAATAAAAAATTAAAAAAAATGTAAAAATATGATATTTTTCTTTAAACTTACAAATAATATACATAAATTCTATTTTTTTTCTTTTTCTTTTAGTTAAAGGTAGACTATTAATTCCGTAGTTACATTACGAAGTGCCAATTCACTCCTAAAATTTCTATTTAAACAAAATACTTACTGAAGCTTATGACTAGAAACTTAAGTTTTCAGTGAGAAAAATTTCATAACAAAATTCTCTATCTATGTTTGTTACTTTTAAAATTACTTCAATTTCAGAATCGAAAGTATTGCTTACTTTCGCATTTCATCAAAATAAAGAATAAAGGTGTAACCAATTGTTAAGATTGTTTTAATGAGATAATCGAGATTGACTGCTATGACAAAAGAGGGAGTGGAATTAAAGGTGACCTAAAAAGTGAATGTCCTTTATTAAGTGCTAATGAAGGTTCGACAGAAATGAAGTCACTATGTAATAATGGAGGGCTTCATTTATTATATCATTTATTAAAATTATGAAAATGACGATAATTTTATAATTAGACTTTCAGCGTAATTACGAAGAATGCCCGGTATATTTTTAAATACCAAGGAATTACGGTATATTTTTATATACCGTAGACTATATTATCTGTAATTGAATCTTTTAAATTTAGAAAATAAATGTTATCTTATCGTTTATACTTTAAAATAGTACATTTTTAATTTTATTGTTCAATTTGGAAAATTAAATTAAAGATACACTTACACGTAAAAGGCAAAAATTTGCAGTTTTGTTTTTCTCTGTATTTAATTTCAGAAGGTAAAAATTGTGATAGACTGTGTTATACAACACGTTCTCTTGTTCAAAAATTGATTTTTAACACTTAGAAAGTGAAAGGATGTTATTTAAAGAATAAAATAATGCGAAGTAAAAGTCTTTTATTACGATTATAAAAGATATGATTAATTTCCATTTCATTAGATTTGGAGGAAAAACTGATGGTGTCTCATTTGAAAAGATATGATCACGAATTTTAAGACACGATCACACGCAACATCTCAAGGACATAGAAAATAAATGTGTGACGAAATAATTACTAGTAGGGCAGATCATAATTTTCAAGAGGGTTTTTACAAAAGCTTTAAACATCTTTAGAAGACAAATCAATTTTTTTGTTAAAACTTTATTGTTGCTGTATTGCTAAATTAACAGACAAAGATGATTTAATTGTTTTAATAATTCAATCAAACTTGATATTTGAATAAGATTACGACAATTTAACATATTAAAGCATTTCACGAAAATTTGATAATGATATAAATAATAAAAACATATAAGTAAATAAGAAAATTGTTTTATATTTATTAAATAAAAGTTAACATTTTGCCTTAGTATACATATTAATAAAATAAACACATTCTTCGGATATAAATTAAATTAAAAAAATTTCAATTCAATACTTTTTTAATTATCTAGATTTCAGAAAAGTAGCATTTTTTTGAGAGAGGCCTTAAGAAGCAATATTGGTTTGGAAATTGCGGTATATTAAATTTATTAAATTTTATCTGTATACTAAATGATTACTTTTTTATCTTGTATTCTTTAGCCAAACAAATTAGGCTTTTTTTTTTTGAAGAAATGTTAAGCTAGTAAGCCTGAGAAAATATTTTATGAAGGGGAATTTCCAACCTTTACTTCTGTTAATTTGCACCCATTATCATTACTTTGGAATCGGTCATCTTATCCGATTATAAAATAAGTAATTCTATTTCATTTTCTTTTTGATACAATTTACTGTATCTGATGGTTGTTACCAGGGGGGGGGGGGACCGAGGGCCCCCCTCCGCCGAAATAATGAAGGTATGTCCTCCTAACGTTTTTTTTTTTTTGGTTGAATAGATAGGTTTCGGGGTGTCTACTTAAAATTACTTAACTTAACCTTACATTAATCTTGGGGCTCCCCCCAAAAAAATATATTCTATATTCGCCATTAGTTGTTACTTTCCCTTGTGGAATCTATATTAATTTTAACGTTAGCTAATGACTTTTCAACAGCAATTATTTTAATGAAACTTCGTGTTAAATGTTTTAATCATTTCAGTTGAAATTAAGAATACTTAAAGGAAATTAATTTTATTGGTTTTTATTTACAGATAAATGAGATTATCCACAAAATGGAAGACTCAACTGGATGATAAAGAGTTATGGCATCTTTGATAAATCTTATTTCCTGTTCGTTATTGTTCTTAGTATCAAGGCTAAAGAAGATAAAGTTGACAGAAAAATTCATAAACTTTTTGCTTAATGGGCAATAATTAGACACCAGCCAACCGTATCCAGATCGAAGGAAAGGATATATTTCAGATCTTTGCACGAGAAGATGTCAGCATCAATCCCGGAATCTTATAAAATTCTGGAAGGTCACTTCGGAATATAAAAGGCAGCTGAAAGCTGTTTAGCAGCAAACGTTGCAAACTGTTCTTTGCGGCGACTCTTGGATCCAAGCAGCTAAAAGGGAGATACAAGAAATGCCATTTTGCAAATTGGTAAGTCAAAATTTAAATGTTATAGATTTGTAGATTATCCATTAAACCTTTAATCTATTTACAATTTAGATGCTGGAAATATAGACCTACTAGAAGAAAAAAAATGTATTAATGTTTTGATACGGTTCAAATGTGTCAAAATAACTAACGTAATAAGTTTTGTGTATAGCCTTAGCAAAGAAAAGAGAAAATCATTTTTTGACAATTTAATTTTTTTATCCTTCTTTAAAGCCTCTAATTCATAGCATGTGATTGTTATCAATATCTAAAATTTTCTAATTTGAAATTTTTGCAGGAAAATATTAGTTTTCTGAAATGGATCACAGTATTATTACTGTAAAGAATATAGCTGTCAATTCAGCACTTTATTTCATTTTATAATTTTTTTCCTTTTGCAGTTACGAAGTTTTCTTAAAAAAATTAGTATTAAAAATGTAACGTAATGATTTAATATTGAATAGTAATAAGAGACTTTCTAATGAAATTGCAGAATACAAAGATTTCTACTTTAAGCATATAAAACGAATTGTTGTATAATTTAACAAGGACATTCATTTTTTAATTATAAAGCCTTTTTACTTATACAAAATATTTAAATAATTACTACATGTTGTGGTCCCGGTAGCCTGGTGAAAGGACTCTTTGCTGGGGGTTGGAGGGAGCGGGTTCGATGCCCGGCCTCGGCGGAGGGCAGAGATTCTTCCATGCTCCTTCTTCTCCATACCGGTCCTAAAATCTACCCAGCCCTCTGTTTTATTGGATACCGAGGTTTTTTTCCGCGGGTACAGTCGAGCGAGTGTTGGAATGACCAACTGACCTCATCTCAGTTCCGGGCCACTGAAACGTTGAAGCCTTAACTCCAGAGCCCCGATGGGCCATAGTGGGTCCTGTGGAATACACCTAATCTAATATATTCTCTAATTCTCGGTTGACCACCCTCAATCTAACTTATTTTGTAATGACCGTTACGCAGCTTTAAGGTAGCATTCCCAGCTTAAAATTTTTAGTTTCTGAATTACCTTAAGTATTAAGCATTACGCTCCAAAATAAATATTAAATCCTTAATGTAAGACAACATTAAGAATTTTTTCTCTCGATTACAATTATTTGAGATTCTACTACGTATTTATACTTTGGGAATAATTATGATCTTGAACTAGTCGGTTACCCGTCGCTTCGCTCCGGAAGCCTCGCGTATGTAACGGAAAACAATTTGTTATTTATAAAAAAAAACACACACACACAAATTACATCAAGTAAAATAAAACTAAAATTTTTTTAAAGTTTTTTTTTTATTTTAATTTTTGATGTATATATATTCTCTCAATTCACGACTGCTTTTAGAATCAGCGTGTGAATCATATATCTGTGATATATTTTTATTTTTTATAGAGATTAGAATGTAATCCTTGTGGTCTAATGCTTAAGACGTCTAACTTCGGAGCAGAAGGTTGCATGTTGGATTCCAGTAGATAACTTGTAGAAATTATTTCTATTTTTGTAAATTACAATAATTGCACCAGACCGAAAGAGAAATAAAAGATTTTCGTAATATAGATACAATTTTCAGTCGCTTTTGAGCTACAAATAGTGAGCTTTCAGTATTCTACTTAATAGAAATAGTGCTTCTTTCTTTCTTGAGTCTCTTTTTTTTATTTCCATTGATACTTTACAGTGGTTTTTGAGTTAGAAATAGTGATTGTTTTTGAGTAACAAATAGCAAGTTTTCAGTATTCTACCTAATAGAAATAGTGATTATTTTTTTTTCTGTTCTTTTTTATCCAATTCCAATTGATACTTTTCAGTGGCTTTTGAGTTACAAATAGTGAAAATTATCTATATCTATTAGCTAGGCCATCAGATTGTTCGATATAGATATTTGAAGAAGAGATTTCAGATGGACGTTAGTTGATATAGATGATAAATGAAGATCATAGCTTGTATACGAAATTCTTCGCAACAAATTGATTGTGAGTATTCTTTAGAGTGAAGATAACCAAATTCTGTTGAATTGTGACTGAAAGACCTAAAGTTATATGTGAGTTAAGACAACGTTTTCCAATTATATGGCAACTTTATTTAGAGTTTGTCCTTGAGCTTTATTGATAAATATCGCATAAGAAGGTCTGATCGGAAATTGTTTTCTTGTGAAAGTGAATGGAAGTAGATTACCGCATGGTTCCATAGACATCCTATAGATGAAAACAAAATCTCCTTTGTCAGTTCTGTTATAATTTCGCTTTCTATGAGATCATTATCGAATGAACAGCATTTAAGTTGAGTTCCATTGCAGTATGCAAACTTGGGATTGATGTTTCGCAACAATATTATTGGAGATCCAATCTTAAATGACAAACGATGTTGAGGAATTCCGCTGAGATTCAATGCGTTCAGACACTCGGGCATATAGAGATGTTCGTGTTATGGATTATCAGAAGTGTCAATTTTATTCGCACTTGTATTGTATGCTCTGTAGTCTCTCCTTGTATTCTTTGACTTATCATTCGATTGATGTTATCGACACTCTCGTTCATCTCGTTTATCCAATTCCAATTGATACTTTTCAGTGGTTTTTAAGTTACAAATACTGATTTCTCAGTATTCTACCTAATGACGTACTGCGTCTTTCTTTTTTGACTTTCTTTTTAATTACAATTGTTACTTTTCAGTCAAAGTCAGTTCAGTTTTGACAGATAAGTCAAAAAAGCAATATGGAGAGAGTTGAAGTTTCCATGGTCTAATGGGTAAGATGTCTGACTTCGGATCAGAAGGTTGCAGGTTCGATTCCTGTCGCGGATGTTTCATTGAAAAATTCTTTCTATTTTTCATTCTCACAGAAAACTGCGCCGGACAGACAGACACACAGACAGACAGACAGAGAAATAAAAGATTTTAGTAATATAGATTGTTACTTTTCAGTCAAAGTCAGTTCAGTTTTGACAGATAAGTCAAAAAAGCAATATAGAGAGAGTTGAAGTTCCCATGGCCTAATGGGTAAGATGTCTGACTTCGGATCAGAAGGTTGCAGGTTCGATTCCTGTCGCGGATGTTTCATTGAAAAAATTCTTTCTATTTTTCATTCTTACAGAAAACTGCGCCGGACAGACAGACAGACAGAGAAATAAAAGATTTTAGTAATATAGATTGTGCTTGAATATCTTCAAACAGTTCATATTTATGGTCTCCAAGCATCTCTACAGAAGTTTGTTCTTAGTTAATTCTGATTATCTTTTTATAACTTTTTTAAATATTTATGTTATACTATTTTGAATCACTTCCCTTTGTCGGAACTTTATAATCTATTAAGGGAAAAAATTGCAAAGGACCACTAGCGGTGATTACAAAGATTTGAAAGATCCACAAAATTCGTTAGGTAAAGTATCAATTAGAAATTATAAAGAAGTTTTGCTTAATGAAGTGAAGCATATTCTGAAATAGGCAATTTTCGATTGGATTTGGTTCAATTCTGTAACTTTTCAAGGTAGCATTTCTTTGAACCGATCCTTAAAATAATGCTGAGCGTCCTGAAAAATGCTTAATATTCGTGCAAGGCTACAGAAAAATCTTGGAACAAGATTTCAGCAATGTTAACAGTTTTTATGAACTACGAATTATTATTAATATATTGTTATATTGAGATTATTGTGAAAAACGGCATAAATTTTTCAAGTATTTCAACATTTATAAGTAAATAAATAAATAAGCAAATTATTTTGTGATTTCATAAGGGAATGAAGTCAATGGAATATTTTCAATTGCTTTAAAGAAAAGGCCTATATTTATTCCAATTTATTTCAGCTGCAAAATGTTTTGTTAACGGCTGCAGCCAATTTTTGCTGTTACCTATTTTTTGGAGGTATATTTCTCTCTGGCAGAAAACAAGTCGGTCTAGAACTTGTCCTTCTTTCTATAAATACCAGGATGAACAGAATCAAGAGCTTAAGCTTTATCTTGTCCATGATATACGTACAAAGCTGTTTTCTTTTTATGCAGATGATTTTTGGACTTCTGCTATGTTTCTTAACACTAAAGGTGTTAGCGGAGGAGGAACTTCAAACTGGGGATTCGGATTCATCAAAGGATCAACAAATGGAGGGCTCCTTCTTGTACGGTGCGTATGCGCCTTACTTCGGTGGTGTCCCGTATCATTACAACTTTCCATACTATGGTTTGCCAGTACCCTTGCCGTACAGATACCCGTTGCCGTTTTAAGGTAAGCTAATTTATAAATTCCCTTTGAAAACTTATCCTAAGAATAAAATAATGAACTTCTTCTTAGTTTGAATAAAAAAGTTCTTAGTTTGCTTAAAGAAAAGTTAAAGTTTGTAGTAAGTTTTGAGTGTCATTAAAATTATTAATAACAATTGAGTGAATAATATTCACATAGGAAACTACTTCTATAAAAGTAAATAGAATTAGTGTCGAAAAAATATCGTGTTGTTTATTCTCTTAAGCTACTTCAAATTGTAACTTGATGGAACATTTATATATAAAAAAAAAAGGTTGGCTGTTCTCATAGATCTACAATTTTAAAGTAAATCAAGGGAGAAACTATTATTTTTAAGATTCATGCTAACAGGCCTTAGTAATCCTTAATCATAATAATCCTCAAGTAGTACAATATATATATTTTTAAAGGGATTGGATTTTTTTTTTGTGGTTTTTTTTATTTCACTTTTTGCAGTAGAAATAAATTAATGTTACTAAACAAGTAACCGCTAATTTTACTTTTGTACTTTTGTTAAGACACCCTTACCTTTCATTTTATTAGTATGCAGGCACAAGCAATGCAGCAAGCTGCGGGACAAAAGTAAGTATCATTATGTTTTCTGAAGAATAATATTTATTACAATGTAATAATATTGATTTCCATATATCTGAGTTACTTTGTAATTATTTAGCCTATTTTTAATAAATGTATTTTATTATATACATACATCCATTTATATTCATTTTATTGAATGACTTACTGAGTTATTAAACACTAGTGTTTTAAATAATGATGATAAAAGAAAGTTAGTTTTGTTGCAAGATAACTACATAAAACATAATTTTAGTTAAAAAGAATATTTATAGATCCTAGTAAATCTTTACTATGCGTATGTGAACAACATTTGCTTGTAAGATTAAATTTTTAATTCAAATATACTTCATTTCAAAATCAAAATTTTACCTCAACTTGATAAAACAAGTAATGTTTGCTCCTCATGTAGCAGCAATATTTAATTTTTCAATATTTTGAATCTATTTATTACATAAGTTAGTTACTATTATAAATCAATCGAAAACTTACGAAATCGAATGATTCAACATCTTGCTTAATTAATAATTTAGAATTTACGTTATTGTTAAAAAAAAAAAAGTGGGAGACAGAATGTCGAAAAAGTGAAGGTCAGATAATCAGAACCTATTATAATTATTTTCTAGCACGTGAATATGTAATATTGAAAAGTGACTTGGTTAAATTAAAAATTAAAGATTAAAAAAATATATTCTGAGCTTTATTATTGAAAACTTTCTAATTTTAGGATGGCAGAAATGGTATCCTTAGTTGGAGATGCAACAAAAATATTGTACGTATATATTATTTTATTGTAAATTATGTGTATCCAGCTATAAATTTCTCAGTCTTTTTTTTTATTTTTTTTAATCCGTATTAAAAATTTGCTTACAGACCAAATGTAGACCAAATTACAGAATCCCTGAAAATTCCGTAAGTGAATATTCCATATTAAATAACAATATTATGTTAGATTTTTTTTTGTTGTTGTTGCTTTTTTACTAATTTTAATTTATGTTTTATTACTGCGGTGTAATAGAAAACAATTCAATTAGCAGAACTGTTCTTGTGTTGGATAATTAATTTCAAAATTATTTCAGAAGAAGAAACTTTCTTATATTAATATATTTATTTCTAGAGAAATGCCGAGCATAGATTCTATGAAGGATGCAATGAAACTTCCGTAAGCATTACTATATTGTAATTGATTATAACAGAAATGTTTAAAGTTTATTATGAGGAAAATAAATTTTCATTTTTTTAAAAGTCTGCTGATGTTATTATTTAATGTTAAATTTCAAGTGGGTAGCTCAATTTATTTATTATACCATATGCTTGTTGCTGTTGCTTTTTTTTCATGTCAAATTACTAATTTCCAAATATCGAGCACAAAAACATTAAACTTAATCAAAATAGCAATTATTATCCTTGGAAAGAATAAAGTAACATAAAATTTATAGTTTCAAAAAACATTTTGAATAGTAATCAGCACAACTGTTTTGCGTTCAGGTTAATAACACCTGCAAATTAAAAATTTCCTTTTTTTAGAGACATACCAAACATAGATTCTGTGACAGATGCAATGAAGCTTCCGTAAGTATTACTGTTTTAATTCATACAAAAAATATCAATTTGAAATTTTTTAATAAGTTATGTTGCTAGTCCATATTCGTCTCTCATTCTAAGATCTTGTTAATACCAATGAATATTCAAATTGCATAGGCTCTACTAGAAAAAAATTAAAATAATAATAAAAATAGTATAATTTAATTTTATTCTTGTATTATGTAGATTTTGATTTGATTAAAAAAATCAAAATCTAAGATTTTGTAGTTTTCAGATTTGTTAAAACAAAATCAGACTTGAGCTTAATTTTGACTCGCAACTCAATGATTCAAATTGTTCATTTTATTTTTAGAGAAATTGCAAGCATGAGCGCCATGAAGGACGCCATGAAAATTCCGTAAGACATTTCTCTATTCTAAGGAATAATTAAATATATATATATACACTGGCCTCTCACCTCTGAGTAGCGAAGTTCGGTTCTCATGTGGGTTTCGTTGATGGTGGCGATCCGCGCTGGGCAGGTTTTCCCGGGGTTCTCCCGTTTCCCCTGTATTTCTCACACCATCCTTTCTCAGTCTTTCTCTCCGTCTGTCCTTATTTCCGTGGGATAGCACAATAGATCTTTGAGGTCGCGGTGCTTGGCTGTCAAATCATCCAAGCTCACCACATTTACATTACATTATATAAATAGATAGATAGATAGATAGATATAGGGTGGTCCTGAAATGTTTGGCCAAAATTGAAAGACCATTACAACATCAATCAAAATAACGAATTAAGTCCATATGAACATTTTTCAAATGAACATTTGAAATGTTTTATTCAGATATTCCAGAATGATTACCACGTACATAGGCTACGCAGCCACTGATAGATGAAGTATTAGAAGTGGGCACCACCAGCAGCAACACATGCCTCACACATCGTCGTGAGGATTGCCAGACACCTCTCAAATATGCCAGAACTATCCTGAATCGTTGTACACTCATTCATAATACCGTTGTAGCGAATACTAGTGTTTTCAGATAGCCGGTAATCAGATTTCCGGCATTTCAGGACCATCCTGTAAATGTGTATATATTTATAAGTAAAGGATACATAAAAAGAACGCCGGGAGCCTTACCTTCCGCGACCCCAAGGCCCAGATAGGCCTGTAGTGGACACTTTAACTTTAACTTTTTATATGTCGAGGGCTCTATGACATAAAGGCCTAAGTGACAAAATCTCCATTCCGAGATATTAAGGGTTTTATGTTTGTATTGCCTTGCAGTTCTATGGAAGTAGCTTTTTTTGGAAGTAGAATTCTACCAGTTGCAATGAAATTTTCAGTTAGGTCTCTTTTTCATATGAAAGATATGGTTCTCGGATTTCACTTAAGACATGTAACTCAATTTTTACAAAAATGTCACTTATGCCTTTATGTCTTAGAGCCCTCGATATATTGTATAAAAAAGGTTCTTTTTTATCGCCGCATCTAATTATCAATCTTTGCAGCTTTTCATAATATTTTATTTATTTATTTATTTATTTATTTATTTATTTACTTATTTTTGATTGATCGAGTACACATGTGTTTATCATTGAAATTCTCTTACGAAACTGAGCTTCAAATATTCTTATTGTCTTTCCTAAGATTTCTTTCGTAGAGAAGTATCCTACTATATGCTTCTGTTATATAGCGCCATCTATTGCAATGCAATTGAACTATTTAATAACAATAAAATTGTTTTCAAAAAAACAATTCTGAAATAAAAAAAAAAAATTGAGAATTATTAATAAAAAATTCAATTGCATTGCAATAGATGGCGCTGTTTTCAGTATCACTTACTTTTAATTAAATTTTACGAAAATAATTGTAAAATTTAAGATGAAATATTATTGAAAAAAAATATGTTTTATTTTTTGATTTGGTTTTTTAAATCCTTATTGTAACGATCCTTATATTATTTTAAATTTTAATAATTATCAATTAATATTCGAATAATTCGAATAATAATAATTAAATTTTAACAAGTAATTAACTGAAGACTCTTATTTTTTTTAATTTTTCATTAGTGAAATGCCTACCTTCAATCCATTTAATACTATGAAAATTCCGTAAGTTCAATTATAATATTATATTGTTATTTATAATTTTTGAAAGCAAATATTATAATTAGCCTTCATTTAAAATTTCAGAGAAATGCCAGGAGAGAAACTTTCATAATTTTTTTTCCATTGGTTTGGAAAATCAAATTTGAAACTGCTTAAAGATGCTATTAATTATTAAATTTTATAACAAGAAATGGTAAATCCTACTAAAAAAGTTTCATTCGTATTTAACCTTTTACATTATAAATTTACATGGGAGCTTTTTCAACAGGAATTTTACATTATATTTGAGTTTTCAAGATTTATTTTTACAGTATTTTAAGAACAAAGTGACATAACCTTCAAAAGAGAACTTAACAATTCCATTAATATTAGTTAATAATAGTTAATATTAGTTAATGTTAGTTAATATTAGTTAA
>JAFIDM010000003.1:52206485-52228666 GCA_023159025.1 Thereuonema tuberculata
TAGTTAATAATAGTTAATATTAGTTAATGTTAGTTAATATTAGTTAAAAATATCATTTTCTCTTGGCGTCTTAATTTTGATAAATATTACAGGAGAATCAATCTTGCTACTCTTCGTTGCTGTCGAAAGAAAGGTTTATAGTAACCATGGATGTCCATAGAATTTTCTATCTTTTAACTGTCTTGCAAAAAAAAAAAAAAAAATACACGAATTTACATTGAAATTAATAATTCCAAGGGGAAGAAGGGGTAAGTGCGTCCTTGCTCATATCTATGACCGCCCACAGAAGGGTCGTATTTTCCAGGAATAATTGAAAATCAAATTTGCTACAATATGATTCAGTCGCTTTTCCACGATGAATGTTTTTTTCATCTTTACAAAATTAAAAAATTATTTAAAAAAAGCATTTTAATAAATATGCCATTGTCTAATGTTTTTGCCATAAAAACTTGTGTAAACATTGATATTATCTATGACAATCTTTGCTTATAAACATAACCTGTTTAAAATGATTTTATGAATTTGTGGTTGTTTAGTTTTAGAAGCAAATTAAACTGTTTAGTTTATTGATGTTATTGTTATTTCAGATATGACTTCCGTATGGTTGACAATCATAAATTTAATGACAGAATATAGTTGATTAATATTATACAAGTACATATTTGTTTTTAAATATACAATACACATAGTCTTCATAGTAATAGCTCCGGTACAATTTATAGAAGTTGAATGTTAAAGTTCAATACATTCTTCCACATTAATTTATTTCAGACAATTACCGACTATTCCTCACATTGATGGTGCAACAAAACTTGTGTAAGAACAATTTACTCTTTATTATTAAATATTTCCAAAAGACGAAATTCTTAAATGAACGCTCTACAAATAACTACATCTTTTGTAATAACAATACTTTTAAAATTAATTTTAAAATTTAGGCCTGAAGTACCATCTGCTCTGGAAGACAAACTGAAAAATCTGTAAGTACGTGCCTTTTTCATAGCATATCCATATAAACTTGGAAACAATTTTTACTTATAATTTATTAACATAATTAATTTTATTTTAATTTTAAATTTTTATCTAGAAGTGCATGTTTTTTTAGTTAAATCTAGAGTGAGAATGAAGCATTAATGCAGAGTTTGAAAAATTCAGTTAAATAAAATATTTTTTTTTTTTCAATGTACAGTTAACTTTGTTAGATCAATACTTTTTCCTCCTATTAAAACTTCTATCACTGTTAAATTTATTAACGCAAATAATGCTATGGAGAAAATATACAATTAATCAAAGATTATTGAATATTCAAATAACGTAATCTTTGATGAGAGATTTTTCCACTCGGATGAAATTAATTCCATACTTGGACTGGGTTCCTTGAGCCCATGTCAGGAGACACTTGAGAATTACATGAACTTCTGCGTTTTAATAATAACGTTTAATGTGCGCAAATAAATATAAGAAATAACTCAAAAAAAAAAAAGTAAAATTGGTCCCCGCACTCCGAGTTACCATCTCGGGAATCTGTGAAGTCCAATAAGGCTGAAACAGCTATCCCAGATTCCAGAGATGATGGCCCAAGGTGTGAGAACCAATTTTTCTTTTGTGCGGTTTTTTTTTAGTTGTTTCATCTGCTTCCAAGTTCAGGTAATTCTCAAGCGTCTCCTGACGAAGACTGAAGGAACCGAATCGAAATATCGAATTAATTTCACCAGAAAGGGAAAATCCCATATCGAAGTTTATTATTATTTGTATATTTAATTATCATTGCCCAGTCCTTCTTCAGATCCAAGTTATTTTATCATGAATTTAAAAATAAATCTGAAATGAAAATGAACTTACAACAATTGCAAATTCATGTGTGTTGATCATATCTTAATGTTCACAAATTTAGCCGACACACCTGCTTACTGGATTAAAATATCATTTAATAACGACTATAGTTTCGTGTATATAAATTGAATACACATTCTCAAGTCTATAACGAAACTACAGTCGTTATTAAATGATATTTTAATCCAGTAAGCAGGTGTGTCGGCTAAATTTGTGAACAGTAAGTTATGAAAATGAACTTATTTTAATTGATTTTTTTTTCGTAATTCAATTTTTTTAGCTGCCTTTTCAAAAGCAGAACAATAATTTAATATTTTTATTTATTTTTCACAAGCTTTGAACTGTATTGTAAATGAATATTATTAAATATTTGAATAATATCTGTTTGGTGTATTTCTGTAATTCTTTACGTAGAATATTAGTATTTCTTAGCTCTACTTACAAATTTGGATTTTTTTCCTAAATATAATCAATTGCAGCTTACCCATTCTTTGAAAATAAAGAGCATTAGCTTTGTTTATTAATTTTAGAAAAATAAAGTTTAATATTTGTTATTTTTCAACTTTTTTTTGAGAAATATCTCTCCAAAATTGTTTCTTGAAAACATTAACAGATAAAATTTGTTCACTGAAAAAATTTATTATTATTGCAGTGATTTGCCCCCAGTTGCCCAAATTGAAACTCCAACAGTTGACAGCAGGTGAATATAACAAATTTAAGTTTATATCATTAAAAAATACATAATAAAGAAAGCATTTACAAAACAGAATGAACAACATAAAATGAACAAAATTTGATCAAATACAATTCCTTAGTTCTTTGTTAATAACTACAAGTCTTATGTCATTCTTGTTAAAAAATACTTTAGGCACAGCTATATTCAGCATTTTAATTGCTCCAATTCTTTATTTCTTTTCCTTCAAGAAATTATTAAGGCGAATAACTGAAATGGTGATAGGAAACAAAACTCGGATTTCATACATATATTTTTTTTTTTTTTTTGGGGGGGCTTTTTTTTTTTTTTTTTTTAAAATTATTTTTTTTTAAAAATTAAACGCTCTAGAAGATATTAACAAAAAAAAAATCAACTAATTTTGAGAACCATTTAAGCTTTTTGCTAAATATTTTATTAATTTAATTTGCACACTTTCAAGTCTGGAGTCTTAGTTCATAAATTCGTATTTTTCATGGCCAATGATTCGAATCGCTCCCCTGGCCTTAATTTTTTTTTTTTTTATTAATGTTGATTTTTTTTTTTTGTATTTCAAAGCAGGAAAAGATATTAAAATAAAAAGAATAAAAAAAAAAAATCCTTCTTACATTAGTTATTACGCAATATGTATAATCCCAAATCCATTAAAGTGGATATTACAATCTATTTCATTTATTATTACTATTTATTTATTTTTATATATAGCAGGCTTTATATATCGGTTTTTTCTTATATTTTCTTTCCTTTTCTTTTTCAGCTTAAATCCAGCCGAAGATCAAACTAAGACTCCAAATTATATGAAAATTCTAACTTTGTTTCGTCAATAAATAGTGTAGTGTAGTAGAGTCATTATTAAAAGATTTATTAATTGCTACTTCTCATGGTTCGATTATTATTTATTATAAATAAATAAATATAAATAAAACTTAAGAAAATTTTAACCTCTAAACATAAGATCCAAGAAGGTCTAAATCAGTAAAATTTTATTTTTATTTTTTTTTCCATTTTTTTTTTATAGTATTGTGATATAAAATTAATCTAATAATAAAAATAGACTTTTTTAAATTCAGTAATCGATCTAGGATAAGCAGAATAACTCTGAAACTTTGCAAGATAATAAACAGTTAATTATATAATTGTTACGTTATTAACTTTTCGCTATAATAAATACATAATGAACCAGATAAATGTATATTAATCACCTAACATAATTATTTTTTTGTTAATGATTTAATGTAATAAAGAATTTATTATAGGGAGAAAAATATAATTTTTTTCAATTACAATTATTACTTTTTTTTCAGGTAAAATATCGTTTTATTCCCATTACAATTAATCAATTATTGTTTTTAAATATAAAAAAAATTTTCATGCAGTGGCAGCAGCGCCTCAAATCTTGAAACTCTTAATTACAAAAATGGAACGTCTGGCCTTGTTGCATAATCATGACACAATCACAGAGTTTTCATTTCATTAAGTCTACTTACGCAGCTCGATTAGATTGTGCGTTACAGTCAATAAATTGAAACGTAATCAATTAAGATTTTATTCCGAAATCATTAAATAGTTTTCTTAATAATGCCATTAACCTCTTAAAATTCAAACATCAACTCTACTTAATTCAAGAATTGCCGTTGAACAATAGAAGAAATCTTTTGTATATTAATTAATTTGAAATTTAAACTATTTCAACTTGTACTTTCTCTTTCCTGATTTAGAATTACGAATAAAAGATTGCTTTTAAAGAATTTTACAAAAGTACGTAAATAAAAGAAGAAAAAAAAAATAGCAATAATAGTAAAAGTAATGTTAACTCTGCCATTGCCGGTCCCAAGCCCGGATGAGAAAGGAGGAGGGGGAGGAGTAACACCTCGTAAAAAAACCTTGGTTCACCTGGCCCGGGTGATAGTACCATGTGAGGGCCCCTTGCTAGGGCAACAGTGAAGACCTCAACGGCAGTGAAGGCGGAGATGAAGATCATCGATGCGGCGGAACTGGCGAATGAGGCAGCCCTGCTTTTGGGGTTAGTATAAAAGCTATTAAAATCCAACCGTGTCTGTTCCCGGATCGGGCGGCGTTTGGTCCGCGTCTGTTCCCCATGTTAGGGGCGGCTGGAAGAAAACTCTAGGACTAACAATCTTAGTTTTAAATTCGGTAGACAAATGTCTACCCACTACGTAAGAACCGGATAACTATGATGTGTGATGAACCTAAATTCCATGGAACAATTTCTAGTCCTTTCCAAATTGAATCAGGAGTCAGACAAGGAGATGGTTTGTCCCCACTCCTATTTAATTGCGTGTTGGAAAAAGTTACAAGAGAATGGATAAGTGAGGAGGAAAAACTAAAACTTAATAAATACATTATGTTGGGTAGATCTAAAGTATCAATCAACTGCTTGGCCTTCGCGGATGATCTAGTAATATTAGATGGAAACATAGAAAATGCAAAAAGAAGACTGGAACTCCTAAAGGAGACAGCAGAAAAAGTAGGTTTACAAATATCTTTTGAAAAAACAAAATACATGACCAATGAAGGCAATTCACCAGGAATTCTTAAAACTAAGTACGGCAACATTGATAAAATGGATAACTTTATATATTTGGGTGAAAATATAAATCTTAAAAGTGAAAAAGAAGCAATTAAAATTAGAATTGAAAAAATGAAAAGAGCATACATGAAAGTAAGAAATTTGTATAATAAAAAATGTTTATCTAAAGCCGTTAAATTGAGACATTATAATACTGTTGTAAAACCTGAAGTGCTTTATGGGTCAGAAACACTATTACTAACTGGATGCAAAATGGCACTAGAAGATTTGGAAAAGAAAGAAAGAAGAATCTTGCGAAAAATATTAGGTCCAATCAAGAATAAAGATGGCGATTGGGTTTTGAGACCAAATAGAGAAATTTACTTGCAATGCCCTAAAATAACGGATGAGATCAGGAAAAGACGTGTTACCCTTTATGGGCACTTAGAGAGAATGAATGAAGATAGATTAACAAAGAAAATCCATACTTTCTTCCAAAACAGGAAAACAGACAAAAAAAATGGGTGGAGTGGGAAAGCAATAAAGGACTTAGCAGAAATGCAGATTGATCGGGAGACCCTACTCAGCAGAGACAAATTCAGACTAAAAGTTAAGAAGTTCAAAGGTTTTCAGGAAGACACAGGGAAAAGGAAAACAACTGGAGCCAAATGGTCGGATGAAAGGAAAAGAGTCCATTCGGAAAGGATGAAGGAGTTTTGGAGAAAGAGGAAGGAAGAGAGAAGAAAATAGTTATCTTAATGTGGTCCTTAGTTGGCCTGAAACGATTATAAAAAAAAAAGTAATGTTAAAAAATAAGAATTTCGTAGGAACAATAACACATGATGTAAAGTTTAGTTAGTAGATGACATTTTGTCCTGATAATTAGTCGCAAAAGTCTTGTTACACTATTAGTTAACTTTTGTCAACTGAAATCAAAATTGCACAGCAAAACCGGATTAGAATGTGTCGGGATTACTTAAATACTGTTCAACAAAACAAAATTTTATTTCTCGTTAATGAGAGAATTAATTGTTTCGCTTATAATGGTTTTCTACAAGAAATTTTGTCATCTTCGCGCGAAAATTTCTCAGTTATGATCCATATAGAATAATTTTCAAATACAAAATTTAGATTTATATTTTGCATGAAGTTTAAGAAGATTCATCTACTAGTTTAAAAGCTATTGAAGTTAATAAGAAAGACAAACACACAGATATATTCATTTTATGAGTCGAAATTTCTTAGCCAATGTTAAATATATATAATTTTCCTATGTTCAGAAATAACAAATGCTTTATTCGAGTTCTTGAAAAACAATTAATAAAATATTTAAAAAGGAAAAAAAAAATCTAAAACAAGGAATATCAACAAGCTAAAATAAGCAACATTCTTTACTTAGCAAAGATACGAAACAACAGCATCCTTCACTTGTTTTTTGAAGAAATGGGAAACAGCCCCATTTAACATCAATGGAACAAGCAAGTACGGATGATCGACGTCAAATTTGCAAATGCGCACTCTATCGGAAAAGACACGTCAGTCAAGGTTTTTTACGCAAGCCTGTGCTATTTTCTACTGTATGATTTAGATAACAGCTGAATTTTGTAAACAATATCAGTCTTATTTCTTCCTTTCAATATTTTTATAACACACTCTGCATAACCCGTACAAATTTGTGCAATATTTTGGTAATTGTTTTAGCTTTTTATACTTTCTCAAACAAACGATAGTTTGTTAAACATATGAACAATATATGGAATATTTTATATAATCTACTTAATAATATTGCTGTTAAATCTATAATTGTTAACTTTTATTATTTTACTAAAGCATCTGTTAAAAAGAAATATTAATTTCATAGCAGGATTTCTATATAAAATTAATGGTTGAAGTACGAACTATATGTTATTATTACTTATATTATTACTATATTGTTATTACTATTATTAATAAAACTCTTCATTATTTGACTCTATTACAAATTATGGTATTAATATTTGGCCAAAACAAATAATATACATCTTGATCATTTAAAAAATTTACAATTAAATTATTTAAATTAATTTTTTCAAAAAAAAATTTGGAATAATTTATATAAAAAAGGAATTATCCTTCAATTTATAATAGATAGGATAAAAAAATAATAATTTCAATATGGAAGAGGCGTTTACAAATAATATAAAGTAAATATCTTTTTGGAAAATCAAAAAATATCTATTACCAAAAAATTGTAAAAAAGGACTCACTGAAAATAACTAAAAAAAACTAAAATAATGATTTTTATGTTACTATATAAAAATGATATAATTAATAAATGAAGGAAAACATTTAGGTTACTTTCTAAACGATGTTTTCAAAATGTATTAGGCCTATTATGTATTTTCTAATATATATTGATATATAAAATTTATGTTATCGGCTTAATTTAAATTGTTTTCTAGAATAACTTACAATTTTAAATTGGTTATAAACAATTTAATATAGTAAGTTATTCTAGAAAATTATATTTATTTTTTGACGTAACTTATAGACTAATAAGTTATGTGTATTATTTAATTTTATATTTAAGTGAAATATCACAAATTTAATTTTCAGAATCAGTTGACAGGGACATTTACCTATTGGAACTGTATTGATCTGTATTTATATATTAATAAATAAAAAAAATATTTTTGTTAAAATATTTTTAAAAAACTTTTTGTGATTATAAAATTATTATATTTTTCAACTGTGTATACTTTGTAAAATTAATCAAATTTCTGGAAGACGTAATATTTCTGAATTTCACATTTTAAAATTCCTGATGGTAACATATAAATTACATGTATGTCAGTCTCTTATACTTTGTTGAATGAAAACAGAAACAAAATCAAAATAACGTTATTACATTAAACTTTTATTTTTTCTTTCGATTTTTTTTTTACAAAATATAATTTCACGGTTTTCTTCATGAATTTCATCCTCAGACTCTTCTTAATCTACAGATGCTTCTCCTCAGTTTCCTTGTCAACTAAAAGGGTAAAAAAAGTGAATAAATGAAATTATTGAAAAATAAGATATTATTGCATTTATTAATATTGCTTTAATATCAGCATCAAATATTAATTGAAAGGACATAGTTTTTTAATTTGATCAAAAACGTATTTTCAATGTAAATGAAATCAGTTAACTTTCCAATTACATCACACAGAAACTAAAGAAATACTTGAAGAGAACAAAAATAGAAAAGACTGTTACTTAAAAAAAAAAAAAAAAAGTATAAGAAAATCAGGAAATAAAACAATCTGACTGATTTTAAACAGGAAAAAAGTAGCAGTTGCTTTTTTTATTTACTCAAAAATTAGAATTTTTTTTAAGTAAACAATTAAATTTTATTTAAAATTTAAATATTATTTTACAAACGACTTAAATATTAAATTACGCTTTCCTTTTAATTTAATCTTAATAAACACTTTTGATTTAGGTAAGTTAGAAATTAAGAAATTATTGTTCTTATCATTTATAAATATTAATTTGAAAACTATTGTTCTTACCCATACATGCCGTACATCTTGCCCATGCCGTATCCCATGCCAGGCATTCCCATCATGCCCATGCCTCTGTAGCCCATGCCGTATCCCATGCCGGGCATTCCCATCATGCCATAGCCCATGCCTCCCATACCACCGTAGCCCATTCCTCCCATTCCTCCCATTCCTCCCATTCCCATGCCCATGCCCATGCCTTTGCCCATGCCGTAGCCACCTAATCCCATGCCATAGCCTCCCATGCCCATCATTGACGTTCCTTCAGCTTTGAGGTCATTATTGTTTTCCTTTTTCTCCTGAGCAAGTGATGTGGAAATGATAAGGCAAAGAAAGACTAGGTAAAGAGACTGAAAGTAAACAAATTAAAAACCATTAAGCAACAATAACAAAAACAGTAATTATTTTACATAAAAAATGAAAAAGAAATAATGAAGAAAATAATTAATCATTGACTAAACTGCATTTAAAATCTATAGTGTATATTAAGAAGCGGATACAATATAAACCCTTTGTTTTTAATAAACAATTATAATTTTTAGTCAACAATTTAGACAAAATGAAAGGGTAAGACGACTCGAGGACTTCGCGAAGTGAAAAAATGAATTAAATATATAAATAATGGGTATTTATAGTGTCTTGGAGAAGAAGGTCACGAAATTGCCACTCCATAATATTATCTTTATTCGGATAATAATGCAAAGGTTCTTGTAATTCTCAAAAGTCTCCCGACGAAGTCTCAAGGAACAGAGCCCAAAAATCGAATTAATTTTCATATAAAGTGTAAAATCCCTCATCAAAACTTATATTATTTGCATATTCAATTACCATGACCAACTCCTCCTTAAGATTTAAGAAAAAAATTAAATATTACAATTCTAAAAGTAGTTTGTTTTATTACAATTTATTTTAAAAGTATAATTATCGAATGCTCATTTACTTTCAACTAGACACTTTTTCTTGAAGATATCTTTTACTTATAGCTTTTATTTTTTAATTTCCATAATATTTGGAATTTAATAAATTCAAAGTATATACAAGAAACATTGCCGCGAAACTTCGTGTAATTAAAGTTTACAATTTTTATAATTTATAATTTTAATTTTATTTTAGCCTAAAGTTTAAAATAAAAGTTTCAATAAAATCCATCCACTTTCCTCAAAACTGTTTTAAATTTTAATTTGCCTTTTTCTTAATAAACACAACTCCAATTAATCCAATCTGCATCCTTATTTTAAAACTACAAATATACAAAAACTTTTCGAATATTCTTACTTGGTGAAATAAGAATTTACGAAAACTTAGTTTAAAATTTAACACAAATTTTGCTTAAGCTCTGCACTGCTTTCTGAATTTAAAATATATTCAGTTTTTATTAAGCTTTTTAAATAAAAAATTAATTTAATGAAATGCGCTCTTAAATATTAAATATATATGTACTGTATATCATATCATATATTTAAATCTTTATTCTTTTTTTAAAAAAATTCAAGCATTTGAAAAAAAAAAGGAGTTCTAGAAAGATAACAATAATACTTTGAAAAATAAACTGATTGCTTAGGAAGTTAACTTGAAATACTCGGTAATTTTTAAAGGAACCTACTTTTATGAATTTTATTTTAAAACATAAGAATCTCATTAAAAAAAATATATGATAAGTTAATTTTACATTTAAAATTTAAAGAAATATTTAATTGATAATATCCATTGAATAAATTAAGAAAACTCACCATTTTGTTGGCAGTCATAACTAAGGCTTCTGTTTTTCGTGAAGAATTCTTCAGACAACTTCTGGGGAAGTTCAGAAAGCTTATATATCGGCAAAGATGAGACTAATTTACGTCATCTTTTTTCCTTCTTCACAAGGACTATGAATAAAATGTAAGCTGTGAAAATGAATTGTTACTATTCCTAACCACAAAAACTTCATGCAAAAATTTGCAAATCGGGCACAAACTTTAAAAGAAAATTACACAAGGCTGAGACCTCAAGAGGAATAATTAAAAACACTCCAGAAAATGTCTCTTTTTTTTCATTTTTCAATGTTTTCTTTTGTTTTTGCTCATGGAAAAGGATTTAGCAATAAATTCTTTCTTCTATACAAATATATTCTTTTATTTAATTTCATATCGTGTAAATATCAACATTTTATTAGAAAATTTCGATTTTATTATTAAATATTGTCGGGGAAAGATCGAGAAATAAGTACAGCCTAGAACTTATGGGCTTATTAAGAATACAATGTTATCATTTAGTGGATTATTATTATTTTTTTTTTGAAGAATTATAGCTATACCCCACTAGCACTAATGTTTCTTGAACTATTGTGCAAGCAATGTTAAAGAAAGAGAGAAAGAGAAAAAGAATGAAACACAGGTAAGAATGGAAATATCCATACCAGTCCTGGGATTCGAACTTAGATTCAGTCAAGTTAGTAGACCTTGGCTGTGCCTGAATAACATTATATAAGTGCAATGTTTAACGTTATATTAGCAGTAAAACCATTAAAGTAATGGATGTCTTTTCCGACCTCTCCTCGACTTATTTAAGGTTTTCGAATAAGATCTTAAGTTAAAGATGGTCAGAATGCATTGATATAGAAGCTAATTTTCCTCTTCGTTTCAATCAAATAGATCTCAAACTATTTGGACATTCCTCTTCTAGCCCTTCAATTGAAATAAATATTTTTATTCTCACAAAACACATATTCAAGGTAGTGAATTTGGAGATTTAACCTTTTCAGGTAAAATTTATTCAAAACAAAAATTTTGAAGATCATTTCTCTACAGATACAATCTAAAAGATGTTCAGGAGCTCTTTCAATTTTTTGTATCGTTTGAAATACAAATGCAAACAGTTGCTAGGCTGACAAACGTACTTCGTTAATTCTAGGACCACTGACCTGCAGAGGTTTGTTAATTATTATCAGATGAATCATCACACTTGAGGATTACAATTTCTTACATAATTCTGCTTTAGGATAGGTTAAATCATATGGTCCAATCAGTTTAAGCATAAGCAGAAATAAGATAGGAAACAGAAATGTTTTAATTACTTTTATTGGTACAAAATAAATATGAAATGAATATAGTTTAAGAAATGAAAACTCTTTTTAAGAGCATTATAATACTTAGCTGTAATACTCATACAATAAACATCAATTCATTCAAAATATTTACAAATACAGTAATATCGATATAGTTTCTCATCTAAAGAAGATTTTGATATTGATATCATATTTAATAAAACGGTGTGCAATGGATTGATTATAATTGTATTTCATTCAAGAAACATCATAATTATGGACTTAAAAATTAACTAAAAGAATAGCAATAATAATATTATTAAAATATTTTCATTTATACAAATACAAATGTATGAAATGTCGTTATTGTAATTTTTAGAATATATTTCACATTGATTAGTCAGTCATACTTCATTATTAAATTGGACTTATTAGATATCCTAATTATAAATAAGCACATTATTTATCAAGAGGCCTAAAGCAAAACTAATGCGCTGTTCCATATTCTCTCATTAAATATTAACTAGCCATTAAAATTACCGTAAATTTCAAAATGTCAAAGAACTTTCAAATTACATTAATAACCTAATAAACCCAAAAGTAGCGTAAAACTTAAACATTTTGGTTTACTTCAAAAGCCCTTGGAAATATTCAAACTTGGTTACAAATTTCTTCTCTTCTAAAATTTGTTGTCGATATCTTGAATGGTTTGCAATGTATAAGAAAAAAAAAAAAATGCTTTAATCTTTCGGAAAATTAACTGAAAGAAATTAAATATTTAAATTTTTTAATAGATTATTCTCTAAGGATAACTTGATATTTACAGATAAGCGATAGTTTAATATTTAGATACTTTAAAATACTTTGTCATTCGTATTTATTGCTGAAAATTTCTTTATCATCAAGTTATCATCGATACTTTCTGAATTTTCCCAATTTTCATTAGGAAACTATCTATTATTCTCATAGAAGTGACTTACTTAAAATCTACAAAAGCTGAACTACTTAAAAATGTTTTAATTAAAAATTTCATTGAGTTAATTACGGAATTGAATGTTCTTAATATAACCAAAAAAATTAAGGAATTCTAATGCGATCAGCATAAAAACAAATCTACTCATAGATAGATTTAAATCCAGAAACTGCAAATCATACATTAGACATCCTTTTCTAAAATATATGAAAAAACAGTAGCTGCATTTGTGTTTTCATTTCCTTTGTCTAACCATCTGCAACCGGAACAGCTCTTTTGTTATTAAACTTCAAAGGTAACCTCCATCAAGGCCAATGGTAAGTTACCACTTGATACGCTGATGCACTTAATTGGCCGATTTCTAAATCTCCCACCTTCAACTTTCTCCATGCTCTTTGAACAAATCAACAATTTTTTATCTCTTACATTTCTATTTTTTTTTCTTAGCCTTCATAAAGATTTGTTCAAACAAAAAAAGCGGAACCTACGTCGACCTCCTTTTTAAGTAGCTGTTGTAAATGTATCTCTTGATTTCACTTCTAGAAATAACGCTCATTTTAATTCATTGTATTCTATAATGTGATATTTCAGTTAATTACACACTTTGAAAAAATTTCTGCAATCACAAGCATAAAAAAGTAATGAAAAATATTTAAAATTAAATTACATTTCCCCTAGAGTTTAAGTTTTGATCACCTATATTTCATTTTGAAGTTTTTTTCATGTCAAATAAAATTTAATTCTTCTCTTTGAGGTAATGAAGACTAAAATATATATGCATATAAATTATACTTAATTTACGAGTTTTTAAATCTAAGTAAATTGATTCAATTTGAATTATAAGTACGATAAAATAATTAGTTATTTCTTTGTTTTAAATAAAAAAAAAGTTCCATAATTCAATTTTTTGTTGTTGTAAAAATGCAACTTATTAGTAAAAGTAATATTCGATTTTTTTTTTTTAACAGCATCATAAGAAAAGCTATAGGCATTGGGTACTTCTGCGTACCCAAACAAAAATTTAAAATAAAAATAATAATAAGTCCTTTATGTTTTACCGTATTTCGAGTTGAAATTAAATTCAAAATTACTCTAAGGCTAGAAAATAAATAAATAGCATTAATATTTTATTAATTTTAATCAAATAATTTTTTTCGTTATGCGTTACAGTTGAAAATTTGCAAAAATTGGTTTCAGTAACTAATTCATAATTCCCAATTTATTTATTTATTTATTTATTTATTTATTTATTTATTTATTTATTTATTATGATCACTATTTATGTTCATCATTTCTACTTTTCTTTCAAAACGAATTATTAAAGAATAAATTAAATAATTATTAAAAGAAAGAATAAAAACGATACACAGATTAAGAAAATTAAAATTCGTAAAATCAACTTGATAAAATTCTAATTGAATATGATGAAGAATATTTTGACAGAACTTATTGTAATTATCAAGATAAGAAAATTAGAAAGGCTTTTACAAGCTTCATATTAATTTTTAAGAATTTTAAAAATGTTTTATCCTTAATCTTGTACAGGTCATTTGATCTTCTTATTAATTTTTATGTCTACAATAACATAGGTCTGCAAAACTTGTAGCTAAGTTAAAGTATCTCACTACAGGCCTACGTTCCGGCGTTTCGTGACTAATAGGAATAAGTTGAGATAGGATGGTCAGCCTGACGCCCGCCCGCCTTTAATCTCCGGGACAGAAATCCGATATTCATTTTAAAGTGTTCACCCAGAACACTAGGGCCAATATGGAGAAGAATTCAGCGTGGAAAAGTCGCGGACCTTCTTCAGAACAGGGATTGAAACCGCCTCTTCCAGGGTGCAGTCAAGGGATTTACCACTTGACTATCTGAAACTCAGCAGCCTGCAAAATTTAAGTTCATAAAAGCCTTTTTTTAAAAAATTACACCGAATTTATAATTATTTGGAGAATTGTTTTCCAAAATGACCTCAGTTTTTCTCTATCACTTACAGTTGTGAAAAAAAAATGAAAGAAAAATGAATTCACATCATTTTTAACTGGGCGTATGTAGCCTATTGAAATTAATAGCGAAAAGTGACGAAATCAAACCTGTTTTGTTGGAGCTATTAGACATGTTTATTCACAAACAGTATTAATATTTGGTTTAGTCAGAGGCTGTAGAGTCTTTTTCTTTTTGACTGTGAAGTTGCTGTTGTTGCTTTTCATCTTACGCTACACCCTGTAGGCTATAGTATCCAGCAGTATTCGCCCTCATATTAACATTCTACCAATCCTAGTATCTTCTTTCTGTTTCCTTAATATCATGATGGAAATTGTTTTCCCTGTTCTTCACTCACTGTACCTTTTTCTAGAAAAAAATCCAAATGTGCATTCAGAAAGTGAATTTTTATTCTCAATAAATATCCCAAAGCTTTGAATTTTTCCAGAAAGTTCTCAATGATGACTAAATAGAAAAAATAGTAGTTATCACTGTGATTTTGATGTTTCTTTAATATTCAATTGATGTTATTGCTAATGTTAATGTTTCTTTGATGTTTCCTTATCACAAACTCACCCCAAAATTTAACATAAGGAGAGTTATCTGGAGAGTTTACATAACCACAGTTAGCCATTTTTGACAAAAAACACAATACACTCTCAAAATTAATTAAGTTAGAAGATGACAAATCAATATTATTGAAACCTTATAGATCTTGTTTCCATTGGCAGAATTCCAATTCCGCTTTATTCATTTAGGACAATCATTTTTCTATTTTCTAGATTATAAAAATCTGGAAAAAAACAGTGCTTTTTTTTTAAACTAGATAGGAATCGCATAACTGTTAAATTCGACTTCGTTCAGCATATTCATTTATTGTGTATCATAAGTGGACTCAATGTATTGTATGAATGAAAAACCAGACAAATTATTCAATCATGGATACTCTTTAATTAAAGACGCATTGATTCTTTTTCCCCAAAAGATCCTACATTAAAAATATTCAGAAAGTTAAAGACTGCTTAAGAAACGTAGTTAAAATAATATTTTCACTTAACTATTAACAAGAAAACTATATCTCAGATTTAGATAATTTGAATTTGGGAAATTATTAATTTGAATAAATTAGAAACAAATACTCAAAAAATTGCTCTATTTTTTTTTTTTATAATAATGAATTCTACTCTAAATTCACTTATTTTTGGGAAAAAAAAATGGAAATTGTTTTTCCAAAATAAAATAATTTCTAACTGTAATAATGAAACTGAAATGAGTTTTAACATTAACAGAGTAGTATAAAAATAATAATAATAATAATAAAATCTTTCCTCTAGATGAAGTCTAGAGGTCTAGTAAATAACAATATTTACCTTTTTTTTATTCAAACAATTACTAACTTATTCAATTTCATAATTTACTCATTGATTTTGACTTATTTTATTAAAAGTAAACGGTTATAATTTCAAATTTACTTTTATTAAAAAAAAAAAACAACGAATTTACAAACATATTTGTAAATTTATGTGCTTCCAAATATGTCTGTAAATTCAAAATTTTCGATGAATTGGTAAATTTCTTAACCAAAGCATCATTTAAGCATTGATTTATTTGTGTCCCAAATTTGTTTCAGGCTCAGGCGAATCCTTTTGGTTTTGTTTTTTTCCCAGTCAATTAATGGCCTCTTTCCTTCAACTGAATCAAAACAATATTCGATGACAGTGAATTTTTAAGACTTTATCACTTCATCTAAAAAACACACACAAAGAAACTGATAATGAACTTGCCCTTGAAAAAAAAAATTCCGCTTGCAACCAATTGTTTATTTGTCGATTTGACCCTGGTACCACTGCACCACATTTAGACGAAGGGTATATAAATGATCCATCACAATCTCACCACAAATTTATCCGATTTCTGTTGAACAAACTTCAGCAAACTATCTTCACTACAATGACTTTCAACAAAGTGGTGAGTTTAGATTCATTTTTCATTTAAATTAAAATGATTTCTTTTTTTTTTTTTTTGCTTTTGTGTTTTCAGAATTTAGCAATCTTTTTTTAATTTTATTTTATCATTGATCTCATTTTCAATTAACCAATTTCTAAAATTGGATTTTATTTCATTTCTATATTTTAGTGTCTGTTATTTCTGGTGGTCTGTTTCCTGTCGGTGGCATTCGCTGCTGAAGAGAAAGATGATCTGAAGGCAGAAGGAGGTGCTCTCTATGGTGCCTATGCAGTTCCTCCGATCGGTCTTGGCTATGGCTATGGACTTCATGGACTTGGCTATGGTGGTCTTGGTTATGGTCATGGCTTAGGTTATGGTCATGGCGTCGTTCTTGGACGGTGAGTATTCTGTATTTCTTAGAAAAAGTTCTCCATTCTTTCTTGGCAATGATCTTGGACTGTGAGTATTTTTCGAACATTTTATTACATATAATTACCAATTACCAATTACAATTGAACTTTGAAGTGTAATATTAATCTAATTTATCAGCTCGACATTTTCTCCGTAAGTAATTAAAACTTCTGAAATTAATTTCAGATTAATTTATAATAATTCTGATCAATTTATAATAAATCACAATAAAATTATTTAATTATTTAATACATTATTTTTCTGCTTATTTTTAATTTTATCCTTCTTCTTTTATTTATAGATAAAATTCAATCAACGTGATGGAACAGAGTGTATTTCAGTTACAATAAACAGAATCAATTTATATTGGATTTCAAACCTCTTGATCATTTCATATATTTTTGTAACATGTTTATTTTTATTGTAAAAACAGAACTGTTAATAAAATTTATGCAATTGAAATTTTCTCTTGTAATTTTTTTTTAATTTCACTTATGTTTAACTTTAAAATCTTCTATATTAAAAAAACAAGCAAAAACATAGTGTGATCTATTCCTTCTATTTAATATTTAGAAACACATATAACTTAGTCAAGAAATTAAATAAATCCTCACCTGCTAAGCTGACAAGAAAACTATTCCTATTGAAAACCCAAAAGTTATATAAAAGAATATTTTGTAAAACATCAACAACTTTTTCTGCAAAGCTTAGAAACAGCTTGGAATGTAAACGTCCACAAAAATCTGGCACAGCAGAACATTTTCAAACCCCAAATGAAATTGGAGCATATTGAAATATTAAATAAAACTAATACTCAAATTTAAAATATAATCAGCAATCTATTAAATTCAAGATGGGACCTTACTACCTCCGATTGTAATAAAATCTGGTATATTTATAATGTGACTGACCGACTGATCGTCCGTAACACCGTACAGGGTTTGGACGGCCTCCTACAATAGGAGTTATTAGCTGGATACCACGAGGGGGCGCCAACCCCAGGGGAATTATAATGTGATATGAAACTCTAAAAATATAAAATTGATTTTACGTAGCTCTCTTACTTTGTCAGGTTAAAACTGAATTTTTATATATTTTTCAAGTTTTATATATTCTTGAATTGCAAAAACACCCCGCTCCTAAATGAGAAAGACGGATCATTCAAGGATCGTTGTAAAATCTTTTAATGGGATTTGCGACGATATGCAACACTTGATCTGGTGTTAATTAAAAGTTCGACCTTTGACCTTGAGCATTAAAAATCACGTTTCTTTCATTTGTCTCATATAACTCATGCAAAGTAGAAACTATTAAGACTTATTCTCTTTTTTAAAATACTTTTCTTTAAGACTTTCTGTTCTACTTCTTAAGGAACGAATTTCTGATACCTCTATAAATTTAGGTGTCTCATTACAAGTTTATATTTTCAGATTTTAGCTTTCAGGATAGCAATGTCAGTGGTCAGGATTGTTGCAAACTTAACGAGATAATCAAAATCTAGTACTCTATGTTCATTGATAATGAATAACCGATATTCTAAGTCTGTAGGTAAGCAGTGGCTTTCATTTAATTCTGAAATTTATATAAAATTTATATCTATGCTATTAAATACAAATTTGCTTAAGATACTTTTAATGTTATTGAATGCTAATTTGTGCATTTTTTGTAATTTATTTATTTTTTAGGAAAATTAATCTCTTTAATTCCATTTATAAGTGCAATTCAACAAACAGTAATAACATAAGCAGTAAATAGAGATTTTGTTTTAACTATAAAACTAATGTATTTAATTGGTTTTTCGCTACTATATCTTTCCTTTCTGTGTCTGATGAGTTTGTTTTTCATATATTACACTATTGCTTATTTTTTTTTTCTTTTTCAAATTATACAGTATTTTTTTAATTAGTTATTTTCTCAATTATTTTCACTCTACACTTTTGAAAAAGAATATCTTGTTTGGTGTAAAAGCTTGTATAAGTTAGCTTTATAACATCTTTATAACACAATAAAAAGTTTATAAAATAAAAATTCTAATTGTATAAAATTTTATTACAACTTCACTTTACAACAAAACTATAATGAAAGAACAATTCATCACTAATTAAAATCCAATCCAGATTGATTCTATTTGTTGTGTTCATTCATCTGAACTTATCTGTAAATAATAAAATGAAATAATATAATAAAATAATAAAATGAAATAATATAATAAAATAATAAAATGAAATAATATAATAAAATAATAAAATAAAATTAAAAAATATGTATACAGTATATCTTTATATTGAATAGGAAATGTACTGAATAGGAAAGCGGAAGTAATGCATAGTCAAGTATGATTTTTATAAATTTATTAATTTTGAAGTTTCAAAACACATTTCTTATAAATGTCAATGATTTCTTTATTTTCTGATATTCCAGAATATCATGTAAACTAAATATTTTTTTTATAAATTATCTTCTATTTTCTTTAACATTACTCACCTTCCAAGACCATAGCCATAACCAAGACCACCATATCCCAATCCACGAAGCCCATAACCATAGCCAAGACCAATTGGAGGAACTGCATAGGAACCATAAAGGGCTCCTGCTTCAGCCTTCAGATCCTCTTCCTGTTCGACGGAAAAAGCCAATGCCAGAAAGCAGACCACCAGAAACAATACACACTGAAACAGTGATATGAAATGTTAATTTCAATTTGAAAATAAAAGAATAATCTTAAAAGTAAAGGTGTATTAAAAATATAGACAGGCCTACATTTTAGATACACTTACAACATGATTTTCGAAAACGAAATCAACTTACCAATTTGTTGCAAGCCATTTTCAATGAAGATTTTGTCTGATCGACAAATAGCGGATGAATTAACATTACATTTGAATGGACCTCTTATATACTCCTAGTCTTAATACCGTAGAATGGTACCAGGGTCAAGCAGACAAACATAAATAATTGTGTGCCATATGAAACTTCTAATTTCAAGGGCGGATTCATTAAATTTTGAAAGGAAATACATGATTTTGAAAAAAACAAAAGAAACAGCTTTTTTCAAGAGTTGTTTTGATTCAGTTGACGAGAAGTCATAGTTAAAAAAAAAAAAATCCGTATCGTATAAAATTCGGTAATTAGACAAAATTATGTTGAAAATTTAATTCCTTGAATGGAATTTAATTTATAAGAATTTCTTTGAGACAAATATTTATGAAATGTACATGTTTTGCATACTAAGTAAAATACGAACTTCTGTTTTTACTTAAGACAAAGGGTAAAAGTAACATTTCATAGAATTTCTTCAATTATCTTCTCTGCTTCAGTTATATTTTTCTTTATAGTGAAGGATTTCTTAATATAAATTATGCAGTATAATAAAAAGCTTAATAAATGTTCTTGGCTCTTCTGAACCAAATAAACAAGCACACATCGTTTTTCAATGAAGAATATAAATTATAAAGCTAGTATAGTATTTATCTCTAGTATTTATAGAACGTTGAATATCGATATAACAGAACAGAAATGGATTACTTAGTGTTCAGGTATTGATTTTTTTTTTTTTGAGTTAATTTCTTGGAAACTGGTTAAACTTGAGCTAAGACTTAATCTTATAACGTAATATTTGACGTGTGTGAAGAACTTGATGAAATTAAAAAAAACAACCTATACACATAACTAAAAACAGATACATTAAAACTTTAAATGTAAGACAACACTAGTGGTTTCTCACGTTACATATCACATATCTTTGTAACCCGTCATCAAATATTTTAAGATAGGCGTTAAGTAATGTGAGAAACCGGCCATACTGTATTTTATCTTGTATTTTAATGTTTTAATATATCGTTTTTTTAATTGAGTGAGTTAATTTAATTTTTTTCTTTTTTTTTCCATGTTTTTGTTCTTATCTACTTGTTATTTATTTGTAATAAAAAAAAAGAGTAATGTTTCTTTATTTTTCTATATGTTTATTTTTTTTTATCTAAAATTAAGTATTTTATTGTCGTTACGTAATCAAAATTCATGTAGGATTGTTGTACCACAAGTGGGTATGAATCATGTTCTGTTAAACTATTAACATGTCTTTTTTTTCTTTTTTTCTGGAAATACTTGATATCAAATTTCTTTCAACTGGAGTATTATATTACAAACTACCTATTCCAGTTGAAAGAAATTCAAAGTCCAGGACATTACCTGTAGTGGAATACCTTTATCTTTTTTATACTATAAATTAACAAAAAAATGCTATTCCACTACAGGTCATGGGTCTTTGGATGCGCTTGACTTTCAGCTACCGAGCGATCAACGTCCAAGGTTGATGCCAGATGGCATTCCGACTCTCGTCCCGGCTCATCCAGTCCACATTCCATCGCCTAAACCTTTTAGGCTACCGTTCCCACAATTTGTAGTATAAATAAGAACTATTCAAATTTTAGAAAAAGAAAGCTGGTGGAATGAATTTTATAAATGCCATTAAATACATTTTTCCCCACTTAAAAGAAAATACTTATTCAAATTAATCTTGATAAACGAAACAAGTTTATTTCATAAAACATGCTTGCAACTTTTTTTTCTTAAAGCAAATAAATGTTCTTGGCTCTTCTGAACCAAATAAACAAGCACACATCGTTTTTCAATGAAGAATATAAATTATAAAGCTAGTATAGTATTTATCTCTAGTATTTATAGAACGTTGAATATCGATATAACAGAACAGAAATGGATTACTTAGTGTTCAGGTATTGATTTTTTTTTTTTGAGTTAATTTCTTGGAAACTGGTTAAACTTGAGCTAAGACTTAATCTTATAACGTAATATTTGACGTGTGTGAAGAACTTGATGAAATTAAAATATCAAAGAAGTCGAGCTAATTTTGTTTCACCACGGTAGCTTGAATAAAGTTTATTTATAATAAATAAATGAGTTCTCGCCAACCGAATCAAAACAACATTCAAAGAAAGCTATTCTTTTTTTTTTTCCCAAAATCTTTTACTTCCTTTCCAAATAATCCAAATGATAATGAACCTGCCCTTGAAACTCTAGTTTCAGTTTTTTTTATCATCTATTTACTTCTGAATGTATGACCTTGGTACCATTGTACAATATTAAAAGTGATATCGTACCATTGAGTATATAAAGGGTCCATCCCAACCTCACCGTTAGTTTCGATATTTGTTGAAGGAACCTCAGCAAACGATATCTTTTCTGAAATGGCTTGCAACAAAATGGTGAGTTGCGATTTTATATTTAAT
>JAFIDM010000003.1:52268345-52294021 GCA_023159025.1 Thereuonema tuberculata
ATAGTTTCGTGCCAATTGTTGCACAACACTATGGGGTGGTATAGTTGTCATTGTCGCCGAGCTCCAATTGTTGCATAACAATATTTGTGTGGAATTAACTCCTTTTGAACCCCTGGGGGTGGTGTTTCCAGGTTCTAAGGTAGCCTATCTTTTCCGCAGGGTCCTAAAGAGTAATTCTGCAAAGTTTGGTCCAGATAGGTCAAAGGGCCTTGGAGTGTATAAAGGACAAAGAAAGAAAGATACATTCATTTTTATATATAAAGATTGATGAACATAACCCTTTTATTTGCAGGTATTTTTGCGCGTCATTAACTTCCAAAAGGATGGGTTCCCATAAATTGAAATAACAGAAAAGCAAAAGATTGTATTGAACTGAGTAATATTCCAGCATCTCATCTCGTTTTACTATTTTCATCTTCATATGTCAATTTTTCCAAGGAGCTTAAAATGTAAAAAAATGCTTTTTTACTTGTAGTTACTACTTCTGCTCTAGCGCTCCAGCGAGTTTCTACGCTGCATTTAACACCTTGACCAGTAACAGAAACTAAAAACATCCCATCGACGAGTGTAAGAAGAAGAAAATGAAAACAACTGCTCGATAGTTCCAAAAAATGTTAAGGAATCGATAGCAATAGAAGCAGCGTGTAAACATGCCAGGTTTATAGAATGATTTGTACATACTACAAATTCTGCATTTGGATTTATTAGTTTAATGCGAGTTTGAACACCGCTGTGCTTTCCTGCCATGGCGGCAGCATTATCGTAAGCCTGTCCTCTGCAATTTTTTATATCTAAACCGTAATTTTCGAATTTCGTTAAAATCATATTTGTGATTTCCTCAGCAGTTTTTCCTTTAGTTTCTACAAAGTCAATAAACGATTCTACAACTTTAACTTCGCTGCCATCAATAACTACATATCTAATAATTTGACTGGTTTGATCTTTGTGGGAAATAATTGGAGTGCTGTCAAATATCATACAAAAGTATTTAGCTTGCTTTATTTGATCCTTAATTGTTTTTCTCACTGCGCCTCCCAATAGCTCTACGAATTCATTCTGAATCTTCGGCGACAAATAGGAGATACTGTATTTATTACCCATCTTAATTTTTACTACATGTTCAGTACATACTACTTAGCCAACAAGTCAACAAGCTCTAGAAAATTTCCTCTATTTTCCATTGAATTGATGTCTTCCTGATGAACACTTTCACGATGACCTCGAAACGCTAAATTTTGTTTTGCTAAGAATCTAATTATATCAACTATTCTTGTAAGAATTTCCTTCCATTTTTTGATTTTCTTATCAATATTCTGTTGTTAAAGTTTATCAAAAGTTGCGCCATGTCCAAGTCTTATTTCTAATTCCTTCCATTGGGAACAAGATCGAATGTGCAATGGGCTCAACTCGTGTTGACTTATTTTGGGATTAAGTTTCCACCATTTGTTAAAACCATTTTACATGATTTTCCACATGCAAAAATGTTAACTACATTATTCATTTCTAAAGCTAATGACGCTGGGAAATAAAGGGTTAATGGAGAAATTTGAATATTTTCATATTCTTGTCGTAAATCTTAATAATTTTCAGTAAAATAGACGAATTTAAATTATTTAAACATTTCTTCAATTGGATAAGCGTAATATAAGGAAAAATATTCGAAATCATATAGTAATTCATAATTCGTAGAAATTATGAATTACTAAGTAATAGTAAACTTATGAATAGTAAACTTATTATACTAAATTTCTGAAGTGAACAAGTCGTTTTTTTACAACTAAAACTAAATATAAAAAATGCCGCCCCAAAATATGTGCCGCCCGGTGCGGACCGCACCCACCGCCCCCCTCTAGTTACGCCACTGAGGTGACCTCTGGGTGTAAAGTTATGAGCGAAAACCGAATATGCCCCCAACTTTCATTAAATGTCTGCAAAATTACTCATTGGTAATAGAATGAAAACGTGAATTTCCATCTCACAAAAGCTGTATTTAATTAAATGATGTTGGTGCGAAATTTCTCTTACGTTTTGAATGTTTTCTGATAAATTCAAGAAAGTATACTTTATTTAAAAGTGTTACATGAATGTTTAGTAAATCTATTAAAGTGTTAAATATATCTTTAAAATAAAACAAACTTAGGCCGTGCTGGCGTGGTCGTGCGGTTTAGCCGGCGGGCTGCCGTTGTGGCCGATGCGCCAGTACCTGGGTTCGAATCCCGGTGGTGGCATGGCTGTTTCTTTCTTCTTCTGTGTTTCGTCCGTTTCCCACCTGGGACTTACTATCTCAGGGTTATCCTGGACAGGATATAATTCTCGTCCCCCCTTTCTTGAATTTCACTAGCCTCGCCCTGACGTTGTCAGGTTGAGCTAGTTCCGTGGTCCCTAGTTGGCCAAATTCGATAAAAGGAAGGAAAACAAACTTAATTTGACCCCTAACAATTTGACGCCTTAATCCACCCCTAACAACTGCCGAATGGTAGGTCGGATCGACAAGCGCACTTCACCATCGTGCTCAAAGGCCCAAAGACGTAGGAATAACATATTGTCAGGTAATAAAAGTAAATAATTATTTTGCATGTGTACATTTCAAATTAAACCAAGAAATGTAGAAAATCGTATTTATCAAAACAAAACAAAAATTCTAAATAATATGATTAAATAAATGCTTTACAAATAATAAAATAAAAAAAAAAAAGCTCAAAATAATATTGAAAAAAAAATCCAAATTCATTTCACTAAAAACAAGCCTTTGAAATATATATATATAAAATAATAAAACTAATAAAAATGTAATATTTACAATAATATTTGATAAGAATGTAGAATAAGATGGCGGTTCGGTCTGTGGATAGTGGTCAGGACTTCAGTTTGCAATATATAAATACGGTATTCAAATACAATAAATATCATAAATATAAAAGCTATATAAATAATTAAAGTAATATTCAAAAGGATGAACCTACAAATACGTATAATATGTAACAGTAAGAATTTCTTTTTTTCAACTACAACTGGAGATAGTTTTCTTATTTTTTTTTTTTTTTGTCAATATACGGCAGATTTTCTGGAGAGTCCTTCAACGTAAAAAAGAAAATGCAATTTGAAATTCTAATATTATAAAAATTAATATTAGAATTAAAAAAAAATGCTTAAGTGAAGAATTTAGTGATGGACAATTATAGAGTAAATTTTTAGTAGAAGATAAAGCAGCTGTTAACGAATTAAGTAGGGCGAGGTGAACTTAATCTATAATATATTAAAGGGGGGAATCTGTGGATGTGTGTGTGTGTGAGTCTGTTTTGAAATGTTTAGCATACTTCCCAACATGCTACAAACCTTAAATTTGACATATGGGTAGATTCCATAATGTAGACAATGTCAAAAGTATAAAAATATTTTTTTTTTTTTTTTTTTGGGGGGGGGGGGGGGGGGAGAAATTACTATGAAGTCTGTGGCAGCAACCAGCAAAAAAACCTGAGTTAAGCAGTCTGCAATGCTTTCCCCTGCCATTTCGAAGTGAACTTACAATTTCAATTTGTTTCTCATCCATATCATTGTAACCCGGACGAAGAACGGGGATTTTATATATATGTATCAGAGCATTCAAATTTTCTTTTTTTTGTTGCTATTTAATTCAGTAGTACATGTGGGGTAATACATTGCAATGAAATTAGTTTTGTTAAATAAATAAACTAGTACTACATTGATTTTCATAGTCACCTTTGTTTGTAAAATAACTGATTAACCAATGTTTAATTGTCTTATATATTTTTAATAACGTATAATGAAATATTAAAGAATAGATTTAAATGTAATTAGAATTTCGGAAAGTTCATTATAATACAATATTTTTAACCGTAAACACTATTAACTTTTTATCGTATTGTTAATGTATTATTAAATATTTATGCAATTTTCAATTTTGTTGAATTAATCAAATGTAGTGAATTTTATTCTTTAAAACAGATTATCTTTCTATTATACACTATTGGCCATTAAAAGTGCAACACGAGGAAGGACGCATCCGATCGACTCGAAATTCGCGCTATGCGTAGATCATGGGAGCACATGTAAATAATTAGCAGAGCAGCAGATATGCAAATAATGTTAGGCAGTAATGGTCCCTGAAAGCAGTACTGTATAAGAGAGGAGAGGCAATGGGCAGTATTGGAATTGTGTTTGCTCGCCTTTCTTATGCACAGACGGCTGAAGTTTGTCGAAGCAGCTTTTCGACTTTGATTCCGGGAGAATTGTAGCATATCGAGACTGCGGATTTTCCTTCCGAGAAATTGGTGCTCGTGTTGAACGACACGCGGCCACAGTGAGAATGTGGAATCGGTGGGTTGAGGAAGAACGAACTCACCAACGTGAAGGATCCCACCGAACGAGAGGACAGACATCTTGTGCACATGGCTGTTACGGAACGCACAGCCACATCACAAAACCTAGCTCAAGATGGTCGCAACCGTGTCTGGCGGTATCGCGGCAAAAGACTGACTGTGTCCTGTATAATGAATTGCCCTACCGGTCCGGCACCTAGGGTTATAGTATAGATTCCAGTCCCGCTCGCATCTAGTTCGCATTCCCGGTACATTGAACAGCCACCGTTACATCTCTGAGGTGTTGGAGCCTTACCTTCCGGACCTGCCTCTGATCAGTTACTAACAGGAAAATGCGCTACCGCACGTGGCACGCGAAGTCCAACAATTTCTGGACGGCCACCAAGTTCAACTTCTTCCGTGGCCCGCGCGTTCACCGGATCTGTTTTTGAACAGATATTCGACACGTCTATTGAACACGTCTGGTCTATAATCGCACAACAACTGGCACCACAGACCATCCGCTGCCTCAGCAGATAAACTTTGGCACAGTTTCGAAACCGCATGGAGTGACATACCCCAAACGCACATCCAACGTCTCTTCTCTACGCAGGACTGTATAACAGACGTTATTACCGCCCATGGTGGCTACACGAGATAATGATTTCTTTACATTATGCATGTCGCACCGAGCTGTAATTGTAATCATTTCACCCTTGTACCATAAGTTATCTGTAAAATAAATATGGCTTTCTTATCTTTCGCAGAGTTGAACTTTTAATGGCCAACAATGTATTTCTATTTGTTCACATTGAAGCTATTTTTGAGTTTTACGGAAGTAGCTTCGTATTGTAACACATTGAAAAGTCTTTAAAAGTTTCTTCTACTTCAAAGAAACCACAGAACATTGAGTTAGATCTCTCTCTCTCTCACATTATTTTTCCAATATTTTTTATTATGATTATATTTTACATTCTTCTTATCGTTATTGCAGTTAAAGTAATAGATAATTTATTTTAAATTCTAAATTGTAAAATTTCCTTATACACCAGTTTTACTTTATAACGAATTAAACTGTTAGGATCCTCGAATACATGCGATTTCTACTTGGAAATGACAATTTAAAAACTATTTCTTTACAATTACTATTGAAAGTACAGAACTATCTAACACTAGGAAATTTTTAATTACGTACTGAATTTCTTCAGAAACTAGATAGAGATCAATTGGACGAGCCATAATTTATTTTCTATTTCACAGACGAGATCCTAAAATGCTCTAAATTTTGTTTGACTATTTACTTGCGGAGACCTTGATAAGAGTCAAAAAATTAAATTCATCAAAGTACGTGAAGTGAAGTCCCAAACTCTCGTGAACTGAGAAAATTTTACGAATTAATTCTCACTAAGCTTGATTTATTCTCTTCCTTTTTATAATTCCTTTACTGTGGTGATTTGCAATAAATAAGTATGTTTCTAAACATTCCTGTTTCTAGAAATGTTGTGAGTTTTAAATTTTTCATGTCATCTCTATTGTAGTGACTTCGTTTGTCAGCTTGAATAAGTTGAAGGATAAACTCTTCCTGATGTCAATACAGATGATCCTAAACATTCTTTATTATTTACTGCATTGTACTCAAAGCGAAGAGACAGTACAGAAAATGTTACGAACTCCAAAATGATATATTTCTGATAAAGGAGAAGAGGATTATTATAAGGAGCGATCTTTGGATTGAGAATTATTCTGTCAGGATTATTATATTACACTATATTGTTGTACGGAAAGACAGTTAATAAACTTCAGGAAGGCGAGACACGAAATTATTGCTGTATTACGATTTGCGATGTCAAGTGTTTGGGAAGGCACTTGTTCGTTAAAAAAAAGTGCCTAATTAGAAAATTTATAAAAATATCATTTTCAAAAAATAACAGAAATTAAATAAAATGTTAATGGAGAAAAACGAAATATTCAAAAAGAGCTTATATCTTAAACTAAATCTTGCTCTTAACTTTCTCCGGCAGAGAAGTTTCACGAACTTTGTCTTTAGTAGTGTTATACCAGTTCATTTCCCTAATGTTATGTAAAAGTATATCGAAAAGAAACTGCTTTTTATGTTATATTTCATTTAATACCCCTTCAAAATGAGTAAAAATATCAGTTTTATTAATTTTAGATGTGTAACAGCCCTGATTCATGAATATTCCTATTCTTTAATGTTTTTTTTTTTTTTAAATTTATCAAGTGCTTCCAATATAGTACACATATACTATATGAAAGCCTTTGAATTTTTTTTGGAAGATAGTTTCTATCAGGAATATGCTTTAAATATCTATGGAATTTGTTAGGAATTTGTTATAATAAATTAAAGAAATACACTAATCTATCGCCATAATGATTAATGCTAAATGACAAAAGAATTACTTTCATGTGGAAAAAGAAAGTTATTAATGGACGTTACCTCCCAAGGCGTGGAGAATTTCTTAAAAACAGAAAAATTTAGTTCAAGGAAACGAGTGAATCAGTGTTGTTTTCTTTGTATGACTTTCACTTTGAAATGTTAGAAAACTGTCCCTGGATTCACTTGTACCTGATACATGAAAATTAAACTCTTCTTTCTTTCTTATTTTATAAAAAAAAGCTCAAAAACAACAACAAAAAACCAGACAGAACTATTTTTTCCTTTCCACCCTCCTTTTTTTTTGCCATCTTCTTTTGTCAGCGTATAAAAAAGATACTAATAAGATTTCTGAAAATTAAACAAAATAAAATGTATTTTTTTCCTTTATTATTTATAAGGATTATTGATAAAAATTGTCAATAGGTTCTGAGCATTTTCTTAAAGATAAACGAGAGTAAAATATTTTATTATTATTTGTTTGGATTTCTATTATTTCTTCTAAAGTAATTTGTGACATTTCAGCGATTGTGTATCTTATGAAGTAATTTAAGAGTTATCTCTACAAAATACTCTGTTTGTTCTCAATTCTAAATTTTAATATTTAGTTTTCAATTTCACAATTTTTTGAATTAATAACAAAAAGGAATCATTTTATTACTGGATATTCAAATTATAACTTTAATGCATTTAAATATGGAGATACAATGAATTCTATAATGTTATTGTATTTCTATTTAAAACAGAACAGAAAGAAAATTTGAAATTTATTTCATGGAAAGCTGATTCATTTATCCAGGATGTGATTGTACTGACCGAAGATCCCCGTTTTGTTTTCATTTTTGCTATAAAAATAAAATAAAATATTAGATATAAAATATTAACAAACAATAAATTTGAAAGCATTTCCAAGATTCATTAAATTAGATTATTTTAAGATATTAAAAATTAGTAAGTTCTTTTTTTTTATATTTGTTATTTTTTTTATAATCGACTAAATGAATATTTCTTAAATAGGTGAATTAAGAATGAATAGCATTTTAAATAACAAACAGAGAATTATAGTAAGCTATTAAGCAATTTTTTCTTAATTAAAAGCTGAAACTGTAATGATTAAAGTTATTACAACAAAAAATTATTATAATTAATTACTAAAACTACAAATACATTTTACATCACAAAGTTTCTGTATTTGGTTGTGATTTATTTCGCTTCGAAACTTCATTAGATTCTGTTGTTGTCACTAATGATGGTTATTCTTTATATTTTTTTCGAAATTCAAAGTTAAAAATTTTGACAAATTCTAACTACAGTAAAACTTCGGTTAACCGAACTCGAGTCAACCGAAACCCGGGTTATAGAAAACGCCTCCGAAAATCGCAAATGCTACAAACTATTGCTACAAACTATTAAGTACAGAATACTATATATTGATGTTCAAAATTTGTTTTTATATTTTATTTAATATATCTTAAGGTTTGTAGATTAGAATTTCCATTCGTAAACATTCAAAGCATTAATTTGCTTCGTATGCATTTTCAACAATACATTGTGATAAATTTACCCATTGATAACACAATTTTAGGTTGCCTTGCATTCAAAAGTGGAAGACACAAAACCTTACTGCCGATATAGTGAACCACTCCCAATTTATCTACAGCTAGAAATCTCTATCCTGCTCTTTCCTATATCTATATTACTTTTCCAGTTTTACATATATTTAATTAATTTGATAAGTTCGCTCTAATAATGTCTTAAATAAATTAGCAAAATTTATATTGTAATTTTATTGGTAAACCTAATACTAATACTACTAATAATAATAAACAAAATAAATATCCTCTCTTCAGTTCTTCAAACTTAGCCCAACAAACTTTTATTTTCGATCCACAGCGCTATGGCAAATTTTGGACAACATTACGTTAAGACAAACTTAAGTAATAACACTACAGCTCTATGAAAACATCAGTTTTCATCATTCAGTGGATTAGCGATCCAAGAGTTCTCAAAGAATTTTGCTTTGAATAAATTACATTGGAAATAAAGTTTTTTTTCTATTTCTTTTTCTGGTTCTTCTATTTTCACTATAATTATATTTTCACTTTTTCCATTTATTAGCTAGGTTAAATCAGGGATTGCGGATTCAACGAGTACAAAAAAAATATACTGTTGGTAGAACGTACATTTCTTAATACATTTTTTATACATACATTTCTTTTATATATTTTTTTTTTACTGGTGAAATTTTGACGTAAATGTTGACTTTTATAACGTGTTTGATCAAAAGACCAAATTTTAATTTACAAAGTAACAGAACACTTTACCTTCAACCCAAATAATGACCCATTTGAAACGGATTTCCCATCATTCCAAGTAGGTAAAGTTTTAGAGGGCAGGCGAGAATATTCCAAGCTGGATTTCTAGCACCAATCATCCAGGGATAACCAAGCGAAGGATATCCATTTCCAAAGTTCATCATATTATTTCCGTAGCCCATCATGCCACCACCCATGCCAAACATACCATTGCCTGAACCAAGCAGATTACGATTTATGGCATCCAGACCGGGAATCATTCCAGTCAAGGGAAGGTGTTTTAGGGCACCCAGACCCATTCCTAAATGAAAATCTCCTCTTTCATTTTGGTGAACAGGAAAACTTCTCGGCCTAGATTCGATGTTTTCGAAGCCTTGTTTTGGTTCTCGTTCTCCGAAGAGTGATGGAAATCCCGATGGAAAAGAACTTCCCTGTAGTTTTTGGTCGTTATTACGAGGTCTGGCTGCAGAATCAGAAAACAACAGAAGAAGGAAAACTGGAAACTAAAAGAAAAATCAATAGTCAATTGATCAAAGATAATCAATTATAGTCTTTTTCTATTTTTTACAACTTATATAATTTTTTTTAGGAAAAAAATATAGTTCCAGTACAAATAAATCAATAAAACATTTTCATTACAACGTCATGTGCAACTCAATACAAAATAGACTTTTATAGCTTCTTGAGCATTACCATCCCATCTGCATTCTATTTGTTTTCTCCAATGGATTTCCTTAGGAAAAATAACATTTAAAATTGATAAAGCTTAATTCAGAAATTCTCTTACCTTAAGGATTGTTGTCATCTTCAGATCTTTTTCTTACACCTTCTCTTCTGTCTGGCTTTCAGTCCTGTTGTCTTGTGTTTGCTCAACATCTTCCTTTTATATACTTTGTTTCAAGAGTATTTTTCTTCATTTTGACCTTGTCTGGTTAATATGATAAACTTTTATGTGTTGTTTAGTTTTACTAATCAATCTAAAGCGGAACTTGATTACATTGTAAAACAAAGCCTAGTTTCGCAATTAAGAAACTTAGGAAGTGACAATTTGCACGTGCATTTGCTACAGTTTTCAAAGCAGGCGAAGTTTAAGATCAGCATAGGTAAGAATTATCAAGCTTCAATTACATTTCCTTAAGATTAAAATATGAATTAGTGTTTTTCGGTTTTTAATGTTACGAGATTTCAATTCTTTGCACGTTCCTTTGTTTTTACAATCGTATAATGAATTAAATGAATTCAAAACATAGTCTCTGTCTTTTTAAATAATTCTTTTAAAAATTTTAAGCTAAAGTTTAAAATCTTCAGCATATCTGGGAAGAATAATTAAGAATGGATTTATAGAAGAGAAATCATTACAAATTTTTTTCTAGGAATATTCAGTCATATTCCTAGAATTTTGAATTCGGCAGCACGTTTTCTGTGTGTATACTCTGTATCGATATTTTCTATCTGAATTTTATCATTATTAAAAAAGCTTACTGCTTTAAGTTATCTTATTATCAAGAACTAATTTACGACTTTCTTGAAATTACATTATTTTCTTTCGACGTAAATTTTGTAGTTTATTTTATGTATTTTTATTTGGTCAGCGCTGGCTTTAAGATATCAGATGATCAGTAGGCCTAACACCCGAAAATCTCTGCCCACCTCCATCACAGTAAGTCATCTCCCCTCATTATTCGAAATCTTTTTTACAAGTTTTCGCTAATTCGGGTCACATTTCTATTTGCTTTCTTTTATTTGCTCATTTTTTTTTATTTTTCTGCATTTTGGCGCCCCGACCTATCCCTGCTATGCTTACGGTTTTTTATTTATGAATTCTGAAAATTTCTCAACCTGATCTTGCCTCATTCAATTTAGCAACAGCATCCTTTAATTTGACATAACTATTTTGTTAAAAATTATTGTTATCAACGTCTTCCAATCGTCAAACTTCCTCTAAGTTGTAGTCTCTTGTTAACCTAAATCTTAGGCCAGTTAATTTTATCTTCCGAAAGATGAAATGAAGAAAGATCGCATTATTAATTTCCCTAAAATGTGCTCAGGAATTTTGAATATTATTTGGATCATTCAACCAATGAGTAAATGAAAAAATATATAAAAAACTTAAGGCTTTAAAAAAAATTCGTAGTTCTCAAGCCACTTTATAATTTTCTAATGTGCATTGAATATAATAAAAAAAAAATATAAAAATATTACAAACAACTGCTGAAATTTACCTTAACGTTGGAGCAACATGTTTTATTAGTGGAGACAAATTGTACAATTGTTTGATTAAGAGTTTTTATACGATATTTATTTTAAACTTAGAGGTAGTGTTTCGTGTATGTTTTTCCCTTTTTTTTCTAATTTGAGAAATATAATATCGGGAGTAATTTCTTTAGTTTGGATTTTTTTTTAAAGCCCAGCTATTTCTAAGTTTCTTTTTTCGTTTTTTCTGTTATTTTATATATGTGAAATTATATTGGTTGGGAATCATATTTTATAACCCTATTTTTATTTATAATTCTGTTTTATTAAAGATTTTTCCTTCATTTTCCTTTACTTGAACCTTCCTTTTCTCTCTGCCTTCTAATGTACCGTGACCACGTGATGAATACAATTCCTTTTTTTTTCCCAATCTTTTCTTCTCTTTGTAATGAAACTAACGAGAGGGAAAGGTATAATTGTGAGGTTTTTCTCTAAATGGAACCAACCAAGTACGTCACGATAAGGGTGCAGATGTTGAAATACCCAATCTAGAACAGGGGTGTAGAATATTTCTCCTTGGAGTTCCCTTTCTAAAGAAGTTTTTGAAATTCTAACAGCCCATTCCTTTCAAGGAAACAGAATATAAACTTTTTTTTGCTAGTCAATAACAAACTAAATTTTGAAAGAAACAAAAGATATTAAATATGTTTTCAAAATTTGAACGATAATAATTACGGAAATACGAATAACATTCCTTGATGATGATTTTGATACTTCAATTAAAATTTATTTTGTTTCTTTATTTTTTAAATTTTCATCGAAGGATTGATTACAATTATAATTTAAATAAAATACAGATACTAAGAATATTATAAACTAGTGGCAACCCGTGAAATATTCATGGAAGTAAAACAGATTCCACAATTTTTTAAATACCGTGACATTTTTCAAAAACACTAGATTGAAAACGGTGTTCTAAGCTCATTTTTTAAAAACCATGACTTCATGACAGCCCACGTATAATTTGAATGATTACTAAGCAACAAAACAAAATATGTATTTTAATCATGGTAACTCTTGCAAGCATGTAATTATCCATATTTAGAGGTTAGTTTCGAAATATGCTTGAAGAGTCAATAAGGTGTGAGATAACGTGTAATTAATAAAACAATACGTGTGTAGTAGTTCATGACTTAAAATAATATAATGTGTACATATAAACACACTACAAATTGAAACTATATACAAATACAAAATTGATTTACCAGTTTCGCAGTAGCCAGCGCTACGCTTTCTCATTAAAAAAAAGTTAACCTCCTACCCTAAAATAATGTCAATCCAGAGTTTGGTGGCGCCACCTTGTATTTTGTTTCTGCGTAAATACTGTTTCCCTAGCTAGTATTGTGAAATGTTATGGCGCCACCTTGTATTTTGTTTCTGCGTAAGTACTGTTTCCCTAGCTAGTATTGAGAAATGTTGGTGGCGCCACCTTGTATTTTGTTTCTTGCTTAAATACTGTGTCTGTAGTGCTGTTGGGACGACAAACACAAATATCCGTACATCCGACAATTTTTGCCTATTAATAGTATGATTACATTTTAATCAATTGCATTTAATAACTATTGCCTTATCTAAAAAAGTTTATTAAGTTGTACTTTAACTATTTAATATATCATCAAGAACTCCAAATATTTAATAATACTTATAATTTAGCGAAGTAATTTAACAGATGAAACACTAGCAACTATTAATTATCTTTCTTATTACGAAGTTTTATTTATTTTTATTTTTTTTGTCTTCATCAAATCACGAACGAACGCAAGAGAAATAATAAAGTACTTATCATCCTGATTCATGCAAATGAGAGAATATTCAACTGAAACCTAATTGGTTAAACGAAATTAGCTACGCCTCTATTTACGTTAATTCCTTTTCATTAGTTAGTTAACTTTCCCTGTCGTTCAAACATTGCTAATCAAATTTCGTAATAAAAAATGAATGAGTAAAAAGAAATTATATTAAAATTTTATTCAAAGATTTCAATTTGTAAGATATGTTCTTAATATAATGAAATTATTTTAAAATTATTTATTGATGTTTTCATGTTGGGAATGTAATCTATAAAATGCAACTATTTCCAAATGAAAAAGAAAAAGAAAGTTCTGTAGAAGTAGATCGTTATTATTTTTACTTATAAGTTATTCTTATCTCCATTATTTTAGTAAAGACTTTACATCATTAAAAAAAGATTTATATCAGTTTTTCAGATGTTTAAACCTTGAAAAATACATAAGCTTAAAAATTTCTAAATTTATACGTGTTATAAATTTTTGTTGCGAGAAGTTGTTGTATGAACTTTTATTTAGTAATCTATAAGGTAATACAACCTTACCAATTTTTTCTCTTCACAAAAAGCTTGGTATAAATGATTTTAAAGAATTACTAACAAATAAAGAATGATATAAATTTCTTCTATATTGTGATGTTTTTATGTCGAGAAGCAAGGACAGAGATCTAAACAAACTGGCTGCAGGCCAAAGAACTCTTTATTAAACATCAGTTTAAATAATTACAATAAACAAAGAACGATTGGTTGAGACACTAACACAGCGACAGTTCATTGGCTACAGCAATTAAAGTAAAATTTTAAATTTTAAACTATTAAAAATGAGAACTTTGACAATTAAAAACAAAGCAATTAACAAACAACACAATTAGCAACTGAACGATCGGAAATGGCACAAACATTAAACTTTGAGACTTAAATAAAGACTTATTAAAAAAAAAGTAGAAATAAAAGTAGAAATAAAATAAAAATTACTCGTTACAATATTTACATTAAGAAATCGATTAAAATGTTCTTCAAGATACTTATAGGAAGTCATTGATCAAATTCCAAATCTAGAAAATTCGAGATTAATATTTATAATTATATTTGTACTCTGGGACTGTTTCTGTTGTTGGTCAGAATTTTTTTCGATTGTTCATTGAGATAGTGGTTATAATTTAAAAGATGATCAAAGAAATTCTTCTTCTTATTATTATTATTAATTCTTATTATTATTCTTATTTTTATTATTTAATTATTTTATTTTTTTGTGAAATTCATTAAAAAAATTAAAATATTGAATTGTGAATTGAATATTTTTAACTTATTCATTATATGGAAGTTTTAATATATTCATTCACTACTGTTGATTAAGATGGCCAAGATCATATCCATAGAGATATCCAAGACCATGCCGTAGAGATGGGAATTTTCTTAAGATGTATAAAAACTTGGAGTTTCGTATTTTTCTCTAATAAAGAATAATTCGAGATTTTTTTTTTCAATATCTTCTTTCCTTCCTTTTATCGATTTTGGCCAACTAGGGACCACGTGACTAGCTCAACCTGACAACGTCAGGGCGAGGCTAGTGAAATTCAAGAAAGGGGGGACGAGAATTATATCCCGTCCAGGATAACCCTGAGAGAGTAAGTCCCAGGTGGGAAACGGACGAAACACAGAAGAAGAAAGAAACAGCCATGCCACCACCGGGATTCGAACCCGGGTGCTGCCGCATCGGCCACAACGGCAGCACGCCGGCTAAACCGCACGACCACGCCAGCACGGCTAATATCTTCTTTATAAATAGTTAAATTACTGAATGTGAATTGTCACATTAAGACTTTTATATTATTTCTATATGTCTTCTGAAAACAAATAAAACAAGCAGATATTCACTATCAATAATAGTAATAAAATCGATAGATCCTTATAAATGTTTGTAGATAGGAAGAAATATTTATAGTATTGATTATAAATGTAATATTATTATTAATGTAATTTCTTATGTAATTTACACATTCTTATCTTACATCAGTTTCAATCTTTTAAAAGTTCCGTAATAAAACAAAGGTACTTATGACTTGAAGATGAAAGTTTCTAATTTACTTCAACAATTTAAAATTAAAATGAAAAACAGTTCCAAAAAACAAAAACAAAAACAAATAAATTTCAATTAAAAGCAATGTGACTTTTCTCTTTATAATATTAATTTAAGACTTGTTTATTTTTTTAAACTCATATTATTAATTAAATTTAATGAAAAATTTCAAAATTGTGTCGTGGATTTTGGAAGTTTAATGAAGGACAAAAAAAAACAATTTTTTTGAGAAGACTTCACAATTTTATTAGCAAGACATAAAAGAAAAGGTATGGGAAAAAAGAATTTACAGAAGGATTAAAAGATTTATTTAAATATTAAATAAATGTTGTCAGCTTCTTGATTTAATTCTGTCACTGTTACCTGTAATAAGCAAATAAATAAATAAATAAATAAAAGTTATTTTAATAGTTTTTAAATTTTAAAATATTTTATGTTCTTGCAGAATCGTGAAATTTTATGAAATCGTGAAATCGTGAAATTTTACATGACTAACATGATAAAATAATTGAAAATTACATGGAAAAATTCATATAATAAATTCAGTATTTAAGATGTTCATTCAAGCTTTCTTAAAAAATAAAAAAATATTACCTTTCGGTAGTTTAACCATAGTAACCAAGTCCATATCCATAGCCATGACCATATCCATAACCAAGACCGCCATAGCCAAGACCATATCCATAGCCAAGTCCATAACCTCCGTAAAGTCCTCTGCCGTAGAGTCCGTATCCTCCATAATAGGGAGCATAAGCACCATAGAGGGCACTACCCTCTGCTTTTTGATCTTCCTTCTCTTCGGCCATGCTGATAGCCAAACAGCAGGCGAAAAGAACAAAGAGGGACTGGAATAGAATGAACAAGATTACGGTTAAGTTTGATTAAAATAAAGAACTAATATAACTGGGAATAACTGAAGTAAAGTTACTTTTTTAGAAACAATGCTACATCACGAGTTGTTGATAATGGAAGAGTAGTTTTTTTTTTTATAAGAAAACTTTAAGAACTGTTTGCTTCAAATTTAAGTTTTATGAAAATAATATATTACATAAACTGCTAACTTAAATTCTAAAAAATTGCTTACTTAAGTATGACAAAGATATTTAAATTACTTTAAGAATTTGAATAGAATTTTTTAAACTACTTAAAGAAAGCATTGAATAAACTTACAATCTTGTTGAAGATCATTGTGATTGAGATTGTAGGTGAGAGAGTTGAAACTCTTTAAGTTTGCTTGAGAAGAACTGGATGCTTAACACTTTCATTCGCCTGATATTTATAGTGAAATGAAAAGTTATTGCAGCAACATCTTTAACTTTGGTGGCATATCCGTGACAGGAACCCTCGATATTTCAAGGCTAAATGCTTTGTACCAATATCATCGGAAAGGATTACAAAAAAAAATAGGTTTTCACTTTAATTGGTGATGACTTTCATTCAAAAATAGGAATTTTTTTAGTTCGCTTTTTAATTTGTAATTACGACTATTCAATTTTTTTCCCACCTCCCAAATCCTGGATTTTTCTTAGTATTTTGAGTGTTTAACGATCCATAGAAATGTATATTTATATCTCTTTTCTTAATTATTCGGATCGGTGATCAGACACATTGGAGCATGTTAACATTGAAACCGTTACATGGGAAACGAAACTCAAAGAGCAACGAATGGACTCAATTCTTTAAATGAAAATGAATGATTCAATAGATATCTACCAATTTTGTTTAAAAAAGTTTGGATGTTCCTTTAAAAGATGCCGCTATCAGATCAGCAATTTTGGTTGAAATGGATAATTTTCTTAATTTAAACCAAGGTATGAGATATTCGTTTTTCTTAAAAAAGAATAACATAAATGTTAATCAAAGCTTCTTTCAGTATTTTTAATTTACTAATAAGTGAATTGTTAGCCCTGAATAACTATTTTCTTATTATTATTCTAACGTTCTATAATATACTCTCTACTTCATCTTTAATAACAATATTTCGTTCTCCTATACGGGAATTCGTTATAATACAATTCAAATAAACCAAGCGAATATTACAATTTTTCAATGCATGCCTAACAGTCTATCTAAGCCTGTGTAACATATCCTTACCAATAATTTCGATTGATTTATTTGAATTGTATTTTAACGAATTCTTTTAGTTGGAGGAATAAAAGGATTTCTTTTCTCTTCCTAATTTCTGTAATCTGAACAAGTTCCCCATGTAAGAGAACGAAATATGGTTATTAAAGATGTAGTAGTGGATATTTATATGTTATTAGCATTGAACTTAAAAAGGAATAAAAATTCACTAAAATTACAATCACTGAATTTGAATTTTTGATAGCGGGAATCGAATACAGGCTGTTTCTGGTTTATTAACATTCCTCATGTAAAATTCCGTTTATAGTTATTGAAATCAAATTACTGTTAATATCTTCAGTTAGGAATTCAGTTTACAAAAGACTTTGAACTGTTTACCAAAAGATTTAAAATATATATTAAAAAGTTTTATAAATTAAAGAGGTTATATATATAGAATAGAATAGCTTTGCTTAAATAGGAAAATACAACTGAAATGAAGATTCTTTTCTTTTAGATAAACTTTGTCCAGGTAATTTTTCTCTCAAATGTTTTATTTTCCCCAAGTTATGGAATATTTCGTCTTTTCAAGGATCTGTGGTTTTTTTATTAAATAAATAATAATAAAAACAATCGTTTCTTTAGAATTGAAAATTTTTTTAGTTCTCCGAGTGAGGGTCCCACCTTCCCGGAATTTAAATCATTTAATTCTCCCATCAATTAGCTTTATTGTCCTCCCAATGAATGATGGCCGCTCTGTTTTTGTGAGATCTGCGCATGTATCATCGATTAGTCTGGTCAGGCACGTCCGTCTGATTTCATGAAAGGACGCCGCCATTGTGCTAATCGCTTGTTACTTTGCAAAACAGCATTGTATTTATAAATAATATATATTTATTTATTTACATAAATACTTATTGTTAGCAACTGGTATTGAAATAACGCTAAATAGTCGAGAGAAGTTTTAATTTGGCGTTATCAACATGTCTTTCTCAGTGAAAACAGACTACGTCATCCATTTTGACAGGAAAACATAATTGATCAGCTACTGGAAGGGTTGCGCAGTTCAAACTTCCGCCGGTCATCTTTCATTTTGAGGATAATAATAAAACTACGTCTTCTTCTGTATGTAATTTTTCTGATTTTCTGATAGAATTAACTGTAATGCCGGAATTGTGTGACAATGCTATGAATTTATACCGAAGTTCAAATGAAACCATATAACTTTTAGAGAAAGATATCAATTCTTAATAATTAATTAATTTTAATTAATGCAATGCTTAATTTATAATTAAAACTGAAATCTTGTTTCATTATTGGCAAGGCCCCCCAAGAGAGGAGTCAGTTGGTCCCTCAGCACTGGGCCCGACCGTAAACATACTGAGATCTTCAGTATGTTTATAGTGTAAAACAGTGGTGGTCCGTTTTTTTTTTTTTTTTTGGTTGTTGATTTCGAGATTCCGTTTTTGTTTTTTGGTCGTCGATTTGGAGATTCCGTTTTTTTAGTCTTAAGGTGACTGTGGCACTTTGAGTATACTTGAGGTAGCCCTTACCTTACAAAAGAAGTTTTAAATGTTGAAGTTTTAAATCGTGTGGTATTTTCGCGATATTTTTGGCTAATAATTTATGATTTTGTTGATAACATGGGGGGGGGGGGCGGTATTGCATTTGGTATCTGGGCCCGGAATTTGATGTGGGGGGCCTAATTATGGGTAATTAAAAAAAAATGAGACGTAAAATCTAAAACTAATCTGATTTTGTTTTTTTCTTTGAAAGGAGAATTTGTTTTGGAAGATATTTAAAAAAAAATTAGTAAAGTTCTTCGAATGTTGTTTTATTTTACCGAAAATTCATCTATTTAGGAGAGAATACAACGATTTTGTTTTATTTATGTTCATAAGCAAGTTTTTTTAAATATTATAAAATTATCTTATTATAGAAATAACCATGTTTTTTCCCAGTACGTACCATTTTTATATCCGAATTAACCAGGATTATTATTGAGAAATATTATTGAGAAATTTTAATGAACTTTCTCACAAAAATACAAATAATCTTCAGTAGTAATGCTATTGGAATAACGGAATAAAATTCTCTCTTAAATATATGGAGATTATTCTCTTAATTCCAACAGAAAAATGCGATTCTGTAAGTTAATGAAACTGAAGTGATGCTGGATCCCTCAATTTTGTTAAAATTCTCGAATTCCTTTCAGAGATGATAAACAATATATTAAAGTAAATTAATTGAAATATAAAGATAAATATAAAGCTCATAAGCATGGAAATAACAGAATAGTGCATGCAGCCTACAAGATCAGAGAAAAAGCTAAAGAAGGTAATGTTTAAAAAAACCTTACTTGCTAATTAAGTGGTAGGCTTAGAGTTATTATATTTCTCTAATAGCTATTAATGTTTAATGATACATAGAAGAATTCTTCAGCCGATTAGAATGGATTTTATAGCATAAAATTCACAATAAAAGAGACAGTTGTGTCATGTTACATAATCATTTTGTTCAGTTTTATGCAACACTATGCAATTATTTCTTTGCAATTAAATAATGACATATATGTGCCAATCTATTTTTCTTGAGAAAAAATTATCATGTGCAATTTCATGTAAATCTCATATAATTCTGAAGAAGTATAAGCGATTTTTTTTTGTAAAAAAATTATGTATTATGTTAGTAAAGAATATATCGAAAAGCATATCCATAAGTAAGCAGAGCAATCATTTTTCAAATGTGTTCAATTTTAATCACAAAAATGATCATATAAGTTTCTGATTTTGAGTTCACAAATCGTATTTATTTGATTTTCCACTTTGTCTATTATGAATGGATTCTCTATCAGAATTCATTCTAATTCCATAATCTTATTATTATTATTATTATTATTATTGAAAAGTAAATTGAATTGCTAGCTATACGATAGTAACTAAAAGCCATTTTCATTTTTTTAAGTTTTCTATTAATACATTTTTCAATTTCGAAATCTTGATATTTTAAAAACATATAGTTATTAAATTTTTGCATTATATCTTAACTAAGAAAAAAAATCATCAAAATAAGAAACTTAATGTTTCTTAAGAAATTAATTTTTCATTGTGAAAAATCACTTAAAAATATTTTTACAATTCTTGTATTTGTTTAATTATGTAAAATATGAGCAACACGTAGAGGTATCATAACTTTAGCCTAGCATTGAGAAGGTCCAACTAGATGCAACATCCTCATATCAAAATGTATCCGAAAATTTCGCTAAAGAAAGAGAGCTACTTAAAAACAAATTATTATTAGAAACAAATGCAATATTTTTATTACAGTAATACACTCGCATCCACAAAAGAAATATCGTTTGCATGTATGGCCATTTAAAAGGTCTTGTACTAACAAGAAGCCATATACTGCTTTTCATGAAATTTTCTCAAAGAATTCATGATACGGGAGTGGTTATTTGGCAAATTTTGTTCTGGAAAGTTTTTTAAAGATTTTTAAAAATTTTATGATAATTTTATTAATTGTAGATATTTTTTCTCATTTACAAAACAAGTAACTGATTTTACGATATATAACATAAATTCTTTATTTGCGAATTTATTATCATCAAATTCTTATCAATTGTTTAACAAAAAATTGTGAAATTTTGATTAACTGTTTTTACATCAATATGATTTCTTTATTGTGTGTTATTATTTTATATTTGGCTAGTTCTGTTATTTCAATTTTTAAAAAAAATTACAATTTGCAGAAAAATAGGTCGAATTTTTTTACATGAAATGTAATCAGAATTTTTTTCTAAGCTATTTCGTAAATTTAGTATTTTTTATTTTTTATTAAGACAACATAAAAATTCTGTCATTTTGAAAACGGCTTATTATTAAGTAATCGACGATCCAAAAAAAATGTTTTTGTCTGTACGAGGTTTTGTACAGTAGACCTATTTAAGTCAAATAAGTCTTGATTGAAGTAGCCTACTATTAAAGAAGAAAGCTAATTAAATATTCTAAGAAACAAGACCAATTGGAATCTACCTAATTAATATCCAATATAATCTAATTGAATTCTTACGTTTGTAAATTGACAGTAGCCCGTATTTAAACGACCTTTTTTGTAAATTATCGATATCTATTACATTAAATATTTGTTGAACTTCTTTGTTATTTGTTTATTAAAATGAAGAGCTGTAAGGGATACGGTTTTAACACGAACATTTTCATAAGAGATTTTGGACAGCTGATGATGGTGAAGCAAATAAGTTCTGATTTATACAAAAGAATCAGAATTCGGCGTTACGAATTCCAATTCAAAAAATAAATTACAATTTAAAGGAGCTTTTTAAAAATAAACGTGAGGGAAAAAAAATATTACAAGGGTGCAAAACTGGAGAGAAAGGCTTCTAACTTTTCTTCAGAACGGGAAGCCAAATTAGACGCTCGCCTCACTTTTATAGAACATTAAAAATAAATATAATTTGGAATATTCGATGGTGTTCGAACCAGAAGCCTCCAAGCGTTTTTTCAGTTCAGCTAAAGGCTCCACAATAAGAAACTAAAAAGCTTATTAATTTCTAAGCAAATAATTTTTAATAATATTGATGAAATATCTTATCTTTATTTTAACTTAAAAAAAGTCAATCTTTAAAGGACAAATATGTAGAATCTTCCAACAAACCCCTTAAACATATCAGATATATTTTCCAGTTTAAAATAAAATAGTAAAATATGCATTTTTTAACCTTTAATACGAGAAATTTTACTTTTCAGGGTTCTTAATCACTAACTTTCTAAATTAAGAATAATTTTTTTTTTTCATAAGAACGTTTTAATTAAAATTTTACTTTTGAGAGAAAAAAAATAGCAGTTTTTGTGACCGAAAACTTAAAAATAAATTTTCTTTGTAAAAATAAAAGGTCAAGGAATATTGTGAAACACCTCTACGTGGATGGCTGACCGCTATATCCACCAAATCTAAACAGTAAAAAATGAAAGTGATTTTGTTCATTCTTTTTCCCGTTACATTTCCTCTTCAAATAGAAAAAAAAAATGAAAAAGCTAAAACCCGCCCATGACAAAAAGATAGAATAAGAAGAGGTTCCCGTCACTAACAGCCTCCACAGCCCATCCCCTTCAATGTCATTGAAACACTAAGTATATAAGCAACTGTAACAACCCATCTTCAACTCAAAACAGCAGTTTTGAAGAAACAGCCTCACTCGTAATAATGGCATTCAACAAAGTGGTGAGTAGAGAATACATATGTTGAATTAGAATAAGGATTTTTTTTTTTTTTAATAATAACTTTTTTCAAATTCAAAGCTTAATTTGTTAAAAAATTATTAATACTTTTTGTTTTTATTTTTCTTCAAAAGTTAAGTTAAATACAGTTTTTTAGCTTACAATTTTTAAACGTTTCATAGCTTAGAAAACAGATTGTCTAATAAAGTTTCAAATTACTAGATAAAACATAAATAAACTAAAAATTAATAGATAAGAACGAATTAATTATTATCTATTAATTATTAGTTTATTTGATTAATTAATAATTAGAAAATTATAATCTATAACCCTAAAAAATAAAAATAGATTTATTATTGAAAAACTGACTCTTTTTTATGTAAACAATTAGAATTTTCTTTCTTTTTCATGTAAGTTAAAAAAAAATATTTACCTTTATTGATAAGTGAAAATTATAACTTTATAATTTTATAACAAATAAAATAAAATTTGTAGATAAATAAAATTTATTATAAGAATATCAAGAAATTGAAAATATATAAAAAAAATTCTGTATCATTATGATGGTGAAAATGTATTTGTAAGCTACATAAGTTTAATTTCCTTTCCTATAATTCTTAAAAAGAATGCATGTGACTTAATGAACTAGAAAAATCAAAATCAAAAAAAGTAATCATTACATTTCATTTTAGTTTTGAGTTAAATTAAAGTAAATGTTTCATTCGGCGTCAAATTTCTGTACATCATTATTAAGTGCCTCTCAATGGCATTGAGCTATACTTTCTCTCTATTAGGTCACAGCAACATAAATATTGATAACCTGAACTTTATTGCTAATTAAAATATAACATTATTAAATTATCTAATAATGTTCTAAAGAAATTTGTAAAGAAATAGAGCAACTAAATAAAAATCAATTATCTGTAAAAAAGATGCTGCTATTTAGCGAATAGAATCAGAACAACAATGAATATATTACAATTTGTGGATATTGAATATGTAAAACTACTAATAAAAAAAAATGAAATTGAATATTTTAATTTCTTCAAAAGATGTTTTTGAAGGAGGAAACATTTCATTGTTTTTGTTTTTTTTTTATTCCAGTGTTTTTTGCTTATTGGGATCTGTTTAGCTAGTATAACTTTTGCTGCAGAACAGAAAGAAGATATGAAAGCTGATGGAACCTTCATGCAAGCTGCTTTTGCTCTACCTCCTATGGGAGTCTATGGCTACAAATTTGGTTATGGAATGCCTTATTATGGTCTCGGCTATGGTTTTGGATTACCTTTCTACGGAAGGTAAATCTGTTTATCTTCAAAAACAGAATATTTTATTGTTTTTATTTTATTAATTTCATATTTGTAAATTTTTGAAAAAGTAAAAATATTTGACACTAAAATATAACGAAATTCAAAGCAAACTTATAAATGAAATTCTGAAGATAAGAGTTATTTTACTAATATATGCGTAATACAGTATATGTAGACTACTCAATCATTTGGGCTCATCCAAGACTTGATTTGGAAGTTAAAGTTATAGTAAAAATTTATAATAATAATAATAAAAATAGATATGTTGATGAATAAATGCATTTGTGTATTGAAAAACCTGATTACAATAATAGTTTTTATTATAAATTACTTTTATTGATCTTTCTGAATTGAAACAGGATTTACATTTTATTACTATTGCTAGTTTCAATTTAAATAACTGAATTAATTTTCATAAATTTCATTTATTTGAATTTTAATTTTCCTTTTTTATTTTATTTTAGATAAAATTCTGACAAGTAAAAGATCAACTATGTGGAATAAATGTCAATGGTTTTAGAATTTAGAAAATTCTAAATTTAAAATTATTAGAATTTGTTAATTTGTTTTGTTCGAATTTATTAACGATTGGTAGCAATAAATAAACTTTTTTTTTAAATAAACTTTTGAATGCAATTATTTCCCCAACATTTCACATGGGATGATGATTTTTTTAAAATATACTTTTCTAATTAAGTTAATATATTTTAGAAAACACTATTTAAAAAGAATAAGCAGCCAAATGTGAAAAGAAAAAAGTTAAGATAATTAGAAAGTGCTTGAAGACAAAATAATATATTCTTAGTGAGTTTAGATTTTTTTTATTAATTTAAAAAGAATGCTATTGAAATTAGGGAAAATATACTGACAACAGTTAGGCACCTAACACATAAAAAAAGGTAATTTTAAAAATATCATCATTTCAGCATTTTTTTTAAATAAAGTAGTATAATACATAATGAGAACAATTAAAGAATAAAAAAGTTAAATTAGTAAAAGTAATTATTTACGTTAATAAATTTCTACAACTTCTTGTACTTTAATGCACTACACAACACAAAAATTGTTACAAAACTATCATTTCTATGAAGAAACAGCCATTGTAAAAATAAAGGAAATGTTCACTATCCTAATAGGACTACTGGCCTGGTTAAGTAGCCTCCTCTTCTTTCTCCCAAGGCAATTTTAATGACTTGCTGCTGAATGAAGTGTAAACAAATAAAATAAGGAATTAAATATTAGAAACTTTGTGATCTTAAGATTTACTTTCTACACCAAGTTAGAACTATGGCTTCCAGTAATTCATCTTTATTTTCTTCTTTCTCACTTTTTTGCTTAATGCACTTACCAAGAGAATCGAGTATTTGGAGAGAGCAACAAGAAATTCGAAAGATCTTAAAGCATATTTTTCGTAAAATTTTATTTCTTTCAAGTTTTCTAATTTTTTCTTTAATTTTTTTTTAAAGTGGTAAAAATGATAAAAAAGAAAGCCCACATTTATTTTCATATCAAACCTCTGCATCGATACTGTAGAAATTTTTCATTTTTTTAAAACATTAATTAAATTCACATTACTCATCTATTCGAAAGTTATTCAAAATCGCGTTAATTTTAATCATATGAAACCTCGTGCTAATTAATTTAAATGAATTAACATTCATTGTTTAAGATAATGAATTAATAATTAGATAGAAATCTATTGTTTATATTCTAATACTTTTCTATAAGGTTTTTTGATGCCTTCCCGCGGAAATTACTCGACAGGGATCCCCTTGATAAAGATTTCAAATGCAAATGTTACGTCGTTTCTGGTACGTCTTTACCGTCTTCAATATGCGTGCTAAATTTCAATAAGATTCATACAGCGGGTTCAAGAGTTATTAGAAGAGACAAAAGGACGTATAAACACACACACAC
>JAFIDM010000003.1:52332285-52352266 GCA_023159025.1 Thereuonema tuberculata
CTCATCTTTTAACCAAGAATAGTGCTACATGGTAGGAAACTTTTTATAAGAATTTTTAATCATGATGTTGATAGCTTGGCTTTCAAAGATGAAAAAAGACAACTATTTTTTTTTTTTTCCTTGTTAAAACTTTTTTCTCTTATTGAAGAGCTTCATCACGTGTTTTTTTCATGTCTTTCACAATTATATTTATTAATATTATAAAAAGGTTCCAAAACTTGTATTTCCCCAGCAAAGACAACATGGCGGGTCAAAGACCAAAGCACATATTGCTAAGTGTAAAAAAAAAAGTACAAGGGGGTGATGTAGGGATGTGTGGTTGTGTCCATAAATTTCCTAACTATGAGTGTTGTGTTGAGTATCACAGCCTTCTGCAGTTGTGCATAAGTGTTTTTGTGAAGTCCTATTATTATTATTATAAGAAGGCTCTGATCCCTGCTGATTCGATTGCTGTAGGAATTATTTCGTATATTTAGATACTTAGCGTTTGTAAGTTGATGTCATTTAACTGAATGAAATAAGGGAATTGTGAATAGAAAGTATTTGTTGTTCTGATATGGTAGAGACGAATCATAACACATTGCATCTGTCAAAGAACTGCAAAGCAAACAATCTTTTAAACTTATTATAGCTTTACTTGGTTTCTGTAAGTACTTTTAATGTAGCGTCATTAAACATTATGATAATCCCCATTGATCTACAATGATGAGAGATCAAAGTAAAGATCCATTTTTAGTTCTTCTACATCTAATTATATAAATGTAATATTTCTCACCTGAATCCTCTGATCCTATAAAAATCCAGGGAATAAAAATTAATTATATTATTATAACTTACATCTTAAAAAAGAAAGATTTTTTGATTCACTACTGAAGGCTATGCTTATGGTGAAGGATAAATTTTTTAGGAAATAACCAGAGTGAAGAAACAAAGTTCCGCTTATAAAAATACGATATTTCTTTGAGAGCATTTGTAAATGAAATATTATCAATTAAGGGAAATAAGGAAATAATATGAGATTGAAGGTAAAAGTAAAGCTAGATAAGGAAAATGATAATAACAGTTTGAACTAGTTATTATTCAAACAAGAAATGAGTTTTTTTCCGAGTCAATGCATAAACACTGATTATACTGTGATGAGATCTTTCGTATTTTACATTAAGAAACATTATCAACCTTCAAACTGTTGAAATGTGAGTAAATTCTTGGCATCTAAATGTTCAGAACAATATTACATTCTAAGACATATTCTGTATAACGATGTGTTATTTGCTAATAAGTTCCAAAAAATACAAATAGATCAATTAATCATTGGAACGAAATCAGAGGCAACAATAAGGGAGCGTCAGTTTATATCCAACACTACACATATACAAGTTTTATACTTAAACCAAAGAACGTAAATAGATACATACACGTTCTTTGACTTAAACTACGAACACGTTCAGGCCAGTAAGAATAAAGGAAAGCCGTACCTTTGCTTGTAATCGAACATTGTTCCTCCGCCCATGGATAAACAGATTACTCATTGAATCAACTAACGACTCTCTCTATGCATAGCTCGATTTTTTTCCCTTCATTCATTTAAATTAATTTGGAATTACTTCATAATAATTCCGAGTAAAGTTTAATCGTATGGTTTTATATTTACTATGTAACTTAGCAAATACTAATTGCAGTGTTCTGTAATTAAATTACTCCCACTTTTCTGAACAAAGCCTGAAAGAAGTTATTCAGATAATCTCAATCTTAGAAAAGAGAAAGGTTGAGATCATCTGAAATAACTTCTTTTCTATTTAATTCTGATAACTGTACAATTAACATTCCTCTGTTACTTTGCTTTACCTGTTATTACTGTAATAAGGAATTCATGAAACCATGTCAGTCTTTGTTTGACATTGGCTGAAATCGTTTGGTTTGTGGGTTTTCCCGTTCTTCTGCTGTCGTTGTTTAAAGTAACTTTTGACAGTTTGAAAGTAACTCATCTACTTTCTTTTTTTTAATATATAAAAGAATTCAGAATGAACACCAGTAGGTGGACTTGTTTGTTAAAGGAACTGATATGGGTCAGGAAATTGTTTCAGGCTGTGCCTTACTTCTAGCTTATATATTTTGAAGTCAGAAAAGAAAAAACAAAAATACTTATTTCACTCTCATTAATTCGAAATTTCCCAAAACAGGCTCACTTTTATTTAAAATCTCAGGTTTTTGCAATTAAATTATGTTTACTACGAAATTCATGATACTATTTCGTCTATTCTGTGAGTGTTTGTGCACTTTATCTACGTACACTTCATTTAATAGGTCAGAATCAATTTTCCTATGTAATCTCTTTATTGATAACAAAAATAATAATAATAATAACAAATATGTTCTAACTAACAATATACTTGAATTATTTTTATACTTGAATTATTTTAAATGATTATCCAATAAATACAAATGATTTGTGCAAGAAAAATCCAAAATCATTCAGCAATTCTAAAACAATCCAAAAATTATTATTTTCTTCTATCAATGATAAAAAGAAAATAGATAAGTTAGTGTTTCTATAAATTGGTAAAATTGCTGAAAATTCCAAAGTAAGGGATTTTAACTCTTTTGAATTAACTGCGCCATTTGCTCTTACATTACTTTTCGAAGTAAGATATAGTTATTTAAATTAGTCACTCACTTTATAGAAGCCGAGGACAGAAAATTTCAAGAGTTTTTCACTAACAATTCAAATGCGCAGTTTGAATTTTGATGCTTTACAAAAATTCATTAAAGCCTGCGCACTGCTGGCACATGAATTTTCTCACTAATTTTTCATTGGTGAGTTCTTCATTGTGTATTTTTTCTTTGAGGCACCACTGCGCTTCCGATGAAGAGTTTTTCATTGTAAGCAATTTCTCCTTTTCAGATGTTCGTTGTATTTATTAACAGTAGGTAGTTTTCTCTAAAGTGGTTTAGAACTTTCAATTAGAATAACAATAAAGATTCAACAGATCTTCGGTGTCTGTTTTCTAGGAAATCTTCCAAATCCCTTCTGAAACATTCAATATGTCGTTGCATTATTCTTAAGCCTTGATGTTTTCCTGATGGGAAAGATACGATTTTGTTGTGGCTTCCAAATAAATATTTTTGATACAAGAAATTCACTAAGTTAACCATTCAGTTTTCCTCGTCTTCTTCCTTCTTGATGTAACAATGAAGAAGAGGCGTTTGACACTGACGACTCCTAAGTGGTTGTGGGAAACTTGTTCACCTTCGCTGTTCCTCGACTATCATTTTGTAAAGTAGTTTTGACAGTTGAAGAAGTATCTTATTTACTTAAGATTTCCTCAAAGAATCGAAACTGATCAGTTGTAGGTGGACTTGTTTGATGAAAACATCTGGTCATTGATTCATGAGAAACTGATTCCAAATAGGATTCTATCCATTTCATACTTCGACTATAAAAAAAAAGAATTAGGCCTATTTATCAAAAACCAAACGATGATTTCAGAGATTGCATGTAATAAAGCCATAAATTGGTAAATACGATGAGATTTAAATAATAAGTGAATAAAAATAATAATAAATGATAGCCAGGTGTTATTTATTAATCCTTGAAATAAAGTGGATTATTTCACTTTGCTATCAAAAGAAAAATGATAATTAACATCCAAATCAATCATTAATTATGAACTATTTTAATTTAAACTCAATTTCTTTTATTAACTTGGGTTAATAAAGTACAATATCAGTCGCTTAATCTTAAAACTACTTCACATTGTTGGATTCTGAAACTTAGCCAAAAACAAAAGGAGTGTTTGCTGTTAAGTTTTGACTAATTAATCATAGTTTTACAAGCATTAACTTTTGTCATAATCATCTGCTTATTTATTGACCGATTAATGAAATCCTCTTTCTGTGGGCAAAAGGGAAACTTATTTACGTACAGAAAGATGTGATTTATTATTTTAGTATTATTCTACCGTTTTAAGGAAGTATAATTAAAACATTGTCTCAGTGATTTATTGAGACAAAATGTTTTAATTATACTTCCTTAAAACGGTGGAATTCCCACCCCAGAGATCAACTGCATTCATATTTCTTCAGTCAACAATTATAGCAGCAGCTATTTAAATTATAGGCTGCCATCAGTAAACAATTCTCTTTGCTGTAAATAAAAAAAAGAAAGAAGTCATCATCAGTGAATTCCCTTTAAAGGTGGAGTCGTGACGGAAGTGAACTTATCTCCAGGGTGGAGTTTAGCATCTCAATCAATGAGAACGCTTTTTCAAGTACAAGGACAGGAAAAGGTGTTTGCTCCATTTAGAGACGTGAGAAATGATTAAATAATAATGATCACGATCCCATTACTCTTTCAAGTCAAATAGAATAAGGTTTTAGGTAAAGAGGACAATAAAAAATGAATTCCAACATTTGATCGAATGAAAACATTCTTTAAACGATGCTGGCTTTTAATAATGACTTTGTTAATAATAATAACTTTATTTTATTATAATTACTATCTTCTATTTATTATACAATTTTATCTTTAATAGTCATTATCTGATTGATCATCGTAGATCATCCGATTAAAGAAAATACAGAAAGCATATTAAACATGAACAGAGGCTAGAATAGTTTAAAATGCTGTTGTCTAAGGCTGTAGAAGCCGGTTTAATGTCCAGAGGAAGTTGACAACTTTTTCATTAAATGGATATTGATTCATCAAAGGATTCACTGGAAGGTGGGCGAGCGTTGGACTGACCTCTTCACTTTCAATTCTTCCCATTGAAAAAATAAGTTAAAAGCAGGGGCTGCGTCTCGATGAACCTTCAAGGGTCCTTTGAAATTCTTGAAATTCTCAAGGATCCTTTTCTTAAATTCTTACAGTATTTAAGAAAAAAAAAAGTAAGATTAAAAATAAAACTTCAAAAAAGTCTAATTATTTATGCTTCAGTGAAACTGAATGAGACGAGAAGAAATTTATAAGTATATCTTAAAGAGGATAATTCAAATGGAAAATTTTATTCTAATTTTTATTCTGAAAATTCCATATAATTTGCTGTAATTTAAGAGAAATGTTTATAATTTAAAAAAATGATAATGTGCAAGAAGAACATTTGATTGTATATCATTTATTATGTTTCTGTCTCCTAAGCTCCATATCCTAGTTAAGATTGTGTTCCTTTATTATCTAGGTTTTGGAAGTTTTTACTGTAATGTTATTCTGAAAGAATTAGTTTTATACGTAAACAGAGTAAAAATCGCGTTCTTAAATCTTTCAATTAAAATAAAATGTAAAACAAAATACTGATAATTGAAAATCAATGTGGAAAAACATCTGATATGTAACAATACAAAGTTGTTATTCTTGTTGTATTATTTTATTAAAACTTTGTTTTATTACTTTTTGGTTTCCTTCTAACTCCTACTTTACTTTATTTTTGCTTACATTTCTTTTCTGATGAATTTTGATATAAAATATATTTTTCTGTGATTCGTTTCTTCTTGTACCTTAACATTAGCTGAAACCATAAAATAGAGCAAAAAAGTCAAATAACGTAACTAGTTTGCTTTTGTGCTTGTACAGATGTATGTATTAAACAGAATATAAGAATGTTAGTATAAATAAGGTATTATTATTATTATTATTATTATTAATGTAATAATAAAAAATTTCTTTGATAAAATTAATAAATAAGATGAGAATAAAAGATTATATAATATGAAGTACTGCAATAGAATCAAACTTGACTATCCCTGTATTAACAATGAATATGGTGAAAGAAATGTAAAATACATAATAGAAAAAACTATAAATGATATGAATGGGATTTTTACTAAAGATTATAAAAAATATCACTTGTAAAAAAAGAGATAAAAAGATGGATTGTGGACAATGTTGATTAATAATGGATATTGTTTCAAAAAAAAAAACATAAATAAAAAGAGGGAAAAAAAATAAAATAAGGGAGGGTAAAAAGGGAGTGAAAAATATAAAGAATGTTAGAAATTGTTTGATTGACAGGTTTGACTAAATTTCTGTGTTCTATTTTGAAGGATATTGTTGTATTAAGTGAATTTTTATTGTGAAAAAAAAAATATTGAAAGGAAATTGAAATTGTTTGAATTGAAAGGAATGACTAATTTTTTTCTATATTTTAAGTTTGAATGATTAATATAACTGTTAAAAGAATTTGTAGTAAAATTCACAGCACCCGATGATTGGGATTTTTTTTTTTTATCCCTAACGGGACTGAATTATGTATTTAAGTGAATAATAAAAAATATATATATATATTATTATTATTATTACTATTATTGACATTCCATTATTCTGTTTGTTATATTTGTATGTATATTTTGTATGTTTCTGTTTGTAGCTGTTTCTTATTCTTATTTCTTGGAGTCCTTGGGAAATGAATTTGACATTTACATAAATTACATTCCCCGAAAACAAAGTCAGACGATCAAAATGACCCACATTAATATCATGAAAACGTTTCATGTAACCAGATTAGCCAGAAATTCATCCTAAATGCAGTAGAGACGCAGGGTTTTTAACCGTTACCCGACCTAAATACGAAGAATTAATTAAAGAAAGAAAAAAAAGAGGGACTCATTTTAATCAAAAACAAACTTTGTGCTCATTTTTGTGCTTTTTTTTATAATATTCGTTAATATTTCTTTTTAACCCATTCAAGGCTATATTGATTTTGAACAATCTTCTTCCCAATCTAACTGAGAAATATGTTTGGGGCTTTTTTGTTTGTTTATTTTTTTTTTTATTTATACATTTTGCTTCGCATTCCAAAAATGTACAAATGAATTATAAAGACAGCGAATTTATTAATCACGAAATTACAAAGTACATTCCGTATCCTATAATAATTGTCATTCCAACTTTTTTGTATTTCTTGAAATTTATGCAATGATGGCACAGTTTTAAAAGATAAAAACGATTTTTGTGAAGATTTACATGATACCTATACGATATTTGTGCAATTCGCTACAATATAATTTTCACAAAAATCGTCGATTTCAATTCATGATTCTGCATTTCTAAGATTTATTTGAAATTTATTCTTACAATTCATATAAACTAATTTTTATTTGCTTCTCTTTTTTCATATTAGAAAATAAATACATGTATAAAATGGAATTAGCCAAGAGTAAAATTAAATAATCAGAGAAACGTTTTCGTTATGTCTATAATTTTGTTGCTTTATTCCAGTTTACACCTTGAAGTAAATTATGATTAAAATATATCTAGTTATCCAGAGAAGTTCATGCTACAGTTTAACGGAAAAAAAACTATAGAATTTTCCGTTTTTCTCCAACTAATGAGAACTCAAATCTCAAACATAAATGTTTGAAACAAATGTTTTTATGAAATGATGAACCACTGTATTAAAAAAGTTTTATACAAGTATATATTTCTTATTCTTAAAAAGTATTACTTGTCAAAAAAACAGACGGACTTTCTTATATAAAGCAATTTTGTTTTTCTTTTTGTTGTTTCTTACATTTTATTCTTTTCTTGTTATGCTTTCACTGGGTGTTTTTTTCTTAGTTGCCAGTGTCCGTCAGTTATTTAATTTACGTCGTCCAGTTTTGCTTTCACCTACAGTGAAAGGGCGCAATGCCCTCTTCCCCAGAGTAGAAAGGATGAGACGGAGGTCAAAACCTGGATAACTCTTTATTTCCTGAGCACTTCAAAAGTAGGCTTATGCATTTGGGAGCAAGTTGTGATTCATCTTAATTAAGCTGTCATCTAGGACTGTTAGAGAAACGTTTATCATTTTTTATTTTCCCTCTTTTATAATTCGAGCGACACTTAAGCGTGGTATTGAATGCAAGAAACGAAGGCTGCCGCCTTTTTTTAACCTGAATCTTGCAAATCATAAAGACACAGTTTTCTTTCGGTAGCTACTGAAATGGGTAATAAAACATATCGTGTTCTAGCAGTATAATGAACGAACGTAGAATGATCCACGACAGAAGACTAATTCAGCATTAAACGACACAAAAACATTGTCTACGTTAAAAAAAAATACTTTTCTCACGTCTTTATAATATGATAGCAAGACTAGCTTTAACTTTTTATTGCTTCCGCTTTTAGCTTGATAGCAAACAGAATCAGGTTACATCATGTTCGTTCGTCTGTAAAATTCCATTTAATTATTATCAGTATCTCTCCACAATAGCAAAAGCAAAAAAAAGATTATCTGCAGGAAAACATTTTAGTTCGTATTGAGCCTGCTTGTGTACCTATGTCATCGCAATATCAAACTACTTTAAAGTGAAAGACATCGTTTCATAGCATTTCTATTCCGTGATTCAGCTTCTTTCTTTCTTTCTTTTACATTCCTTTCTAACTTTATTAAAACGCTTAAGTTTCTAAGGTAGAATTTTTTTTTTTTTTTTTTTTTTTTTTTTTTTTCTAAATAAAGAAATGCGTTTGTAAATTACATTTCAATGTAATTTTCTTACTCGTAAAAAAAAAAAAAACAAAAAAACTCTGGGTACCATTTTGAGAAAGCAGTGAAGATGACCGATTAGCTTTGTCCTTTAATATCACGGATGCTAAAAGCCTCAATATTTTGTATTATTTGTTTACTTCGCCATCCAAGTCTAATGTTGTTGAAGCAAATCTAGTATGGACTGACGGAAGTAAAAAGTAAACAAATGGGGCATGTACAGATAGATTGTGATTCTGAATCGATTCACGAAAATCTAAATAAAAAAGATGACGTTATATTAACAGTGTTCCAGTGGTTTTTAACTGATTCCATTGTAAAGGCCAAAAGAAGAGTTAACTATAGTAATTTTCAAAAAAGAAGGGTTTGCCATATATGGTCATTACGTAGCGATCGATTTTGTCTGGAACAAACGTCACCAGTTATGACGTCATCAACTTGACCTCCGAGCAGTCAGTCCAAGATGGCGTCCTTTTGTGATCGCATAAGCATGACCAAGAAAGGACAAACTTTGCATAGCCAAGCAAGGGGAATAGTGTGGAATGTTTGTAATTCTTTCAATTTTAATTATTATTATGTATTCGTAACTGTAGGAAATGCAAAAAACCAGAATGTTTTCGTAATGTTTAGAAGATTCAGTTACGGATTTTAGCGATAGATGGCGCTGTTGCGTCCTGGAAACATCAATCTGTAAGGAAATTACGTCATCAAAAGCTCTTCTTTCATCAACTGAACTGTAGACAAATTTGCTGCTGGTGAAGTTAAATTATGGGCCTGACAAATGAATCTTAGTTAAACATCTACGAGACAAATGTTCAAGGAAATTGGTGGGTTTGCCTATAAGATACAGACAGGACAACATCTGAGCAATGCCGAGAATCGTTAACTGTGCGACGAAGTTAGCGATGGCGTACGATGATGAAGCGTTCCTGTCAAATGTCTGTTTCCTGATGAAAGCCATACGGTATTCATTTGAATGGATTTATCAATCGACAGACAACCCGCTTTCTAAGATTTGAACGGTCAGACATCTTTGTGGAGAAACCCTCCATAGTGAGCACGTAATAATATGTTGTGCGGTGTCGCAAATGGCATCTTAGGTCCTTTCTAGGACCATCTTGGATACTGTCTAGGATGATCGTGGCAATCCTGTGACTGTGAACCAGGTGTGGTACAGAGAAAACATTCTCACACCATATCTGGGGAATCTCATCAGATTCTGCTGTTCACGTAACCTGAAACTTCGTACGCAATTGTTCCAGCAGGATGGGGCCACTTGTCACATAACGAGGGAAGCACTTCAGATGCTTCATGCGAATTTTCGTAATCACGTCGTTTCCCGTGGGTAATATGCCTTCCCATATCCGTCTCATTCACCTGATCTTACACCATCGGACGCTTACATTTGGGTTATGCTGAAGGAAGCCATTTTCAGAGAGAACCTACGGGCAAACATTGGTGACTTATATCAAAAGATTGTGACATACATCAGAGGAACTAACCTCCCTTCAGGGATATGTTGAGAATCTACGTGAGCGGTACGAGTTCTCTTTGCAATGCAACGGACAACATATCGAGCATGTGCTGTGCCTCAAATAAAACGTGGAAATTGACTTCCATATATCGAAGCTTCCTCTACTGTTGTATTCTTTATGTCACATAAACCTTTTTTGTACACAAATATTTAAGCATCGTTTGTTTTGGCGCATACGGAAGTTGCAAAAAAGAGTATTACTTGATATTTTAAATATGCTTATAATAACCGGAATGTCACGTACAGCATTGTTGGAAGCTGAGCAATGCTACGAATTGAAGTTTCGCTGACTTTTATATGTAAATCTGTCTTCTTTAATTTTTAGCGGAAAAAGTTTGATTAAAGTTGCAATTACATCCGAAACGATTAATTCGTTAATAAGGGCAATATGAACAGGTCTTGAATTGCCTTTAAAATCTTAGTTTTGAAAAATCTATAAAATTAAACAGCTGAAGGCTATACAGTGTTCTCATTTTCTTTGAGTTTACCGTAGAACAAGTTATTAGGGGAAGGGAGATAGAAAATGCCTACCCTCTGGTCCTATTATCTATTACTAATTTCAAGTGATCTTCTGCTTCCTAGTTATTAAAGGAAATTTTCCTCTCGTCTGACTTCCCGAAATTGTATGTAATTAAAACAGTAGCCTGCTTTCCTCTTTGTTATGTTTCTTCTCATTCTTATTGATATGAAATTCTTAAACATATGGTGCTAACTTTATGACTTAACAAATGATACTTCTCTCAGCCTGAGGTCAGTGTGACAGACTGTGAAAACTGTGGTGAGTTTTAGTTATTTTTCTCAGACAAACACTACAGTGATCTACTTTAATCATGTTTAACTCAAAAAAACATTCCCTCCTTCAAAAGTGAGACAATAAAACTCCACTTTCTGTTTCTAAACATCCTCAGGGGAGGTCAAGGGACAAGAATGCTTTGAATTTCTTTAGCTGCGATAGATCACTCTTGCCTTCAAGATTGGCGTCCTTTTGACCCGGTTCCTTTTCAGAGGAGAAGATGCGAGGGGAACTTGATTAAAGAGGTTTATGTCATAGCAAACGTGATGGGGGAATTTTCCCGTGAAAAAAAAAAAAAGAAAGAAAAGAACAAGTTACTCCAGCTAACAGAAAAGAAAGACTGGTTTGGAGCAAGAATTCACTGTCTTCAACTCAGTTTCTCTGCCAGTTTAACTTATCAGGTTGCTCAGCAAGAATTCTATAAACTTACTCGTTAAATTCATCTTCTCAAATCTATTTAATCTCCTTTCCTTGGATTAACAAAAGCAAAAACATCAACATGGCTATCTTCTCTGTCTTTTCATTTTTTCATAGGATCATCATCTGCATTGTTGACTTCTAATGTTTGTTTACAGACAGAATATTACTTTTTATTTTATTTTTAAAAAATAAACTAAACTCCTCAAAGAAACAATGAGTTCACATTTGTTAACCACTGCTCTCAAAATTAAAACATTGAAATTTTTGAAACATGATAATCTCAAAAGACGAAGTTCCTGAAAGATCTTAGTTGCTTTAAAACGATCCTTTTTTTATTTTTAGATTTTTTTTAATCATTATAGAAAAGTCTATGCTTAAATTGTAATATCTGCTGAATGAAAACTATATAAATTTTCCATTTCTCAAAAATTTTAAATCGAATTTCTTACTTAAGTAAATCTAATACATTTTAATGTAATCAAAGCAAGAGCAAATTAATGGATTATAAAATGATTATAAAACTGGATTATACATTAAATTGAAAATTCATTGTGTATAAGTCATAACTTTTTTTTTTTTATTTGGAGGACGAGATATAGACTGAAAATGTTTAAAATTATCTCTTCCGTAAATATGCACGTGAAAATTCAAGAAGATACAACCCGCGCAGACAGATTGAGTTCATGAGTGTCATATTCCTGAGGCTGGAAAGTGATTTTTGGAAGTATCATTTTCAGTCATTAAACAACTGAATTGATATTACAGACTGAGGATCGTTTTTTGACAAGTTCTATTATTATTAGTAATAGCAGTAGTATAGTAATAATAATAATAACAAACACATAATTCTGCAGAGTACTGACGTCAGCTGTGCTACTGCAGTCAAGGTCTGAAATAAGTTGAAGATATGCAGATGGTTTAGAACAAAGATGAGATGAAGGAAGAAGGTTCCTCCATAAGATGTCCTCCATAAGCCTTCCCATTAAGATGAAAGAGAGGAAGAAAAACAAACAAACTATACCTTATTTTCGATTCCAGTTGACAGATTACAGTGAAACACTTCGCCGAGTTGCAGAGACAGGGACTAAGCACTTAACAAGAGGTCTATGAAAAAAAAAAAATAACAAGAAATTTGATTTTTAAACAGGGAAAAAAAGACATTTAAAAGATCTTAGAGAGAAAAATAAAAGGTGTGATTTTATTCTTGAAACACATAAAATAAATAACATTTTTTTTTTACTAAAAAAACTTTCACTAAAACTGTTCACAAAAGTAATTGAGAAAATATGTAACTTTTTTTAAATTTGCTTTCTTGCGTGTTATATTGCGTGTTAATGTTTATGGACTATAACGTAAACTCCAGATTATCCGCGGAATTGGGTGGCGCGGCAACCGCGCATAAGCGAATTCCGCGGATAATCCGAAATAAGATGAAAAAGGACGAAAATCAATACAAAAAATCTTTTAACATGTTTTTATTTACATTAAAATGGCAATACAAACAGTTACAGTACATACATTATAAACAATTATTTTATTTTAAATTACTTATTTATTTTTAAATTTTGTTATTATGGGAAGGCTCTCCCGTAATTTAGTGTAACCTACCGGCTTAAGCTCCGCCCACAAGGTCGTTCTTTAAATTGTTGGTCTATAATTGTCTTCATTTACTTTGTTAGTCTCTTTTATTGTTATTCTAGATTTAAAATTTTTATTTTAATTCCGTAATTTGATGTACAGAAAAAAAAAAATGGAAACAGGAGAGGTCCGCGGATAATCGGGAGTTAACTATATATTATATATTTAGTTCGATAATATAAATAGGAAACTAGTGAAATCTGCCCAGTTGTTCCGGAGTTGCAATAAAAGAAAGCTGAATAAGAAAGAAGTGTTTCATTTCCTGAATAAGGTAAAAATAAAAGGTTTCAGCAAAATTTAGTTTCTCTTATTGAGCAACTGTAATAATTTAAATTAGTCGGCGAATTGATATATTTTGTAATGTGATTCACTAAATATCATTTTTCTAATGTTTTGTTTTATTGTTTTTTTACATATACACCTACAGAAAAGAAAACATTTTTTTTCTTTTGTGTGGATGTATATGTAATAAAAGTTTTGCCAAACATTATTGAGCATTATACTTCTTTAGCATAAGTTATATGTTAATTACACTGATGTTAATATGCAATCCGAAACTGAGAACAGACCAAACTGATTTGTAACATATTTTTTTAAGAATAAAAAACAAAAAATTGATTTACATAAAATTATGTGCCAAGAAATAAAAAGCATGTTCTACATTTTTTTGTTCTACTAATCAATAAATTCATTGAATTAAGCATTTTTAACATAAATTAAAGAAATTATCAGTGAAATTTTTTCAGATAGTATTTTCTAATTATTTGTTTTTCTCTGTAATGAAAAAAGATTTTCAAGGTGATTTTTACGATGTTCAATGTTTTCTAATAAACTTTTAACTGCAGTTTTTAAATCAGATTTTAACAGATATTGGGAGTAAAACCTAACGTTATTTATTTTTAGGATTTTTCTAAAAATGATAAAAATTTATTGCGGGATAATTCTATTTTCTTTAATTAAAGTGATATCTTTTCTTATTCTTATGTCAGTTTTAAAATATAAGAAAAGCTAATCAAGGCACTTTCTAGTTTGATACCGGTAACAGAGAGCCATGTTGGATAATCGTGCTTTGCTGTTTTTCTCAATAGCGACAAAAATAAGAGAGAGTATGATACAAAAGCAGGTGGGTTGCCTCAAACCCGGATATGAAGGCGGCAGAGTTTGAACTTACTACGCGGCTCCATCAATCATTCGTACTCAAAGGCAGACGTCGAGTTCTAACATACTTCTGGTGTTAAGCGTAGATGGTTAATTGCATGATAACCTCCTTTCACCTACAGAAACCTTTCAGTATACCTTACCTTATGGTTTCGTGATTCTTCTTCGTCCTGAGCTATGCAGGTCGCATTAAGTGTTCGTCGCTGTTTACAAAGGAAAAAATTCAATTGGAATTTAATAAAGGCCTCCTTTTTTAAGGAAAAAGCTGCCATATTTTGCATAGCCTGCAATGTTGAAGACTGACAACAAAATTCGTAATTTTAATTTCAAATCTTTCTCACGTCATGCTTCAAAAAACCCAGTAATTTTGTACTCAGAAATATTGAAATTTGCTATGCATTTTGAAAAATTCTACGAATTCGGTATGTCCTAATTTAAGCTGAACTAAAGAAAAAGATACCAATTTCACTCAACCTAAATATACGTTAAAAGTACGAATAGGAAATAAAAACAATATATAATTACAGTAAACGGCAAAGGATCGCTAGTGAAGAATAAGAAAAGCAGAAAAACATCAAGACATTCAACAACAATTTCAACCATTTAAGTTGTTTTTTATATGAAGATGGAATTTATCTCTTCCATCTAATATGTTTTACTGTTTAATGGGAAAAAAATTAAGGAACTTGTAGAGCAGAGGATAAGTGAGACATTGGTCTCTTGAGAAACAAAAGCATCTTAATTGTCAGAACTTTTTTGTCGTAGAAGCATTCAATCGCTTGATGCTGTATGTTTACCTTTCTCTTTTGCTTCTTATAGTTTTGTAGAAAAACATCCTTCCAAGATGAAGTCTCGCGATAGCAGCAGATAAATATTTCGGACATCAGCGCAATGACTCGAGAGATTTATCAATGTGGATACACTGAATCAGCACAAAAAAAATAAGTTTCTACTAGGATGAAATCCCGCTTTAAGGTTCTATAAAATGAAACTGTCCTTTATTCGGATTTGTGAGTGTAGTAAAGTAATGTGTAGCCCTACTTACCTCATCTTTTACATCTTATCTCGTAAGGTATGTACAATTATCTCGAAGTTCTAAAGCATCACCTTATCGTGCTCAGATCTACTTAATAATATCCATTCAGATCTGCATCTACTTATACGTTCTCTATTTTTTGTGCAGATCATTTTCGTGAAACTTCCTAAAAAATGTTCAAGTTTGGAACAAGTATTTCGTGAACCTTACGGAGACAAAGTTGATCAAAATCCTCTATTTAGCAGAAAGTCTAAGATATTTTCTCATTGCTGTTGTTGCCTTGAGCAGACTTCGCTAGTATCTTCTCGAAAAACTTCTACTACAGAAAGTCTCTTGACTTCATTAACCGGTATAAAATTTTGTAACGATCTTTCTAATAAATGTCAACATTCTCCAATAATTAGAAATCAGTTAGTAATTGGAATCCGAATGATGCAACAAAGATTTGAAAGTTCTTTATGTTTTCTTGTAGAGAATCAATTAGCTTATATCCAGATGCATATTAATCTTATCTTCATTTCATCATAATTTGAATTACCACGAAATTTCCTGTAAAATGAAAGAAAAAAATTGTCTAAAAAGAAAATACTTTGAAGAGAGCGCAATTTTTTTCCTGTTAACTCATACTTAAAGCTTCGAAGAAATTAAGAAACCCAATGGTAATTTATATTCCTGCTATTAAAGCAGATGTCTGTAAAGTTATGTTGCTTTAAAATTTGCTTAATCAAAAAGCTGTTGGAACAAAATTAATTGATAACATCATCATTTTCTTCATCTAAATGCAGGAAACGAAGTGATTAAGAATCGATATAATATAAATACAAAGACAGAAGGAAATTCTTGAAAGTTTTTGAAATGCTATAATTTGAAAAAAATCACTGCACTTAAGTATCATAAAATCATCTAAAAAGAGAAAATCCACATATCTAATAGTTAACTGGATTTAATTTTTTCGAAATGCCAATCCTCAATTAAAAATAAAAGATTCAAAAAACTAAAAAAAGAAGTTAATGATATTTTAACAACAAGAAAAGCAGCAAAAAATCCCAATTAAAAGATTAAGTAAATGAGTATTTTAATTTTAAAAATGAAATACAAATAAATTCATCAGAAGTTTTCTTCTCGAGATCTTTCAATTTGCAGTCTTAACTGGTATTCTAGCAATGTAGCAACTCGTATCAAATTTACTAGACAAAAGTGTTGATAGATGACATTAGACTTGTAACTAATCATTTATGTTGACTTCACCTTTCATGAGTCTGACATTATTTACAAATGGGTAAAGCGCAGTGATTTTTCACATCAGCCACTGTCTCTAAATATCATGCTGGACGTCTGAGAGGTTAACAAAAAACTTTGTCTACTCTAGACAACTTATTTATTTATTTATTACAAATAAGAATACCACAATTTCAATTAATATTGACCAGTCTCTAACACTGGTTATTTCTATTCTATTATTTTTTTATTAGTAACTTACTTTTCTTGACTTAAGGCTCATCAAATCATCCAATCTGCTTATGGGTGTATGACTTAATAACTTTTGAACAGCTGGATAGATTTTTGTGAAACTTGGTAAGTATATTTAAGGGCTATAGATTATCTTATTTTTATATTTGAATTTTATATTTACATTCGCCAATTGGTTCCTTGTCGACAAATTAATGCAAGAAGGCGACGAAAATTCCTACAGAAAATCATTAGAAACAATCAATGAATTCCTAACGATGTCTTACACAATGAAAATTAATCCTTTTAGTTAATCCACTAATTTGTAGGTGGTGTGATATGATTAAAATTAATCTTATTTAAACAACTTAAGTGAATAACGCAGATTTAATTAATCTTTTTAGAAAATGGATTCTACTATTATTGCTAAGCAGATATTATAATTTCAAAAATAAGCATAGTCTTTTTATTTATGTCATATCCATGACTTCTAAAAAAAATGAAAATATAATTTTAAGGAAATTCTTGCTTTATAGATAAAAATAAAATGACCAACATTAGGGCTAATGTTGTTGGGTGGGGGGGACGACCATTTACACCCATATTTTTTTTTTTTCGATTTTAATTCTTTTAAACAAAACAAAAAAATGGGAATAAATAATTGATATCTAGAGGAGGGCAGGTATTTTCACATTTACTTTCGATGCTTTTACATTTGCACAGTTACAACATTATCACTTCGTAATTTTCAGAATATATTTGTTTGCATTCTTATGATTAAATAAAAGACATAATCATGATGCTTTTATGAAAATACGTTTATCTTGGAATTAGCTTTGATTTTTAAAGTTTTTATGTTCAACCTGTGGCGTAGACATACCTACGATTTTGGAATGGAAGGGGTTATGTTGGTCGTAGTTCGTTCAACCAAAAAAAAGTTCTCGGTTGGGGGTGGGGGTTATAGACAAACTGATGAGTTTCCAATAAAAATAGGTCCAAAATTCTAGATTTGTTCCATTTTCGGAAGCAATATGGGGAAGGGGGTTCTAACTCCTACCAATCTCCCCTCGGTACGCCAGTGCCTTGTGGTCAATGCTGCATCCTGTCAATAAGCTGACGTGTGGATCTGGTTCGATTCTCAGGTGCTGCTTTCTTCTTCTATGTTTCATAACTTTCCGCTGATACATTATCTTTCAAGGTGTACTCTGAACAAACAAACTGAACACACAAACTATACAAATTAGCCCAAATTTAGAGGCAGAATTGCCTAGAACCCGAGCATTGAAGAAAAAAATAAAGAAAGGAATTGATTCTGGGATATACCTTCAAATGTTGTGTATATTCTTAGCAATAGTTTCACTATTGTTGTTTTATGTTTTGTTTGTTTTTTTTTTGTATTTTTTTTTTTGTATTTTTTTTCTTTTTCTGAATGTAGAATTTTATTACAAGGAAATCATAACTGTAGAAACTTCTGTGTATGGAGACCTGGTTGCTCCTAGCAACTGCTCCTAGCTGATGATCGTCATATTAGCGTGAAACAGCTGTACTAGGATGTCATTTAGTAAACAACTTGGTCTCACCCATTGATAAAGATTATTTTCTTGTTACCTTGTTGAAAATGCTCAATATATCAGCCATTTATAACTTTTAAGCAGCAAAAAACATTTTGTTTAAGACTCGTTTTAAATTTGAAATATTTTAACTAAATTTATACATTATTTTAGTTCAGTGATATTTAAATATTGTATTTTTTTATCGATGCCATAAGGTCGTTTGTCTCGTAGGAAATTCAAATATCATTGTCAGTCGTCTATCGAATCAGGTCTCTTATATTATTATCCTTAAACTCTCTAATACTTAATAACTCATTATCATTTACGTCTATCAGTGCTCACTTCATATTTCATCAAATTATCTTAACTTACATTACGCAAATTAATATATAACACAGTAAAACATTCAGTAACTATATTTAATGTGATAAATTTGTCAGTCGGTAATTTATATTTTCAATATTTATATGTTATTTTCAATAACAACAATATTTTCGTCAGTAAATAGGTTTCTATGTTTCTTATGTGATATCTTTTGCATCTTTTCTGCTTTAAGATGATAACAGTTGACAGAGAAGGAAGTTAAAAAAAAAAGGGCTACGATGTTTAAAGGAGTGCCAACCCTCGATATGTGTATAAACATGTAAGTTAACGTCTCAAGGAGAAACGATAGCTTTCTTCAAAGTGGGCCATGAGTCTCAATCGCCCCAAGGGGTGTCATCTGCAGCAATTACCGAGGAAGAAGTTCGTCTTCCTTTGCCATAAATCGAGGAGGAGGTTTACAAGAAGATTACCAATTGCGTAAAAATGCTAAAATTTAGGCCAATGTTTCGGAAATGTCCAGATCTTTCCCACAGATTGCAACTAATAGTCGTTTTATCAAAAATATGGAAACCTTGAGATGAGCGGTGGCAAAGTACATTGAAATATTTCCTCTGAATACCAAATGAATTCCAAGTTGTTTTCGATTGTATCACACCAGTCTATGAACTCAGAAATACCAGACTAAAAGATGAAATCATTTTCTAGTAAAAAATGATAAACGTTTCATCTTCAGATTTTTTGAATTAATTTGAATCAACGTATCAATGTATAAACAAATATTCACCTATAATTTTTTTTTATTTCGTTACGAGCAAAGACACGAAGCTTTAATTAGAAATGTTGGAAATGTATTTATTATTTTTTATTCTTATGCTTATAAAGTTATACAGAAAGGGAATTGAAAAAATTTTCCATTCATTTCAGCCCCTACTAGCGAAAATAAGAAAAGCATATGATAAATAAGTTACAGCAAAAATTGGAAATAGGAACTAAATGTTGCCATGACTAATAGTAACTTGATTTCGTTCTAAGATAAATAGTACAAATCATGAAAGTATTATGCAGGATGGCGCATATAAAACCTGCCCCAAGAGGTTTCCTGAAATGATGGAGTCTTCCGCGTCCCTATGTGGGCAAAATCCCTTTCCAACACCAAAGGGACCGCATAGGGACCCGAAAAGCTCCATCATTATTGTTAAGTATTTTTTTGTAAAGATTTTAAAAATGTGACCATTTGTGTGTCTCATTATTTTATTAAATTAATTTTAACATACGATAAAAAAAGTTTTAAAATTAAAGAAATATTTTAAAATCTTATGCAGTCATTTTCTTAGCTCACCTGTAACAAATACCGTTTAAATACGAAGGTTGGAGCTTAAGTCAAGGCAACTATTTTTTATCTGCCAAACATGAGGCACCATCCAATTTCAGAATACACGTTTAAAAGCTTGAAAGGAGGTGTGCTTCTGATTGGCATCACTAATATGGTCTGGGTCAGTGGAGGAACGTCATTGGGGGGGGGGGGGGGGGCAAGTAGAAAACATGTATTTGGAAAGCATCGTTTCATAAGGCAATGCAGTGTAGCCAAAGAAGAAAAGTGAACACAGGAATGCTCAATAT
>JAFIDM010000003.1:52352276-52363999 GCA_023159025.1 Thereuonema tuberculata
TACGTTGCCAGCCACTCGTTGCTAACACCCCTCAAAGCAATCTACAAGATTGTCAACCATACGTTGCCAGCCACTCGTTGCTAACACCCCTCAAAGCAATCCACAAGATTGTCAACCATACGTTGCCAGCGACTGGGAAAGCTGCATGTGAGTCACAAGTGTTAGACGTCTCGCCGAAACGCTGTCAAAATTTCATCTTTCCTTCTCAAGCATTTTCCACGTAACTGCAACTTGAGTTTGGAATCAAATCAAAGTCGCATGGACTCAGGTCTGTCGATTTACTGAAGGTGTTCAAGACATTCCATCCCTATCGACATAGCAAAGCCTGTGCAGGAGCTGCTATGTGACGTGTGACGTTATCGTGAAGAATTGCGTTGGACATCAGTACCCACAACCTGACATGTACTGTGGACAATCTTGTAGATTACTTTTAAGGGTGTTAGCAATGTGTATTGAATATTCCTGTGTTCCTTTTTCTTCCTTGGCTATAGTGCATTGCCTCATGAAACGATGATTTCCAAATACGTGTTTTCTACTTGCCCTCATGACGTTCCTACACTAACGCAGACCACCTAAGTGGAGCCAATCAGAAGCATATCCATTAAGCTTTCAAACGTATATTCTGCAATTGCAGTGGTACCACATGTTTGGCAGATAAAAAATAGTTGTCATGACTTAAGCCTCAATCCTCGTACACATATCTGGAGAATTTCTTGTGCTTTAGGAGTGTTTTTCTTGTCTTCTTGGAGGGGGCTTCTTGTCTTTCTTTTTTCTCTTGTTTTTTTTTTTTTTGTTATTTTTTAAAGCTTTTTTTTGTTATTTTAGATTTTCAAAACACACGGACGCTCTCAGTGAGAGGGCGCGGAATTTTTATTATTAATATTTTTTTTTTGCTTTTATTAACACTGTATTTTGAATTTTAGAGATTTATTTTCAATTTTTGACTGCTATGTAATGCTAAATTTTAAACGATCCTTAATAGATAGAGGCAAATGTCACTAACTCTTTAGGGGTGCATAAAACATACCTGTCATCATGAGCGTTTGTCCATATAAACCAAAAATACCAAAGGAGAGGATTTAGGAAACATGTCTGAAACTTGGATATCTATTTACAAGAGATTAATGATCTTTTGTAATTGAAATTTTCTCCTTGTTGATATTTGTTGAGATTTAAAAAATTTCATACAAAAGTATTAGAACCGAAATAAATCACTCATCTACAGCCATCAACTGACATGCTGATAATCCATTGTAACCCATCTTAAATTTGCATGGGCTTTGCTTTTTATAAAAGAGAACTTAAAGTAAGTATCTGCTAATATAATCAATTTTCAGCAAATAAAACATGTGAAGTAAGAGTTTATTTATTTTTTAAATGATATTATAAATTGCAAAATACGCAAACTTCTCCTTTTTTTAAAAGGTTTCAGAACTTTAAAACAACAAAGAAAAGTAAGAAAAAAATTTGTTTGACGAAAACAGGTTTTAAATTCTTTCTTGAACTTTTTTTTTTTTTTATGTTATTAAATATTGTTAAATAAAAGAGCAGCTACTAATGTAAGTATACGTGAACCACTGTGGCTTCTTTGTAGTTGCGAATTTATTTTCGTTCGAAAGAAAAAGATGAAAAACAACAACAAACCAAATATATAAATTGAAAAGTAATGTATTTTATATGTTGGCTAGTTTTTAATCTTCCTAGACGTCATTATTTTCTATTATAAGAGTATTCACTGTAATTAAGATTATTAAAAGAAAGGGAATTTGGAAATCTTTCCATAAATAGTTTTTTAAATAATTATAATTTTTGAAATAATTACCAACTAAACATATTGATCCTTTTGCTGGGGCAGGCGCGCAAATTGGACAACAGATAAGGGCACCAATGTTCCTTGCTACGCTACTGTTCTTAGCACATACGTGCAAAAAAAAAATCCCAATGATTGTTTAAATTGTGCAGCAGACATGAATTTTTTGGTCATTCTTCAAGGAAAACGTCTATTTTTAAGTTTATTTCTTAAATCTCTCTTCTGATTGACCTGAATTTATCTGCAAAAAAATCACGTCCATTGGACAAGCGTTAAAGATACAAAACATCAGTTTAGAATAGTAGCTCCAATAACGTTGCCCTCCAATGAATAAATAGAAAAACACAATTTTTAAATTCATTTAATATAATTCCTTATTAGTAAGAAGAGATAAACTAAAAGAACTTTTTTTTTTCAATTTTTTTTTCAGTAATAAATCCTGAATCCTTTATTTATAACTCTATTCCAACTATTAATGCTATCCAACTTAACCATTAATTGCTTATTATCCAAATTTTTTTCTCACGAACTTTTAACATTATTTGCGGCATTTACAACAGACGTTGCTCGTACAGTGAATCGACTGTGAATGTTATCATCTTAAAATATTAGCTTATGTGAAACTTTGCTTTTCATAAGAATTAAATTTCTTTATTTCTTATGTTCTTATTAATTTCACAAATTTTGTTTATTTCTTACTTTGTAATTCTACTTTGTCTCTAATTCTGCTAAAAAAAATGTTCAAGTTGCCAAACTTTTTTTAATTGCTTTTATTATTTCAAATTGATTTTATTCCAATACTTAAAGACCTCTTCATATTTGATTTTAAATTTATTTATTTCAACGTAACACAACACAACCTTTTAATACACCAATCTTTTTTTTTTTTAAAAATTAAAGAGATGTTTTAATTATCTTCTTTAATCAAAGATAACATTATTATATCAGACCTCCTCTAATGACTATATGTTGTAAATATTCTTCCAAGCTGATTAGAATAAATGTCTAAGAGCAAAGAGACAAAACACACCTTTTCACTCCACCCATCATGAAAGCTTCTTTCTATTTGAATGATAATTTTGACCTCACTATAGTTTCTTTCACTGGTAACACACAAAAGATTACATTACATAATAATGCTTAACAATTCCCATTTAAAATATAAATAGTTCAGTTTGAAGGAATTACACTTTTTCCATTATCAAAGAATCAACTTGGTGTAATACCCATTAAGATGATAAATTTTGATGTTATTTGCAATGAAACGAAATGTGGCACAGGTTGTGTTCGTCTGTCCACATTTCATAATCTTTCACTTGTCGTAAATCATTTCTAAATATCGATGAATATAAAGGATATGTTTCAAAAAGTCAAACACTTTAGGCTGTGGAAGAATGCAGAAGAAAACCTTAATTCTGCTTTGGTGTGTTCATTTCGGTAAAAGTTTCTTTAACGTTAGATATAAGTGAGGTAAATCACAATAGCTTGCAAAGTACCTTACGTTTGGCCCAAATGATTCAACGATCTAATATTAAAATGATTTTAACATAATTTATTTTACATTAAAAGAGGACCTAGTGTTTATTTGTGCAAGCTCCATTCCCTAACAGCTGTTTCACGCTATTATGGCGATCATCAGAGGGAAGCAGAGCATAAAACCCCTAGGTCCCATTACGGAGGTGGAATTGGTTAATAAGGGAGCAAGAGTGGAACCTCCAAACATAAAAACAAGAAATAAAAAAACACATTAAAAAAAAAAAGAATAGAAAACCATGGACCAGACTCCGCTGGCCTCAAATGTAAAATAAAATAATTTATTTTACTTTATTTTTAATATTTGTGCTTTTACAAATGAAATATTGCGCAATGATAAATTTACTTCTTTTCATGTAACCTCACGTTTCAGGAAAACAATAAAAATCAAACTTTGTTATTTATAAGGCATTATCTCTTTATGGTCATTCAATTAGGCTTATTCACGCAATTATTAGATGTCTCAATATTTTCACACTTTTAAATAACTCTTTAATATAACATTTTTAACGTGCGGCTAAGATATAATTAAAAGGATATAATAGGACATTAATGCCGAAAAAAATTGGTTTAAAAAGTAAGTGTAATTAAAAACATTAAAAATGTACATCTGTACAGGAAAGCTTTCGAAGCCTACATGACTTCTTGTCAATCAGGTGAGCTTTCCTATACAGAAGTATATTTTTATGTTTTTAATTACTTACTTTTTCAATCAATTGTGTGTTCGGCATTAATATTCTATTATATCCTTTTAAATAACTCTTGTGATTTTGTTAGTTTCTTATAACAAAATAAGAATTATTTTTCCTACATTTTCTGTAACATATCCTTAAATCTCCTTCCAAATTTTTAACTGATTATAATATTTATTGGTAAGAGGAGTGCAGATGTATATTATTTAAAAATATAATTATAATAATATCTTAAAAAAAAGAATAGAAGACATTTCGGCGCTTTTTAGTACAGATTCGAAACAACTTGATTTCTTTTTTTTTCTCACTGTAATAAACCTGAACTTTTAGAAATAATTTCAAACACTGAACTTTTAATTGCCCAACTGCGTATTTTTAATGCTATATAACTTTTATTTGTCACCAACAATTTCAAATAATTTAAGTAAATGCAGCTGATAAACAGAATATCACGAAATAATAATTATCCTCCAATTCTTCAAAAGAAAACTTTCTAATTGAGATTGAACGAAATTTCAACGGAAAGGAATTTTCCAAAATACGCAAGTTAAAGAATATGCAAAGAGAAACGCCAATAATTATATTTTTAACAAATTAGCTTTAATTGTAAAGGAATGTGATGAGCGAGGCAGTAGATGTATTTCATAAATTAATTATCTTTCTTTAATTTATTATTTCATTTAATTGCTAATTCCTTTAAATTTCATGAAAAGGACAAAATTTACTTTCCTGCTTCATAGGTAGTTTAAAGTTATTACTCAGGAGATAAAGCAATTTCTTTCAACTTTCTTTACGAAGTTTTTCATTCAACGCCTAATTGATATTTATAAAAAATTGCCGAGGCCAGACAGCAATTGTAGAGGCTGATGCTTAGGAATTGCGACCTCAATCTGTTAATTTCCTCCCCAACGACTTAGGGATGGGCAAAGGCAATCTCTAACCCCAACGGTAAATTCTGGATTTTTGGAACAGAGTAGTTTATAAAAGTGGGATTTCGCTTTCGAGTGACTCAGCACCAGCTGTAATTAATTTGTATTCGATTTCAATGACTTGAAAACATCTTTTATTGGTGGTTGTTTGTTCATCACCAGAGGTGCCATCTTTACACTTTGAATTATAGCTGCTCTCCAAATATGGATGCCTTCGTTTCAGTTAAACGGGAACTGCAGTCAAGAAAGGGTTGTTTGCTTGTCATATTTTGGTTTTTAACACAGAAAGAATTGTAATCGGACACAGAATTCAGGTCAACCTGGAGGGAAAAAAAATCCTTTCTAATTCACTTCCTATTTCGAACTGCCATAAAACTGTAGTAAGCTATTAAATAACTAACAAAAACGACGAATTCTAATAATTTTTTTTTTCCTTATTCGTAATCACTAACAATGAAGAAGAAAGATTCGTGAAATTGATGTTTACAGTTTATGTCCTGATCACGTTCACCTATACGTCGAAAAACGAAAAAAATGCAACATTGAAACAAGAAGACATCACCAATAAAAACTAGGAATATTTATTTCTTGGTATGAAAAATAAAAAAAAATTATACTAGAAAATTAATAGTACATTGAAGGATTAAGCAAGCTAAAGCCCTTACCTTTATTTGTGGAACGCAGTTTCTATAGTTAATTAAAGAATGTTCAGCATTTTTTAGTTTTTCTGCGTTTTGGAAAGATTGGATTTTAGTTTCCTCTAAAAAGGATTTTAATGTAAAATTGAGACCATATTCTTAACCTCTAATTAAAATCACTTTCTCAAACCACTACCTCACATTTCAGAAATGTTTTATATAGTATTAATATTACTAAAAAATACCCAATGTGATCTTAAACAAGAGAATATAATTTTATGCTAAACCATAAATTTAAATAAATTTAAAATTAAAAATAATAATAAAAAAAGAAGTACATTAACGTAAGCCAAAATAAAAAAAAGTTAAGAAAATAAGAAAAATAAAACCCACGAATACATGAGAAAAAAAAGATTAAGAGGAAAAAAAACAACAGTAGATACCACGGATTCGAACGGACAACCATATAAGCATATAAGTCTGAGACCTTACCCATCAATCTAGCTGACAATTGAAATGAGATGATTGCTTTTCTAACATTTAAGCTAATAGCGGAAATCCAACGAATACAATGCCAAATAGCTCGAACATGGGCGGGGTGGGGAGGCGTTGGACCTGAAAATGCCCTATTCCTACTGTGTTTGGGCTTCTAAACATGATAATGAAGTCCGTTTACCGACCCGACCTTCCGTTCGGGAGTTGTTACGGGAGGACAAACACAGACGAACGGACGGACAGGACAAACGCAATAGCTACCGATTTTGGTGGCTATCACAATAGCTCCCAAATGGGTCGCTAAAAATACCAATCTAAGTTTAGTTCGATTGAAGCACTGTTGATGTGATGAACACAAACTGATAATTATTCTGGAAAATTTTGAGCCAATAAATAAAATTAATACTTAACATTGAATTGGAATATTTATCGATTTGTTATTTCGCGACCCACTTCAAAACTACAAAAGTTATGACTTGTAAAACTTTTAAAAAAACATGTATAGGACTCCAAACCAGAAGGGAAATCAGCAGCTTAAACAAGTCAGATTTGAGATCACTTTAAGGCTGTTTTGATATTTTTTTTTATCTGGCAAAGCCCAACTTATTTATTTTATTTACTCTTATTTATTCAACTTGTAAATGATAACTTTAAGCAGATAGGAACAATTATACTCTGTTTGGTAGTAATCTTTATCCCATGTTCTACAATATGTAGTGGTTCTACAATATATAATGGTTAAAGAAAGATGTAATTGCTTATCAAATTTCGAATAAACACTGGACCAAACAGTTCTACCATAAGACAGTTCTAATATCTACTAGATAATAAATTTTAAGCATTTCTATGTAATTTGTGACTTTTTTCCTCCTGATAACAGCGCTGTGTTGGTTTGAGAATCTATGGGTCCATTTGTATGTAAATTAGCAGGCAAGTTAATGATATTTATCTACAAGTATTCAGATTCTACTGTAAATATTTTTGAGTTGTCACGTTTATTACGTTTTAACGACAATATACTTTAGCAGGTTTTCTGACTATTGGATATTCAGGAATAAAAATAGGGGTTTTTCCTTGTAACACACGCAAATATCTCTTTAAAATTTCAACTTCCTAGAATGTATAGATTTGTGCATACGCAGAATTATTGATATCAGATTGCACAACAATGGATGGACGGACAGACAGAAGGATCTCATTTTAAAACAATTTTTTTCTAAACTTTTCTTCCTTATATTGTTACAAAAATTAGGCCCCTTCAACTAAATCATCGATATAATATTATCATATGGTTTAAATGATATAATGAGATCATTTTTTTTATTATTTAAATAAAAAGTTAAGATCATAACTCAAACTGAATAAAAAATCAATTGAAAAAAATCGATCGGCATAGTTTGCCATTGATCTTTTTACTTTTCCTAATTTAGTCTATATTTATTTTAAGAAAATAATTCTAAGAGCTGTCAGTATGTTTTCATCTGACATTTCAAACGAAATCCGTCAATATTTGCTTAATCCACTTCATTTTTTCTCCGGTCAAAGAACCCTTCGTCTCCTTTTCGAACAAATATATTTCTTCGAATCTATGTCGCTTTCAAGTTGTTTGTCGTCTGGCTGTGCTTGATTTTCAAATAAAAAGAAAGAAGAAATAAAAAAAAATAAAAAAATCAATTTGGAAATCATTCATTGTTTCAACATTGTACATTTCCTGGATTAAGAAATTCTATTAACTACGAACTGAATTGATTAAGTTCAATTCACAAATATGCTTATTTCAAGATCAAATATGCTTCTTTGATGGCGTACTGATAATAAGCAATCAAGTTATATAGTTGTAGTTTGCTCCTAAATATAATCTATATAAGATAAAAGGCTAATTGAATTATGTCCATCAAGTAGATTTTGTAATCTTCTCGACCTAGAAAACTGAAATTTGGCGATATTCTAGAGGAACGGGCGAGTACAAATGAAAAACCTGAAATTTAATCTCCAAGAGATAGAAAAAAAGAAGGGAGTTGACAAGAATTCCCTCACAAGAAAATGACACAATTAACTCTCATTGAGGGCAAACAATTAGTTTGAATTGACATCCAAACGTCCAAAAATATTTGGCAAATGCTACTTCCATTTTGATGAAATTGATGCTTTGAGTTGATTAACATTAACTGAATATTAGAATTTCTGGATTTTACTGATTTTAATTCTGGATGTAAGCATTTGACATCAATGATATCAAACAGTCGTTAAAGATCATCCGTTTCAAAGAAATATGAAATGGAACTTAAACATTCGAATATTTCAAAATAGCACTTCTGATGTGTCTTGACGAAGAGTCAAAGTGACCGAAAGAACCAGCTGTATTAAGATGAAAAACGGACCGGTAGGTGAGGAGTTAAGAGCCAACACCATCAAAGTAAATGAATAAGCATTTTTTTTTAAATGAACAACTTTTTATGCTTTCTTAACATTGTAACTCTTTTGACATTCAACATGCCAGCTATATCTATTTTCTTTATCTTTTAGTTTTTATCTTTTAGTCTTCTGATAAGATCAGCAGACTTATATTCCCGTTTTGTCTGTCACGTAAGTTAGAATCGTTAAAATCTATTAAATTATTATTAAGCACAACAATCCCAACAATCGCAACAATTGCGTCTTTTACATTCGCAACAATCACAGTAGATGCAACAATTGCGTCTTTTACATTAGCAACAATCACAATAAATGCAACAATTGCGTCTTTTACATTCGCAACAATCACAATAAATACAACAATTGCGCATTTTGCATTCGCAACAATCACATTTATAATAATAAGGAATTTAAAGCAATATCAATGATATTTTCTTATCAGAAGACGTTGCGAAGCATTGTGATTAGTTTTCTAATCGCTTTCCCTCCCTTGTTGTATTTTTTGTTTTAATCATAGATTTCTTATCTTTAAGTCCAGGAAACCAAAATTAATAGAGAGTTCAAGAGTAAACATTCATTCTTTAACACACTAATTGTCACAAAGTAGAATTTTGATTTTTTATTAGCTAACAATTCCTTATGTAAATCCATTTTTTTTTCTAAAATCAACAGGAAGCTGAAATCTGATAACAAACTGCCATTACGTTTTTACTTTCCAAATTTCGAAGTTATCATGATGAAAGATATGGATATCACCTTAAAATTGTAAACAAAAAATTACAATCAAATTATAGTTTTCACTCCAAGTCTTTTGCTCTATTACGATTGTTAAGGGAAGGTGTAACCTTTAGACTAAATTTATATAAAGATTTAGAAATTATGCCCCTACACGGGCGTAAACAATGCAAAATCCAAAAAAACAAATTTTACGTTACCTTATCCTAATTTTGATTATTGGGATTTATGGATCACATGATTCAACTTCACGTATTCCTGTTTGTAATTATCTAAAATTCTCTATCAAATCTGTAAATGGTCCGTAACTGCATCAGAAAAATTATCTTTGAGCATCAACATTCATGACGTTTTTTAATAGATTTATGATTCATTCTTCATTTAACAATCATAAATAACGACTAGAAAATATTTCGCATGGAGAAGTGTCTTTAGGATAGAAAACTTCAAAATAGGCCAAATGTGGGATGAATAGAGATTACTGCTCAAAGTAAGGCATGATTTACAGTAAAGGCGGTCTGTCTTACAACATTCATCCTAATCTCTTGGTCTGTGCTATCCCGGGGCCATACAGGTCAGAGGTTTATGGGCCATTTTTCTTTTTTTCTTTTCTTTTTATTTTTTTCTTCTTCGATTCGCTTGTTAGGGAAATGAAGAAACTGGAAGTGAAAGATGAACTTGTTCAAATCGCTTCGCTTCGTGCGAAGAGGCGGTTATTTAAGAAGACTTTGTATGATGCACATAGTCTGACCTGTAATGGATGGGAAGCAAATTAAGCCCATATAACAGTGAAGCCGTTACATTAATCAGCTTGATTGTAAAGACGGTCACCAGGGTGCGCCACAATCAGCACCATTAATTAAGAAAGTTTCAATGAAAGGGAGAAGATTTTTGATAGAAGAGATTGTTTCATTTTTTAATTAAAAAAATGGTAATTAAAAAAACATAATAAAAAATTGGGAATGAAATGTAAAATACTTCTATTTTGTTGTTATTGTTGGTTTGGTTTTTTATTTATCATTTACGGAATTATATGTTAGGCTGATTTGTTTACAAATGATTACTCTAACATAGTTTACAAAAAAAAAAAAACTTAGATTTTTTTAATTATTTTTACTTATTTCGAATAAGCTTTAACGTGCATATAACAAAACAAATAAAAATGACAATAGTGACACAAAATTTACTCTCACACCCTAAGTCATCATCGATTGCAATCTGGGAAGGCAGTTTCGTCCATGTTAGGACTCATCAGCCAGATTTATTTATTTATTTAATAAATAAATAATAGCAAGAAATTGTTTGCTCACTTAAAGAAATAAATTAACTAGAAGTAATTGGCTAAATGTTTTCAAAATAGATGGACCAAAAAATAATTTTGGCCTTAGATCAATTAACTTAATCAAGTATAAGCTTTTTTCACAATTAAAATGGGATAATTACAAATACGATAAAATAAACCAAATTAAAAAACAATTAATTTCGGATGTAATTCAGGAAAAAATTATTCTAAATTTATAATTGTAATTAACTAACCTTTTTATTTATTTATTTATATATTTTTTTTTATTTTTCATATCAAACTATCAGCACCTACACCACAGGTATACATTACTATATAAGTATACCTAATAGGACTGCTAACATAAAAAGAAAAAAAAAATTATAATAATAATAATCAACAATGCATTTAAGAACTAGTCCAAACTATGGGACAAAGTGAACCTTGAGGCTTATTGTAAGTTAGAATCAGATTTGTTAGAATCATTTTGAGTGCTTTATTGCAAGAGGAGAATTCGTAAGAATCACTTTCCAACATCTTTTTAATGTAAAAGTTTTTAAAAGTTCTACATATAACTGAGATTGAAGTCGAAGTCAATATTTTACAGATTACACAAATGTACACTGTACACATAACAACGACACCTCTAAACTTCTCTAGTCAACGCTAAAATCGCTGATTACCTCAAATTTATTATTTGAATATTTTGCTATCTACATTTAGTTATCAGACATTTTTTTAACAAGAATAATTTTAATGAATATGAGTCTTTATGAGTTTATAAAAATGTAACTGAAATTCAAATCTGAAAACGTCAAAGTTGATACTCCTAGGATTAGCATCAACAGCAATTAACCTCTTTCACCTTTTATAAATTTTGAAGTAAGGTCTTTGTCTGACATAAAAGTACATGAACGACCTCTTAATCATTTGTTGTTTTGGGTTCTTAATTACTGAATATTTAGGCTTAGATTGTCCTAATATATAGAAACATTTTCTGATTAAACTGTCAAAACGAAGATACTTCAAGGCTTTTAGATTAGTGGTTTTATGTCAAACCTGAAAAGTTTTGAAAAAAGAAAAAAAGTCCTAAGGTTAAATTAAGGTCATTTTAAAGAAAGACGTTAAAAAAACCCAAGGAAAAGTAGACCTTTTAAGAGTTAACCTTTTACCTCTACTAAACAGATTTGCATA
>JAFIDM010000003.1:52368999-52399557 GCA_023159025.1 Thereuonema tuberculata
ACCTCTCAGCAGGAACAGTAAATGACGATGTTTTGCTAATTAATCAGCCAAACGCAGCATTACTAATTAATACACAATAAATTCCAGCTTTCTAATAAATAAAATAAACAGAAGCAGATAAAAAAATACATCCTTATTTATGGAGAAACTGTAATTAAGATCTACGTCTTACAGATTTTATTGTTTTTCTTTCTATATTGTTGCATTTTGTAAGTCATGCATCTATCAATCAAATGATTTCATTGAATGTTTATTTATAAAGTTTTTCTCAATTAAAAGTAAAATGATCCTTATTAGAGAATTGTTTTAGCTTTTGTAATACGTTTCTTTCAATTTAATTTAGAAAACGCATTTATTTATTTAGTAAATAGAGGCACTTCGGGTATTATCGAATGGTCGGGCAATGTGAAATACTTGTTTTTCTCGTATATGAGGTGTTATTACTTAGCGATTAGCAGCAAAACTACTTCAACATATTCCTACCATTCAACACAATCTTGTTTTTGTCAAACCAGTTGTTTCGTTACAGAATTAAAATCAGAATTTCCTGTCTTTAGAACTTCTACAGACAATCTGTATTAAGTTGTAGAAGTGTTATAATATATTGAATCATTGTGCAATACAAAGTCATTGCTATATCTATGATAGTTGTTTTGATTCTGTTTTCATGAAGTAGGGTTAGCTACGATTTCATTTCAAAATGGTGTGCCGGACAATATGAAATAGTAGTATTTCATATTATCTTTCTCTTTCATTCTGAACTCATTCTGTAATGATCTCCTGGGGAAGGCAACGGGAAACCACCTCAATATCTTTCCCTTGAAATTCTACGGTTTGGCGCAGCTTAGTCGCAGCTGCCTTTGCGCCATAAAACACCAACCAACCAAATTCTACGGATTCTTCCAGTGATTCGCCATTTTGGGAACATTAGAGATCCATAGAACACAGACATTCGGAAAAGTTGATTACTTTTATGACTTTTGCAAGAAATACAATGAGAAACAATGAAATAAACATTTTTGAAATTATTTTATTTGTAACTAATAATTTTTATTAGGTCATTGATTTTTTTTCTGTAAATAAATATTGTCTGTTTTTCAAAAACAACCATGTATCTCATAATACCCGCCTATTTCACATTGCCCGCCAAAATGACTTTTTTTTTGTATACAATTAATTTTTTATATAAAAATAATTATATTATTCCATTACGACTATAGACAAATAATGTAAACTAATCAAGGTTTGCACCAGTCTAATTTCTGTTATATTAAAAAAATAATAATCGAGTTATGACAGAAAACAAAAATGGTATTCCATAATACCCGAATTTCCTCTATCTGTATCATATTTAATGTTGACTCCAGTTCGACTACAACGAAAATACCCTACAGTGTTGAATTTCTTTTTATTTTTTTTTAATTTAAAGGAAAGATTTTTTTGTATAGTTTCTACTGTCACAAAATAGATATCCACTCGATTTTCATTTAGTTCTGTGTGCGTCACGCTTTGAAATGATATCTTTAAGTGAAATCAAAAAAAAAATCAGAACCGCTGTCTTGCAGCGACTAACCTTGTAAAAGACGTAAGAATATTAAATTCAAATGCTCAACTTATAAGACAATGGCTGGATAAACTTCCGTAATTTCAGTCCGACAGAGACCACACATTAATTTGTGACTCAACTTAAAGTCTTTAATTCTATGTTTTTAATGTTCATTTATGTACATACGACTATGTTACCGAACATATGCTTAACATATGTTTAACGTTGACAAAAGGTGTAAGCAGCATAAATTACATTAGATAGCATTATGATCAACCAGTTTAAATGTTTATCATTGATTTAAAAGGTCATAACCATTTTCCTTTGAAAAATGGAAATCATGTTACATAAATATGAGAGGCTGATGCAGAGACTGAAGAAATGTGGTGGACTATTGTATAGCTTGACTCTTCATTTAATACATGAAGCATAAGAAGAGGGCATAGTAAATGTTCCGACATCCACATTTCGAAATTTGTGGAAAAAGTTCCTATTTGTGGAAAAAGTTAAATTTCTGGGGTTCTTGCACGGCATTTTTATTAAAAAAATATGGACTACACGTGAATCCCATTACTGGCCTATTAGAGTAGCTCAGCAAAAATATACAAAGTGCAATATTTCCTCAGTAAACCAGTTTTTCACAATGGAGACAAGTAAGTGGAATACAGTCGATAGAACTTTACATGTTCCCTGGCAATGCCGGATACTTTGATTAGATACGACTTTTAAGGATATAAAACACGTTTGAAATTTTATTTGTAGTTTGATTTTAACAGCCGATACGATGAATTAGAATCATTTCGAAAAGTGTCCGAAGTTCTGTAAATTAACTTTTTAACTTAACCTTCAGGCGCTTTTTGTTTAGTATTATTTTATTTTAAAGGCATAGTCATTACTTTTTTTTTTTGCTTAATTCACTCATACTACAGAAATGGAAAGTAAACTTTAACTTGACTTATTCTAAGACATATAAGCTCATGATTGAATGTGGCTGGTCTCATGTAGGTTAAAATAACAGGACAACTTGTAGTACAGGTTTTTTAAAGTATTTTTCTTTCCATCTACAACAAACGCTATTCAACGAGGAAAAGTATTTACTTATTGGATCTAATGAAAGGTTTCCTGGGAAAATGAATCGAAGATATAAATGCAATTAACGTTTTTTGTTTTGTTTTTTCTTTTGTATTTTTTTGCGTAAGACTTTGTTGGTTGTGAGCTTGACCTTACAATACCGGTTTATGATATCAAGTTCCTATTAACTATCGGTAATGTCCTTCTTTGTTCACTTGCAGTTTCATTGTATTTAAAAATAAATGATTACCATTATTTTGCTTGGGGAATTTCTTTCAGCACTGAAACAACGATTCGAATCACAAACTGATTTCGTTTGTCACGGATTTCAGGTTTTCCTTATCTTCTGCTTGTCGTGAACTGACATTAACGTTCCATTCTTTTCCATTAGCTTCAATGAAAACTAGGGATTAATAGAAACTGATACAAAAGTTAATATAAAAATAAGTAATGAGAGTCTATAAAACTGAAGCGACTACATTTAAAATCGCAATGATAAGAGGACAATCAAAACTTTATTACTTCAAAAGGAACCTCAAACTTTTGTCCAACTGTACAGAGAGTGAAGAAAGTAAAGACTATTTTTTTTTCTTTTTTAAGAGACCCCGTTTGGGGTGGGACCTTTTAGAAAGATTCTGTCCGTCCACCTCAACCTCTACAGCCCAAACTACAAAATTGGATATACATGACTGATATCTTACTGGAACCCTTATAATACTTGTAGAGGACTTGTAGATGTTGGGAATAATACGACTTCCGGTCTGCGGTCACATTGGCCGAAAATGAAACAAGTACCGGGTCGTTATGGTTTCATGTACAATATAAACCATAAGTTTTTTCCCTTGGTTTTTTTTTTTGTTAGGTGATACTAAACACCGTGATGTAAACTGACCCCATTGTAACCGGTCTAACTTTACTTATAATGGAAAACGTGGTTTACGACGAAAGCTAAATACAACAATAATGAGGAAACGAGATAATCCGGTGGATACTTCTTCTACTCGTCATAAACTTCCCAAGATATTAAAGTCTCAATGCTCGAAGAATACAGTGTATTCTCAAGCAATTTATGCCTACAAAAGTGCATCATCAACACTAATCAAACTTTCACGACACATCAATGCTTTTTTTTTATGTAATTCTGTAAAAGTTTTTTTGTATGGTGATTACGAAGTCCTCTGCAGTTTGCATTTGTAATATCTTCAAGCTGCACAAGGACTTCATATCCAATCTATATAGTATATATATCGAACGGGCAAAACTCAAAGCAAGCCCTTCGAGTTTCGCAAAGCAAAGATTTCGAATATTGCGTTTTAATTTTTATAAATTTTTAAAAATTTTAATTTCCACTTTTGTCACTTGTGCCGCTAATGACGTGAGGATTAATTGGCCGTATCTTCGCAGAAACAGTGATATGGTCTTTGTATTGGCATTTTTCAAATTCCACATCACTGTCCGGCTTTATATATATATAATTTTAAAAAAAAGTAATAAAGAACACTCATCACTCTTTATTGATTCGTTTTATATTTAGGTAATTTAGTTATAATTTGGTAATTTTTTTTAAATTTTAGATAGTTTGGTTATAATTTTTTTTAAATTAAAAAGAGCAAATGCTTAATATATTGCATATTTGCTAAATTGTTTCTAGATTTTGCCGCTGATGACGTGGTTGGTAAATTTATTTTATCACCATAGAAACAGTGATCTGATCTTTGTATTGGCATTTTCAGGCAGTGATTTGTTCTTTGTATTGGCGTTTTCAAATTTCATATCTCTGTCCGGCTATATACATATCGATATATATATCGTAAAATAAATATATATATATATATATATATATATATATTTTACGATATATACATATCGTAAAATAAATCAGTTTTAAATTAAAAAGATTGTAATAAATTCGTGAATTGGATATTAAAAATCACACAATGAGAAGGCCTCCAAATCTTTCGGAATTTAATTAGTATGAAAAATAAATCAAATCGACTGATTTTCAAAATTCCAAAGCCAATATTTCATTTTTGGAAAGGCGTTTCTTATTATTAATAAGGGTGAAAAGATATTTACCAATTAACAGAAAGAATTTTGATTTAAATAAAGAAAACGGTGCCTGGTTAACATTTATTTTTGTAACACTCCGAAGTTTTGAAACAATTAATTTAGTATATCCTTCTTAAAATGTTTAAATTATTTAGATTTATTAATTTAATTAAGTTCTTATTTTAAATATTTTTAGTTTCGAAAATGTCATTCAATAATTAAAATAAGATCAATTTCCTTTAGTCAAATAATTTCAGGAAATTTTGTGAATGGAATTTTGAAATTATGGGGTTCTGAAGATAAACAATTTCTTGAAATTCGCACCGATGAAGACTAGACATTAAAGTCGAAACGTATATACATATTTTTAAACTTTTAAACTTTAATGTGTATTACTATTCGTTTGATTGATAAACAACTTCTCTACATTATAATACAGCCTGGTGAACTTTTCAATAAAGTAATGCTAGCTTGAAAGAAGGCTGAGAAGAAATCGAAGACTGTTGGATAGGAGTCACGAGCGAACAGAGGCATAGCCCCCAATGCACTTTAAATGGTATTATATTGAGCAAAATAAGCAGGTGTGAAAATAAGGTTAATTCACAATCGTTTACTTTGCTCAGTAAGAAGTCCTTTCTTCGACCTGATACTATCTTGTAATTAGGACTTCCTAACCATCATAATAAATCATTGTCTTAAATATCTGTAATTAAATTTGACTAAGGCCTTCTCTTTTAAATCACTCCAAATTTATTTCACTCTAAGTGAAACGGAAATCACGTAAAAGTATTGTTTGTTTTGTAATTAACAAATTAAACAATCAAAAAAAAAAACTGAAGAATTTTCCTGTCCTATGAATATTAACGTCAGGTGCTGTTCTGAGATATTTAATGACGACCCTGGCGTTCAAGTGCAATTACTGTGAAGGAGGCGTATATGTCACACCGTATCAAGCACGGATTCACTTCCCTTGATCTTTCACCTCTCAGTCTATGGGAAATGAGCAGAGCTGCAACCTTCGACACTTGACTTTGAACATTCCTAACTGTTTTTCTTACAAAGGCTTTAACTGGAATTTTGAAAAGGACCGTTTCTTCATTAAAATTCATTGTCGTCTTTAACTTAAAAACATTACTTCTACTTAAGAATCAGATTTAACGGTTTCTTTGGAATTTGGAATTTTTAAGCATAAGATATGCTTTTTGGGGTTTTTAAGTAGGCTATTCTTGTTATCAAATACCGGTATATAAAATATTTCAGAAATTTTAAGTATTTAACAAAATATAGTTTGCGGTATTATTACTTTGACATTGAACAAACCTACAACTTCTACAAATTTATCTTAAAAGGTTATCATGGAAAGTATCTCAAATAATATTATTTTTTTTATTTTAATCATTGCTTTTATTCAGTTATTAGATTTCCTTTTAGGCTTCTGAAAGACGCCTTATATCCCCGGTTTGCTGTCTGTGGACACATCCCACAATACTTCGCAACGGCTTCTGTTAGCTCAGTTGTAGGTGGCCTGAATGTTGAATGTTGTAGGTGGCCTGTTAGCTCAGTTGGTTAGAGCGTCATGCTAATAACGCGAAGGTCTTGGGTTCGATTCCTCATGGGCAATTCTTATTCTTCATTTTTTTTCTCCCCATTTTAAATCTTTTCACAGTTTCTCAACTTAAGCTTTTGTTTTTTAAATCATTATTAGGAATTCAGTGTAAGGTAAGGTCGCCAAATTACCGCACCCGGCCCTATTTCCGTACCCCTTCGTTTCTTGAAAACAGGCAGTGCCATGTGGAATCCAGCTCCGGAACTAATTAACAGGTCACCTGATTCGGACATTTTGACTTGTGAAGGAAGGAGCTACAGAAATTATAGCGTGCAGAAGAAAAATAACATTACATTTGCAGTAATATATAGCATAAGGGTTTGTCTATAATACAATATAGTTACCTACAGTTTTAGACCGTTATTATAAAAGATTTAAACGGATTTATCCAAAGTTTAGGTTACATTTTGTAAATGTTTTTTTTTTTTGTTTGGTCAAGGAAAAATGTCAAACAGCTTAATATCGCACCCAGTGGTGTCCCTAATACCGCTCCGGGTGCGGTATTAGGCACACCATTAGGAATGATTCGTATATTGTCAATGACACATTTTTTGTTATTTTATCTACTTTCGATGCCAAAGAAGAAGACATGGGATTCAGATGCTTTGATTAAAGCAGTGAACACAGTGAGAAAGAAGGAGATGGGTTATGAACGAGCGATGGGTTATAAATCTCATAACAAACAATTAGAAGAATCAGAAAAGAAGAAGCAAGAGAAAATAACTAACAGGGCAAAAACAAACGTACAAGAAAGAGACGAATTGATAGTAAAGATAAAAACTCACCTGCCAAAAAAAAGATATGTTCAAAAAGACAGTCTTCGTCGGAAGACGAGACAGATGAGGAACCTCCATTGATTTCCACAGACGACGAAGACAACGATGCTACTTGCCCTTTCTGTGAGAAAAACTTTTCGGAAGATCGAGGTGGAGAAAAGTGGATAAGATGCACTAAATGTTTTACTTGGTGCCATGAAGACTGCGACAATCCTAGGTTCATTTGTGTGCTACATGCTAGGAGAATTAATATAGAAGACTAAAACTTTACTTTGTTTGACTAATACAAATAAAACTTAATATAGAAAATAATTAAAAACATTTGCAGTACTTCAAGTTGAAGTACTGCAAATGTTTTTAATTAGTACATTACTTATGTGTCCCTAATACCGTACCCGGGGGCGACATTAGGAACACACAATTATAAATTTAAGAAAACTATTGTTTACGTTTCGAGCTCATAGTTACAATTATTTGCTTAAAAAGCACAATATTGTTTCTTTTTATTAATACACTAATAAATAACTAGTAAAATGGTGTTGTTTTTGAAATTTTATACGAAAATTTAGAAAAATTACAATGAAAAATCAAAATGTGGTGCGGTATTTGGCGACTTTACCTTATTAACAGGTTTGAGTTAAGAATGACGATTATTCCATATAAATAGGGGTGGTAAGATAACATGGGGTCGCAAACTGACTCGCGCCAGCATTTTCTAGACCACCCCGGCGCAGTCTATTCTAAAGTAAAAGTGACTCAGAAGCCGTTGCGAAGCACTGTGATTGGTTTATCCCTATCTTGTTTTAAGTCTATTAAAAAAAAAAAGAAAAAAAAAATGTCTAAGCAGTTGTTCTCAACATTCACTATTTGAGAGAGCTTCTTTGGTTCTGAATTTTTCATAACTCAAAAACACGTAAAGGAATAAGTTCTTTAAATCTAATAACAATTTAGCTACAGAAAGAAAACGAAAGAATTATATGTTGTGGTTATTTTAATTTCGCAAAGATCTCAAATACCACATTTCTTGAAATGTACCTTTTATTTGTTGTTTTTTATCGAGAAAAATAATAGAAAGAATACCTTCATATTTACGAATTACCATAATTGCTGAATACCTTCCTTTACTATTTGCTAAAAAGTCATTAACTCTTCAAATTCTTGTGATGCTGCCAAGATATAATTAATTTTAAACAAATAAAATTGTTTAAAACATTTAACTTTCATGCAACATAAAATTGTATTAAGCTACGCGAACACCATGCAACTTTTCAGCAACTTAGTCGTCCGATTTTGACGTCACGAGTTGATATAAACTTTTGTCGAACCCCGAACACCATGCAACTCGACAAGAAGTCGGCGGTGATAGAAGGAATCCCATAATGCAATGCGTTTCCCAAACTCGATGTGGAAAATCCGAAAAAATCGAGGTTTTGAAACCTCTCTCATAAATTCTGCCGCATATAATTTCTGCATTTCAGTATAAACTTTATTCATGCATGAAAGAAACTCGCAATACTCTTGATATTCATTGAGTATGAGCATGTCTTCGAAACGAATCGGCGAATATAATTTTCGACGCCATTTCTTCCATGGGCGTGACGTCACGACTGACGTGTTCCGACGCTGCCCTGTGATTGGGTAATTCCCAGCGACTTCGATGCAATTTTTCGAGTTGCAGGTGTAGAAACAACTCGAGTCGGATGACAAAAGTTGCAGTCAAGTTGCATCAAAACTGTCTATATCAACTCGTGACGTTAAAATCGGACGACTAAGTTGCTGAAAAATTGTATGGTGTTCGCGGGGCTTTAGTCTGTATGCTAGGATTACCACACCATCGTTGGAATCAGTAGAAATTGATGTCAAGATCACAATTTCTCTTCCAGAGCTTTCTTAAGAAAATATTTACCACATCAAACGCAGTTTCCACAAGGAGAATTTTTAAATTTAAAAGGTAATTGTTTCTTTCCATAAATATATAAGTCAAGTTTTAAGATCAATTCTCTGGATTAAACGTTATTATGTTCACACACACACAAACACATTTTTTTTATCTTGAAAGCTAAATCAATCAGGAAAGTCATCAGAAAAGTTAAGTAAGTAAGCGTGAAAAAATTCTCTCTCTCTTTCTTTTTTAAATTAGTTTCCCAAATATTAATGAACGATTTTGGCAGCACTCTATTGTCATGAGAAGTCATCCAACCACCAAAAATTGTGATGTATTAGCTTTTTTTTTTTCATTCTGGCTATTGCTTGACATCTCAGTTTCCACTGGAGAAGGCTTAGTTTGGAAGTCATTAATGGTATTTTGTCCCTTTTCTCTAGACAGATTTTCCAGAGTTCTAGGATATTTCTTTCCAAGGGCCCTTCGCAGTAAACCGAATCCACAGAAGTTCATGGGAGATGCATCTCGTGATTTTACAGCTGTGGAACTATACTGAATAACTTGCATTCTCATTTCTTGAGTTATTCGATTCATAAAGTCGCTGTTAATTATGCTGTAGAAGACGAAGCCTTGGTCTTATACACCTGCTTGGTGGATATACACATTCAATTTCTAGGGATTTCAGTACGGTATAACAGTACCAAAATGTTACGGTAGTAGGCAGCGTTAACTTTGGCATTCCCAGAATTGTAACGTTAACCGTTCCCGATGGCAACTACCTGCCATCATCATGAATCCTTTGGAAAAAGTTTCCTTATTCTGTCGAATCATTTTGTCCTGCCTTTGGCATTATGTGGACAATAAAAAATGGTCCATGGCTTGTTGCAGTCATAGTATATCCAGGCTTCATCAAGGGCTATAACATTTTTCCATCTATCACCTCCAAGTACCCTTCATACAGCTTGAGAGTTGGTTCTGACCTCAGCAATATGACGGAGTTTAAGCTTGTCTACCTTTGATTTATGATGTTTTCGAAGACCTAAAATTATGTGTCCTACAGTTGTCTTTGACGTTTCCGTGACCAATACTTCTTTGAGTACGTAGGTTCTCAAAGTGACCATTTCCTTTACCTTTCGTACAATGGCCTCAGAATCATAGGTCTCGGGTGCAGTTCAGAGAAGATTTTCTTATTTCATTCCAAAGTGATTCGCTTTCTTTTACTCTCAGTAATCAATAAAAGACTGATAGCTGACTTTGTTACATTGATATTTCGTTGTTTACATTGTATTTATCCTGGAATATGAAAGTTTCGCATCTGAAAGAGGTAACTGATTACTACAGATACAAATGAAATTTCAGAATTTTCGTGTGGCATCCCAGTGTAACGTTGCACATAGGTTGAGAAGCTCTGAGTACAGCATGTCACATCCATACACCCCGACGAAGAATACACAAGAAATAAATACCCTTGTTGATACTTGGAAATAATGGGAATAATATTGTACATTGAAATAAAACCGAGTTATGAAAAAAAAAAGCTAGCCTGTTTCAGAAAAAGAAAAACAGGAAATTGCTTTATTTTTTGCTAACTTTAAAACTGAAATCAAATAATGTTTGTTATTTTTTTTTTTCGTTTTTTTCCTTTATAAGTATTTTTTTATTTTATTTTCTTAAAGCAACTTAAAATTTTCTTTAAAAATCATAATTTTAATCGTAAGCCTTACCTATTTATTTCATCTTGAAAGCTGTTTATCATTTAGATGTTACGTTAGACTTGTTCAAACAGATGTCTTGTACTATGAAACTCATGAAGTATTACTATGGGGCTTTTTAAAGCAGAAATAGAGTGGAATTATCCAATCTAATGCTGGAATTGAAGTCAATACTATATGTTTATATATGTAGCTGAGAGACTAACAAGAGACCTGTTGAATTAATTACCATTAGCAACATTTGTCGAAAATATGGCTTCTGCTCTATTATTTTCACTACATGCTAGAGATAAAGTTGGGGATTAGGTTTTTGTAGAGAAACGATTTGTGCTTATTAATCAAAATGGTGAAAATAATGTCTAACAGATGGATGTTGACGATCGCGTTTGCGTGAGAATTACGGAAAACACGAGATTTGGCCATTAGCCTCTTCAGCAGGTCTCAAGGAATTTAGTATTTTGAATGTCTGTCACTAGGAAAACGCTACATAATGAATTTAATGTTTGTTTATTTTCAATTTATTAAAACTATATTAAAAGTCTATATTTCCCCATATTTCCCCATGCATTTCCCCGTATTATAATTCATTTAAATATTTCAATATTTTGTGAGAAGACATGGAAAGAGGCTATTCTCGCGTAAATTACGAAAATCACGAAAATACGAGATCGTCAAAATCCATCTGTTAGACTTTAGACATAGTTGCCATTGCAATTTCTGTAATGAAAAATTGTCGATTAATGGACAAGTTAAAGGACTTGTTCTAATGCTTTCCGACAGTCGAACTGCCCACTTTTTATTACTAATCTTCCAGAAAGAAAGAACGAAATTAAGAGCTTTCTGAAAGTGATTCGACGATCATTTGCTTTATATATTATTTTTACTGTTTTCCATTATATTCTGTTAAATTTAATGTCCTGAATCTTAAGGTACAACAACATTCACTTTTACTTTCAGAAGCATTTTTTATTCTTGTAACGAATATGAAATCTTTTTCATTATGGAAATGTTTTGGTCTCGCTCTAATAGACAGTAATTGGTAAAAACCTGTTCAGGCATTCAAAGTGCTTCTGAATAGTAACACCAACTGAAATGAACCTGACACGACATCACTTCACCTCTGACATCATTCGGGGAGAATCAGAACCGATAACAAAAAAAAAGAAGCGAAAGAAAAGAAAGAGAAAGCAAGCGAACAAAATTCTCACCACGATCAAGTAATTTACGCGAAGAAGTATCTTTCGATTTTGCACGTTATGGAAAGTGATCCCAAACTGAGCTCAATAAAATCCAAGGCTGACTCCAATATCTGTTAAGAGAGACTTGCAGAATAAATATTACTGGGATATGTTTCATACAAAGATATAAAAAGAAACTGGATTAGCAATAAAATAAATTGAGCGAAGACAATTATATAGTTCTAAGCTTTCATTTACCATGAAAATTTGATATGGTTAGTTTACACAAAGACGTATAATAATATGTGTTTAATAACTATACTTACATATCTTTGGTTTACATGTTCTTATAACTTAAATCAGAATGAAAATACTGATTTACTTCTATTTCTTACTGATAACTTCTTAGTCTTATAAATTTTCAATGAAACTTCGAAAAACCTAGTTACATCAAACAGGGTGAAATAAAACGTCTGTAGGAAAAATCTGGAAGATACCTTTACCTTATTGTAAACAAAAGCTCAGTTTGAACCTGTACATTAATCGAACAACCTTTTCTGATAGTAAATGAAGCATGAATTTTACTAATTTCGATAACTTTTATTGATTATTTACAGTCTTCTTTTTATCCTTTCAATATACAGAAAGCATACATAGTAAAGAAAATATAAATTTATTTTGAAAAATTTGCTTATCAAAAGTTTTCGCCTAAAGTGGTTTCTCAAAGAAGTTTTTTATCTCGATATAATTTCACTCCATCAAATTACAAGTAGGAAAATCAAGCGAATCCTTTTAAAATTATTTGCTATGTCAGTGAATTTTCTGTAATATTAATGGTTTGATTAAAAAAAGTTATTGAATTGATAATTTAGATTAAAATGACTTCTGAAGTTCCAAAACAAAATATGTCTTTAGTTTGATTTTTTTTTCTATTACAATGGCACAGCATCGCAGACAATAAAATAGAAACTAAGTTAAGTAAATCCAAATGCTGCGATAGGATTCGAACCGCGATCTATCACTGTCTGAAGATTCTACTAACCACAGATGCCAGTTATCATCGAAATTGTAATATCGAAAATAGAACTATTAAAGAAAATTAAAGTCACTGGTAGAGTGCAAAATATTAATTTCTAAATTTAGAACCGTGAATAAGACAACTGTCAGGTTAAAAACTATCTAATGATGCAGCTTTTAATACATCGTTTGTCTATATACCTTAAGGAAAAGAAAAATCCTCGTACACATTTCAGCTTTAGAAAGTGGTGCCATCGTTCTTTATTGTGCTATGATAAAGAACTTCTTACGTTCTTTATACGGCTGCAATAAAAAATATTCCTGGAAAAATAAAAAGGTTAGCATACTGTCCTCCAAATGAGAGATGGCCGGCGGAAGTTTGAACTGCGCAGCCCTTCCGGTAGCTGATCAATTATGTTTTCCTGTCACAATGGACGATGGCGTCTGTTTTCACTGAGAAAGACATGTTGATAACGCCAAATTAAAACTTCTCTCGACTATTCAGCGTTATTTCAATACCAGTTGCTAACAATAAGTATTTATATAAATAAATAAATATATATTGTAATGATTTATTTTTATATTCATTTATTTATTTATTTATTACATATATATTTTTTACTAAATTCTATTCTCTTATTTTTTTCCCCTTAAAATAACCGTTAGTTTTATGATACCTCAGGTCAACGACCTTGACCACGCCCCTTGGCCTTTTAACCCTTTACCTCCGTTTCTTAATTCTTTCCTTTGTTTTTCAAACCTACCAATGGCAGATGATTTCTTTGTTGATTTATGTATAAAAACCCCTGTTTTTAAATAAAGATATATAGAACTTCCAAGCACTCCATTCAGTCTGATTTGCCGTCCTTTCGTCCTTTGAACCCACGAACACAACATTACAATTGGTGCCAGAAACCCGACCGAAGCTGTCTCTACATCATCCCGTCCCGAGCCAGGACTCTCCCGCAATCATCACTCGAAGAAGTCGCCGCATCCAGGGCCTCTCACCGGTCAACATGATGAGTCAGCAGACGCAAACGTACGCCTCCGTCGCTGCTACACCCTTCACCCATCAGAGGTTTCGTGAACCGACGATATTTTTTGGCAGAGCCAACGAGGATCCCATCAGATGGCTACAAGACTTCAACCGCATCGCCAAATACAACAGTTGGGACCATTCAAACCAGCTCGCTAACGTTTACTTCGCCCTCGCCGGAACAGCTCGCCAATGGTTTGAAAATAACGAAGATCAGATGACAACCTGGCCCGCATTTCAAACACTGTTTGCCGCAACCTTCATCGCCCCTTGCGACAGGTCGCAGCAGGCTAAAGAAGCCCTGGAACACAGAGCACAAAGACCGGATGAATCATGTGAGCAGTATGCGCAGGACGTAATCAACCTCTGCCGCACCATCGACCCCAACATGACAGATCAAACAAAGCTGCAGCATTTAATGAAAGGCGTCGCAGACGATGCATTCACCCTTCTACTAGCCCTGCGAATCAACACTACTGACTCTTTCCTCACCGAGTGCCGCCGCATAGAAGCTATGAAGGCACAACGATTGAAAGAAGGCAGTAACTTCAGACGACTGCCCAACGTGTCATCAATTGGTCTCGCTCCTGCCACACAGTTTGCATCAACAACTGACACTACGATACAGACGCTGCAACAGCAAATCAACGACCTCCAGGGACAGCTGAGATACCTCATCGCCCCTATCGCATCAACGCAGCGCCCATTCGACGGCCGTCAAACATATCGAGAAGCCCGGTCACCACCAATCTCCCGCCCCAACAGCCCACCCATTAATGATGCCTACCGTTCAAACAATGAAGCTCAACAATGGAGGACACCGGAGGATCGCCCCATATGCTTTTACTGTCAGCGAGTGGGTCACATTATCAAACATTGCAGAACACGCCTACGCAACAATAGAGAACAGACGAGACGGGACGTACAAACAAACTACACCGAGCAACGTCAGAGTCGAACCCGCCCACAGCCCATCTACGATTCAGCAGTTTATTCAACAACTGTTAGAGGTAGACAAAGCCCTCACCGCTCACCGAGTCCAGCAGCAGCCACCCGCCGCCCAAACTCCCCGCACACAGCCTACAGACACCGCAGAGAACAGAGCCTATCCCCAGTAGAGATCAGCCGCCAATCCCTCCGCTCATCCTCGTCGGAAAACTGCTCCCAGCGACCTCTGTAAAGGACAACGGCTTGGTCGCTTTGACATGCGCAGAACTGGACCGAAATACGGTAACACTTCTGCTCGACGGCCGCCCGACCACCGCATTGATCGACACTGGAGCTTCAGTTTCCGTTATGGCGGAACACCTCCGTCGCAAGCACCACAAGCTCATGACGCCCACATCCGCCCCACTCCTCCGAAACGTCAGCGGAAACCAGCTTACTGTACTTGGAGAATGCACCGCCAGAGTAGAAATTAACGGTTTTGTCCTGCCGTTTAATTTCTACATTGTTGATCCCTGCAACTTTGATATCATCCTCGGCTGGGATTTCCTTCACACAACGAAGGCGCAGATCGATTGCTCCAAGGGATTAGTCCTGATCGACGACACTCAACCGCAGCCCCAAGCCCCGAAGTCACCGTACCTCTACACAAGCAGCACAACGGTCATTCCGCCCCACTCAGCCGCTCCGATACAGGTTCACACCATGCAAATTACCGATGGTCCCATTGTTATTGAATCACTAAAACAGGAACAGCCCATTATCAATTGTCTACTTCCGGCCACCGTTGCAGAACTTATTCACAACGAAACAACAATATGGATCACGAATGGTTCAGCAGTCCCCACCACTATCCCCGCCGGAAAGAAAATCGGGCAATTCCAAAGGATCGAGGATGAAACTGTTACAGCTGTTAGTACAAACACAGAATTGTTACTACAGCCCACACAAAAGGAGGAACTAAGAATAGGCATAGCCGAACTCAAAAGTATGATCGACACACGAGCGCCTAGCAGCGAAGCGGAACGCACTCTCGCCCTCCTCCATCGATACCATGCCGTCTTCGAACCACCAAGTCCCGCAATGGCCCCCCATGACCGCACAAAGCATATCATCAACACAGGCACGCATCCGCCGATAAAACAAAAACCATACCGTGTATCATTCAAAGAGAGGGAAGTCATTCAAGAAGAAGTGACAAAGATGCTGAAACAAGGTGTCATTCAACCGTCGAACAGTCCCTGGTCTTCACCCGTAGTACTAATTAGAAAGAAGGATGGCACCTGGAGATTTTGTGTCGATTTCCGCCGCCTTAACGCAATCACGAAGAAGGACGTATACCCTCTGCCACGCCTGGACGATGCCTTGGATTCCGTTCGAAATGCCAATTACTTTTCAAGCGTCGATCTCCGCACCGGCTATTGGCAAATCCAAGTAGACGAGAAAGATAGGGAGAAGACCGCATTCGTGACACCAGACGGTCTATATGAATTCAAAGTCATTCCCTTCGGACTCTGCAACGCCCCCGCTACCTTCGAACGCCTGATCGATGATACATTGAAAGGATTGAAATGGACAATTTGCCTGTGTTATCTCGATGACATTGTTATTTATTCAAGAGACTTTGAGGAACATCTAGCAAGGCTCGACACGGTACTCGGATGCCTCAACGCCGCCAACCTTCGACTTAACCCAAAAAAATGCACGTTCGCCGCACGTTCCATCACAATCCTGGGCCACATCATTGACCGAAACGGCGTTCGTCCAGACCCCGCGAACACACAAGCAGTTGCCGCTTTCCCGCCCCCCCGCAAACCCTAAGCAAGTACGCAGCTTTTACGGCTTATGCTCATATTATCGACGATTTATCAAGAACTTCGCAACGGTAGCTCGTCCTTTATCACTTCTAATGCAGAAATCAACATCATTCACATGGGGAGAAAATCAGCAAACGGCCTTCGAACAGCTAAAACACGCCCTAACATCGCAGCCAATCTTAGCCCATTTCGACGAACAATCACCCACGGAACTCCACACCGACGCCTCGGACGCCGGAATAGGCGCAGTCCTCGTACAGACCCACAGTGACGGACAACATGTCATCGGGTATGCCAGTCGCACATTGTCGAAGCCAGAGATTAATTACGCAACTACGCACAGAGAGTTACTTGCGGTGGTTTGGGCAGTACAGAAATTCCGTCCGTACCTCTACGGCCGACCGTTCACCGTTATAACCGACCATCACGCACTTTGTTGGCTTCTAAACCTGAAAGATCCTTCCGGACGACTAGCGAGATGGGCGCTACGCCTGCAGGAGTACGACTTGACCGTCGCTTACAAATCCGGCAAAAAGCACCTCGACGACGACTGCTTGTCTCGCTATCCCACCCGCCCAACGGAAACCACCGCCGGCATCGCAGTTGTGAACGCCCGACTCGACATGGCAGCGGAGCAGAGGAAAGACCCGAAGTTGAGACAACAAATCACTCAGCTAGAGACTAGTCGACAACCAGACCCACGTGGATTCGAAATCCATAACAATACACTCTACAAACGAAGCTACGAAGCCACATCTGCCCAGCTGTTACTTGTCATCCCGTCCCACCTACGCAACGAAATCATCGCCAGTTGCCATGACGACCCCGTCGCAGCTCACTTGGGAACCGCAAAAACATACGCACGTGTCCGACAAAGCTACTTCTGGACCGCACAACTTAAATCCGTACGGCGGTTTGTAGCCCGATGTCTGCAGTGTCAACGCCGGAAGACACCGAATCAACGACCGCCGGGAGTCCTCCAGCCGCTTCAGGTAGCCGAGTCCCTTTCTACCGAGTGGGCATCGATCTCCTGGGACGTTTTCCTATTTCAAATTCCGGGAACAAATGGGTGATCGTCGTAATTGATCACTTCACAAAATATGCAATAACCCGTGCATTGCCCAATGCGACAGCGACGGAAATAGCAAAATTTTTTACGGAAGAAGTCCTGCTGAAACATGGCTCACCCCAAGTCCTGTTGTCCGACCGAGGAACACAATTTTTATCAGCCACCGTTGAGGAAACCCTCAAACTCTGCAGAACGATTCATCACAAGTCGTCACCATACCATCCTCAGACGAACGGATTGACGGAGAGGCTTAATAGGACGATAGCTGACATGATGTCAATGTATGTTGACATCGAACATGCCAACTGGGACGTCATTTTGCCCTTCATCACCTTCGCATACAACACCGCCCGCCAGGAAAGTACAGGCTATACCCCATTCTATCTAGTTCACGGCCGGAACCCCCACACAACATTGGACACACTGTTAAGCCCCGTAATTGAACCACAACAGGATTATCCGGTTTTCCTCAAATCAATACTGGACGAAGCGCATCAAATTGCACGAATTAACATGACGCAGGCCCAACAGACGAACCGCCGTACCTACGACGCCACACACCGCCCAACATTGTATAACGACGGCGATCTCGTTTGGCTTCACAAGCCTAACAGGAAAGTAGGCCTATCAGAAAAACTATTGTGCTCTTGGTTCGGCCCATTTCGAATCATTCGACGCACCTCCCCGGTGTCATATGAAATATCCCCAACTGACGATTATCCCAGCCGATGTCCGCCCCAAGTAGTCCACATTGCTCGACTAAAACCATATATCACACACGAAATGACAGATCTGCCGAGTACCCAACAATCAGGAACGGACAATTTTCCCGCTCAAACCAAGGAACGCACATGTGACGAACAACAAGCCAATACGGAGCTAAAGAACCACCATGAAGAAGGGACGCTTCTACGATCAGGACGAATCATCAGACCTTCTACAACTTGAAAATATTAATTCACTTACCCGTTAAGACGATTCCACATCCGCAAAGCCCAATATCCCGGGCAGGCATACGCACGATTCTTCCGATGGCGGCCATGACAACTCTCGGAACCGGAAGTCGAAACATATACGTACTCCCGATATGCACCGCGTGTCGTATTCATTTACTCATGTATTTTTTGTTTTTACAATTTTCGGGGCGAAAATTCTGTTGGAGGGAGTAATTGTAATGATTTATTTTTATATTCATTTATTTATTTATTTATTACATATATATTTTTTACTAAATTCTATTCTCTTATTTTTTTCCCCTTAAAATAACCGTTAGTTTTATGATACCTCAGGTCAACGACCTTGACCACGCCCCTTGGCCTTTTAACCCTTTACCTCCGTTTCTTAACTCTTTCCTTTGTTTTTCAAACCTACCAATGGCAGGTGATTTCTTTGTTGATTTATGTATAAAAACCCCTGTTTTTAAATAAAGATATATAGAACTTCCAAGCACTCCATTCAGTCTGATTTGCCGTCCTTTCGTCCTTTGAACCCACGAACACAACATTACAATATTATTTATAAATACAATGCTCTTTTGCAAAGTAACAAGCGATTACCGTAATGGTTGCGTCCTGTCATAAAATCAGACGGTAGTGCCTGACCAGACTAATCGATCATACATGCGCAGATCTCACAAAAAAAGGGCGGCCATCTCTCATTTGGAGGACAGGTAGGTGCATATAACTTACATGTATTGTATATACAATGAAAGGATATGTATAAAACATCAATGCAAGCTTGGCCCAGAGAAATTTGAAGTTTGCATGATTTCCCACAGGATCCTGATGGAGAATCTACTCGTCATATTAAGAAAACCTATGTTCAGAACCAGGCATAACGTAGATAACAGAAGTAATTTCCACAATTCAAATTTATATAAAAAATTTTGTTCTTCCAGATTGGTTGATTTTATTTTGGTTCTTCGTTCTTCAATGAAAGAATTTTAAAGTGAAGTGGAGATTGGATGAAGTGGAGATTTGAAACCATTATTGGTTTCAAAAGTAAATGATGATAGTTAATGCATTAATATCAAATTACGTTTTAAGAAAATCATTTCGTGAATTTTATTTTAAAGAAATCACTGTTCATTTAGATTTTTTCAATCCGTAGAAAATTAATCTAAACTGCTTGATCACAGGTAAGGCATATGTCACAATTTTGAAACTGACATTATCTTAAATTTTTATAGATAATTTTTCTTTAAGCTTTAAACAATTCTTTAATCCTACAATCGTATTTTCCATATTTTAAATGTAGAGATTGATATAGTGCACAATACAATTGGCTAGAAATTATTTCTTTAATTTTCTCGGCGATTATTTTGAAAAGCAGCCATTTTGGAACAACATAGAAACATCCTCAGTATGCTTACCATTTCAATAATCAAACAATTTGAACGTACTGAGCTGAAAAATTTAGGCAATTTACTTAGTTACCAAATTGATGTTCTGCATACTTCAATCTGTCAAATATAAAATTTTCCCCGGGAGCCATTTTGGAATAGGACCTCTTCCAGGATGTTTTCCCTTAGCAAATGATTAATTGGGATTAGATGTAGTTGTGATAATTTGATCTTCTTTGCACAAAAAGGACTTCACAGACCTTATGGTCGAAGCCTCTATACTTTCTTGGAATCAGTAAGTAATGATTAGTTACTAAGTGTAGATTACCAACTTCTCGGAATTAATCCTTGAATATCTCCTACATCTACAGGTATCTGCTATGAATTTCATAATGATGGCTGGAAATTCCAAAAAACATTAATTCTCTGAAAAAGCACAGGATCCGGTTTAATAATTACATGATAATACTTCATTTTATATAGGAACCTTAAAAGTCGTTCCTTCTTTTTTCCTCAATTTCTTAAATGGTTATCTTTAGCCACTAAAGATAATAGCAATGACTAAATTAACATGAAAATTAACGTAAAGTATGGCAAATCTTGCTTCCGTTTACATAAGTTTTTAACATTGTTAATCAGTCAACACAATTAGATCCATTGGAGAACTTTTCTATACAATTCACAAGTAATTTAGAGAAAACGCCATTGGTATTTTTAAGAAATTAAGAGACTCAGACTTTTTGAAAACATTATAATTAAAACTAACTTAAATTTTACATCTTTTTCAATCAACCTAAAAGTCATAAAATGTATCTTAAGGGCAGAAATAACTCATTTTTTCCCTTTCATAATTAAAAATTTTCAATTAAACCATTCTGTCCATGCCCTTAGAATTCCTATGGACTGTTCCTACTTAGTAATCTAGTCTAGATTACAAAGATAATTATATCAGCGTCGTCTATTTATTCTATTTTCAAACTTTCTAAGCCGTGACCATGCAATTTTGGTAGCTAAGTAGCACTTCTCCATTAATCGGGATGTTCTCTTTCTCTCTGTGTGTCTGTCTATCTTGTGAAGCCTATTCACTTTTAAAACAGCATTAATAAATTGATTTCTAAAACAATTCAAATGATAATTAGGTCTAAAATGCTGATTATGCTTACATGCAAAAGTCAAAGCAATCTCATTTTGAAGCCTTACATGTAGTGGCTTCGCTGTCATTCGCTAATTACCATGTTGACCATAGGTGGCGAGATAAGAAGCGAAGCCGGAGAAGAGGGACGGGGAGATCCGGCCTTCGAGAAATGATTACCGCACGATCGAGTCAAAACCTGTAACCTCGTTCGGGGAACTTCTTCCAATGCACCCCCGACACAACTTAAAAGAGGAGAATTGAGTAGGTGGACAAAATACTGGAAGAAGAAATGATAGACCTTAGCCATTGCTTGTTGTGAATATAAATTTCCTTCATTTCAATAGACCGGCTTTAAAGCTTATATGAATTTCATTGGACTGTCCTCCTGGTGTCTTTCTTCTTTTTTTCAAGTTTTTTTTTTTTCATTAATAAAATAGATTATTATAATCAGTCTATAATTATAATTCTCTTTCTAAAATAGATTATTTTCCTCCTTTTATTTTTTTTTTTAGGTGGTGATAGTGGGGGGTGCTTTTGATCTTAAAGAAGCCTTCAAATATAAAACAACTTCTTTTTTTTATTTTTTAGTGAATTTTTAATAAACAACGAAGATAAATGAAGTTGATTGAATTGGATGATAATAGTGTGGGCTGATATGATAAGCAAAAAACCTTTGAAGGACGCAATGTTACACCTATTATGGATCGAAATATTTCCGAGTACACAGTACCGGTAATTACCAGATTCCGAAGAATCTGGATCAAACATATTATCATAAAGCCATAAAGCCTGTCACTCAGGCGATTTATGATATACAATTTCTTCGAAAGGAATCATTTTTTTTATTATTTTTGTTTTTCTAAATTAAGAACGGATTTCTTTTATAAGATGGAGCAACAACTGCCAAAATATGGAGCAGTTTTGAGTTCTAAGAGATAAATTTTAATAGAATTCCAGCAACTAAGTGGAAATTGTATGTTTTTTAGGATATACACTGTCCGGCCACTTTAATAGGTAGGTGTTGGACCTCCTTTAGCCATCAAAAAAGCCTGAATTTGTCGAGGCTTAGATTCCACAACATGCTGAAAACGTTGTTGAGATATTATATACCATGCAGACATGATTGTGTCACGTAGTTCCTGAAGATTTGATGGTGGTGTAGGCCTGGAGCGCACAGCCAGTTCTAGCTCATCCCACAAATTTTCAATCGGGCTGAGATCCGGGGACTGAGCGAGCCACTGCAGCAAGGAAAAGTCATCGTCATGTTCTTCAAACCATCCCATAGTGATGCGGGCTTTATCCTGCTGGAAGTAGCCATCTGCCCGAGGATAAACTGTTAACATATACGGTTGCACTTGGTCAGCTACTGATATTTGGGTACGCTCTAGCATCCTGACGTGCCTCCAGAGGTATCAATGGACCCAACGTGTGCCAGGAAAACATCCCCCCATACCATGACACTGCCCTCACTGCCCGTCCATTTGTGCGCGCAGCACGGATGTACTTAATAAAGTGGCCGGACAATGTATAGTTCTACAATATGTAGCACATTAAAAGGGACATTCTATTATTTCTGGAATTTACTTATTATGTTTACTAAAACTCGTTTATCCGAAAATCTGGCTTATCATGAACGATTTATAGAATATTTTAAAAATACATACAAACATGTATTTGCTTTTTGTCGCTAAAATCTATATTTAATATCGTACACAAGGGATTGTGTAACTGTACTGTAACTATGTAACTAAATATATTAATAACATTAATTAGTAATTAATGTAATTAATATTAATAATATGGGCAGTACATGTTTAATACAATATATTCCGGATTATCCGAAACAGTCACGGTCCCATCTAATCCGGGGAAACAAGTTTTTAGTGTAATAATAATAATAATTTGTAATTTCTGTAAATTGATATTTATAAAGAACTTCATAGAAATGTAACCTTTGAAATTTTTCAAGGAGAGACAAAATAATCTCAAGCGACAGAAAAGCGAATGTTTGAAAATATTAGAATAATAACAATCAATCAATCATCTTTCAATTGATACAATTTCAAAAAGAGTCCTGAATACTGAGTAGGACCAATAAAAGCAGCTCTAGTGAATTTATTGAGTGAACATAGATAGGAGTTGTAGCCTCCTCCATTGCATCCAATAATAGAAAAAAAAATTGAAGGTTTTGAACTTTTTTTTTTTGATCCATGCTTTTTTAATAACATCAACACCCCCATACGTAAAATACACGACTAATGTTGAAAGGCTAAGCCCATTATAAGTTCTTCGTCCATTCCAAAATAGAGGACATGCTTCTCTGCATGAAATCTAAACTACTAGTAGCACTCCTGAAGATCATTCACAATTTTTTTAATATTCTTCTTAGCACCAAACTTCTTCTACTAATGTTTATAATATATTTAATATACTATATTTCGACTGTAAGATTCTCCAGCCTTCTTCAGATATGATTTAGTCCTCGTCCGATGAGACCAGTAAACAACATAACTAAGCAAAAAACCCAACAAAGTATGAGTTCAATTTAAATAAACATAATTCTTACTTTGTTATGTTCTTTGCTTAGTTATGTTGTTTACTGATCTCAATGGACGAGGACTAAATCATACCTGAAGAAGGATGGAGAATCTTATAGCCGAAATATAGTATATTAAATATATTATAAACATTAGTAGAAGTTTGGTGCTAAGATTTATTAGCGATCCATTGGGAGCTATTGTGATAGCGACCAAAATCGGTAGCTATTGCGTTTGTCCTGTCCGTCCGTACCTGTCCAACCCTAACATCTCCCGAACGAAAGTTCGGATCGACAAAGGGATTTCACCGTCGTGTTCAGAGCCCTAAGGAACATAGGAAAAAGGTATTTTCAGGGGCCAACCCCCCCCCCCTCATGTCTCATGTTCGAGATATTTGACATTGTTTTCAATGGATTTCCTCTATTAGCGTAAATGTTAGAAATGCAACCATCTGATCACTACCCAACCAAAATAAACTAAAAAAAAGTAAATAGGGTGAGTTGATAAACCAAACTGGCCTTTGACTAATGCCACCTCTGTCCTATACAAAACTATTTCTGAAATTGAATTGCAAAATCTAACTTTTCTTGATATCCATTCGTTACGCATTTGCCTTTCAAAATTGCTTTTAAGATATGTAACAGTTTAAAAAATAGATCTCGCGCTTACATATACTTACATGAAAGGCAACTTCGCAAGATCACGCTTGCTTAGGACATGTAGAACTTAAAACTACCTCTGATTTCTTTTTTGTCTCTAAGTTAAAAACAAAACAAAACTTAAAATAAATCCACCATCCAAAATAAAACTTTCTAGTGACTCAATGGCACTTTCTCCCAAGCTTATACATCCTAGAAAACTCATCTATCTTAATACTTCAATACGAGTTATCTGCAAATAAAAAAAAATTTACTTATTGGTTTCAATTAAATAGTTTAAAGTATAGTTTAATTATTTATCACTTTTTTATCTGATTTAAATTGCTCTGATTCAAGTTTATAGTTTTAGTAGTTAATTTGCGAGTCTAATTCAAAATTAATTACTTTAAAACTGCAAGGTAGTTGTCTACTATTTATAAACAGGAGCATAACTTTATAACTTGAACTGCATACTCTTTTCTAGGAAGTTCGTGAGCTTACTTATTGCGTTAAGATATTGTAAAAGAGTTTAACTCAATGGCAAATATGCTATAGCCTAAATCCCAGTATTTGAAATAGTTATTTGTTTTGCTATAGTTGTTTCTTAAGATTTGTCTAACGGTTCATCGCAGTTTATTCTTTAAAACTTGCTCTTTCATTTCGCCTCAGGAAAGAGAAGTGAACAGAGTCTGCAAACAGATAAAAAAAAAAAGCAACTACATTCTTGAAGTATTCCTGGACAATGCACGCATTCTTTCACTAAAGCATTTTCACTTTGTATAAGATTTTTTTTTTCACTATTGCCGAAGTAATTCAATGGTCCCTTCAATTACTTTCTGTTTCTTTTATTCATCAGTTGTTGTTTTTTTATTCACACGCAAGGATCTGCTTCCGCCAACATGGCGTTCAAAAGGGGAGGTCAGATTTTACGGGTCGTCCTTGGTGAACTTTGCCCTGCTTGTCCCGAGGGAGAAAACCCTCTTCTTAAGCCCAAAGTAGGTCAACCTGCTCCTTGATGAGCCTCTGCAGAAAGCGACAGGTGGAAAGTGGTACCAAGTATCACAGGTTGAGGAAGTAAAAGGAAAAATGGAAATGCAGACTTCTTAAATCAGAAAAAATACGTCCTTTTCTGAAAGAGGTGCAATATTTTTGCATAAAAAAGACCTGATTAGGGAGAGAAAAGCAGGAACTCTCACCCTTGATATCTTGAATACTAAAGTCGTAAACGGTAAAGTACCGTTGACAGTATCCCAAGGTCTGCTCAAAATTCTTGTCGTTTACCGTTGACGACATCTGTTCGTGATCTGAAACCAGCTTGAAATACAAAGGGTTTTAATAGTTCTTAATAGATACTTCCACTATGTTTTTTGTCGAGAATGCATTCCATTTAAGTTAATTTCAGTAGAAATAGAATTGTAAAAAAGTAAACTTAAAATATACTATACAATTAGATTTTTTTTTCGTTGATTTATATTTAATAAGATTACCATGAAACATACTTTCTTTTTCTCTTTTTATTTAATTAAAATAAAGACGAAACAATTGCTTAACAAGTTAATTGGGAAGTTAACTTTGGAAAGCTTAAATGGTAAAATCCAACTTAACTGTTCAAAACCATCTTGGATAAAAAGAATAAAAAAAAAAAAAAAAAAAAATCCTTCAGCTTCTTTATTGAATTAATATATAATTTGTACTTATTGTTATTATTGCTTTTGAACGGAAGCGTATTTGGATTATTTTCGTCCCTCATTCTTTATCTACGGGTTCCATTTGGACCAAAATCAGTAAGACTTCTTTATTGCAGCGTAAACTTCTAATTTTTTAGGAAAAGTAGTTTTTTGATCTATTACCAAGGTATAGGTAATAGATGAAGAGACGACGGATGAATAACCACCTTATTTCGCCTTAAAATTGGATTTTAAGTTTTCATTTTTTTTTTCTTTCCAATATAAATTATGTGATGTTAGAAAGTTAGGCCCTTGGTATCTACTACACTTCCCAGATAAAAGATAAACGAGAACCAAAACTTATTAGCTCATTTGGAAATCTTTTTAAAAATATATTTTTTTTTTTTTGCCAATGCCTGGGCTCTTAGTATTTAAACTATTGACTCAGCAAGGGGCGAGAAATGTGAGCATTTAGCCGACGAAACGTTGCCCAGTGTACGCCATAGGAGGTAGCTCACGCTACACCCGCAGAAACAAACGAAACACAGAAGAAGAAAGTAACATCCATGCCGATGCCGGGATTCGAACCCAGGTTCCGACACATCGGCCTCACGGCAGACAGCCGTCTAGACCGCTTGGCCATGCCGGAACGGCATTTTTAAAAATATATTGAGGCAGTTTTCCAAAATAGTGTGTTTTCAAATTAAAAATTTTTCTTTCATCCGACACAATAGATAAAATACGGTAAATTAAATTTCAATTATATTAAATGCATCAATTTATAATAAGGATATCTATTTTGTAAATCTTCCTTCGATCTTAATCCGTCAAATTGGCTGAAACTCACAGCTTAGTTTTCAAATGATGTTTCTTCGAATTCTCCTTCATTTCTGGCTACAATATAATCGATCACCAGTTAAGTTCATTGCATTACTTTTACAAATGTTTACGAAGATGAAGATATTTCATGAAGAAAAAAACTAATTATCATTCATCATTCAATTTAATTCGAAATTGAAGCCCAAATTCTTTCCCTCAAATTTTTAATTTTAAAATCATATTAATATCATTATTATTATTTTAAAATGAACGTCGTTACCTTCGATCGAAAACTGAAGAGATTTCGTAGGGCCTTCGTAGTTATCAATTCATTGTCGAGATCTTCTTTAAATAATCCCATATATAGGATCCCATGTATAGGATCCCTTATGAAGCTCTGCACAACACGAAATGTGAAAGATCATCTTAGCTTTTTGGTGCTGAAATAGCAGGATCACTAAAGAAGTGTCTTTATTGACCTTAAGTTGTTAATAAGTTTTTAGTTAATAGTTTTCTAAAATGTTCACTTTGCAAAAAAAAATAATAAAAATAACTCATTACATTAGTTGAATTTTATTCTATTTTGCAGATAGCAGCTCTGACTTTCCTTTATTACAATTATTACAAGTTATTGCTTTTCCGGCACAGCATAATGGTCAAGGCGGTTGCCTGCCATTAAGCTGATGTCTCTGAAACCTGGATTCGAATCCCAGAGTGGGGCTTGGATGTTTCTTTCTTCTTTAGTGTTTGTTTCGCTTTGTCTGACTGCCACCTAACAGTACCTTCTTGATTAATATCTAAATGACAGCAGCATTGCTCTCCCAACGTAGAGCAATAATTCTCCACGACTAATGAGATAAGTTGGATCGGGGATAAGACAAAAAGAATTACATATTATTACATATTATTATTTGAATATCATTGACAGCAATTCTAGTTTGTAATTATTGTCTCTATTTTACAAGTATTTTTTGTGTCATATTTACACAATTCATCGCAAAATTTGTAACTATTTCTTATCTATTAAAATTCACAATTATGCAAAATTCACAATTATGTTCGATTAATTTAAGTTTCTAATTTAAAATTGGAATGAAAGAGGTTAAAATTTGATGATAACCTTCACCAGTTCTGTCCCATATTGTTGATATGCTGGTAATGCTTAGAAATCATATGCTGAAACATGCATAGACCAGCAAACAACAACCAGTCTTGATTTTATTTTCTTGTAGCTTTTATGTCCCCTAATTTTCCTTTTTTCGCCAAAGGACTCGAACACAGCAAAATGAAGAAACCAGGATGGCTCAAACATTCATATCTTCAGAGAGAAAGGAACTTTAGGCAGTCCAAATTGTATGTTATTACAGTCTTCGGTATTACTTGAAGTACGTCCGAAGACTTTAACGGAACGAAATATAGAAGTTACGGAACAGCAGTGAATATGTTATTACAAGGAACTTTTCATTAAAATTTTTCTTAAAGAAATCGAAAGTATAATCTACTGCTATCTATTAACTCACCTAAAAAGGATTATTTCTTACAAATATATTGAAGTTTTTAATATTAAATCACTCTGGAAGTTACATTATAATAAGTAAAATTACTGTCCTACTAAGAAAGTAATAAAGTTTAAGATTAGGTTATTTTTCATTTATTTTTATACGGTTTAATTTAGTAAAGACATTATAATCAAAAAAATCTTTAAAAAACTCTTTAAAAGATACACGTTCATAAAATATATATATTTATAATAGTTTATATATTTTTATATACTTTTTTTTAAAAAAATGCTTGTTAAAGATTGTGTATGATTAAAACAACGAATCTTGAGATTTACTAAACCTAGGACAATAAAATTGAAATTCGATTTTTTGTGTGTTGTATAACTTCAGTCCAGGATATTCCTCAATAGAAACCAATTAGGACCAGAAGGGAAAACAAACAACAAATACTATTTTGTAAGTATCTTAATATAATTTCTTTAAAGTTCAAAATATTATCACAATTCCTTTTTTCGTTTTTTTTTTGTTCCCTTAAAAATTTCAGAAGAACTTTTTATATGTACATTACTGAAGTTCAATGCAAGAGAAATCTTCTTCCGAAGAATCATATTTCGGATAAACATGTCGAAGGGTAACCTTCCACATGTTTATCCGAAATATATGATTCTTCGGAAGGAGATTTCTCTCTGAAAACGGAAAAAAACATATGGAAATGCACAAATTCATTTCCTTTCACGCCTTTGAGCCATCATTGACGGCAATCTGGGACGGCTGTTTCGTCCTTATTAGGATTCATCAGCCAGATTTAGCCTCAATGATCAAGCTCAGAACGCGTGAAAGCCTACAGTTGCTTCTCCCGCTCTCGGAAGTGGGACCCCCACAAAACCAAACGACAATAGAAAAATCGCTATAACTAGTACAGCATATGTCATTTTCTACTTTCCCGTTCAACTTCAATGATGTAATTCTTATTATTCTTCTTTAGTGATACGAAGGCCTAACTTATTCCTATTCAAAGAATAATAATTTAAAACTGCCTCACTCCTTTTTGCTATCGTTTCTTTTTCTATTATACCGAATTAGAGAGAATAGATTGAACTTCAAACAATAAATAACATTTCTTTAGAAAAAAAGACGAAACTTTAATTTGTTTTTATTTTTTTTTTATGTCAGTATCCACTGTATCTAAGACTATTGAAGGGCTATTTATAGAGATGGACTGAAAACAACCAATTTCGCCTTGTCATTCCTTGACCATACTAGTTTGAATGATCACGTCAAGGATAGCTTGATTCGTTTTTCGAACCGTATCAATTTAATAGTCTAGGCTTCAATGTATGAATGGAGAATCGGAAATGAAAATTTCCTGTTTTAGTTATCATGTCGAATTTATGTTACAAGCAAAATCATTAGAGATATTTATCATTTTCATCGCGAAGAACCATATCTTTCTCGATGTCTTATTTATTGTTTTTATACGTAATTAATTAATTAAGTATTCAAAAGATCAATAAAACGTATAATGAAAATTCACCTTAACGGTACTTTTTTTCCTCTACTTTTTATCTTTGAGAAAATGAGGATTGAGTTTTCGTTTCGATTCTATTGACTTATTCTTGATCTGCAAGATTTTTTATAGAAGTATTATAAAATGTTTTTCTAATATTTATCTAATTAATAATTGCTTTAATAACATTTATTAATTTTTGGAACATCCTTTCTTTCTTTTAGTATATCATTTAAAAATGTCACATGGTATTATAGTATTAGTCATATATTTTTAATAGCTTCCACGACTCAATGGACAGATATTTATGAAATTTGATACTTAAATAAAATCTACTTATAACTTTAAATTTCATTAAGTTTCATAAAATTATGGATCTTAAGTTTAATTTTTCCATCAACTTCACAACTTTACTATAATCATACAGAATATCTCCATCTAGAATCCCCTTTTGGGACAAGGAAAAAAGATTATGCCCATTAATTGCTTCACGTTCCACTTTGCTTAGGACTGTTAAAATGGTTTAAATTATATTGTTGAAGAATTGTCTTCAGCCTATCTTCTTCTCCATATTAAGCTGACAGGAGTAACAGGAAGAAATTGTTTCGTTGGAGCCCAATTAATTTCAATGTATCTTACATTTTTATTCTTGCAAGAATACGATTTTTTTTATTATTATTATTATACTCAAAGATTACTAATTCGCTA